>BMAU01017445.1:0-600000 GCA_019973935.1 Trichonephila clavipes
GAATATAGATTTCATGAGTTAAGCATTGTCAATTACTATAGGAATTAAATTGCTTTGTAAAGAACTCAGAGCATCCTGATTATGTCCTATGAATATTCACCTGTATCAAGGTTCTTCAAGCTTCATGAACTGACATGAAATGTAGAAAAACACTAAAAGCTCACTTGTTTCGTATATTCAAATTTTATTAATACCGTAAAGTAATCTGAGTAATTGTACTTATTTGCATATTTATTTAATTCATGCATATTTGTCAAACTGAAGAATATCAATTGATTTATTCTAAGGTTAAATAGCATTTTGAATTTTTTGACTGATTAATATTAATTTATAAATTTTACTTTTAAAAAAAAATTTCTTGAAGAAATCTTTTCCATAAATTGAAGGAATTAAGAATGACGTCCAATGTAGTTCGAAGCTGGATACCAAAGACCAATGTTGTTTTGGACAAAAAATTAAAATCGGGTTCTAATTGTTATTTGTAAATGTGTATGCGTATTTTTTATGTTAATCATCCACTTTATTTCTGTGTTGTGTTTTTTTCTGACTTATGTTAAAGACTTTTCACACAAATATGTTGTACTGAAAACCTTTTACTGCTTTTGCTGAAGTTTGAAGATATTTTGACTAAATTTTTATCCAAAACTCAAGATTATCTCATTCATACCTGCATTTTAAGTCTGAATCTGTTAATAGTTCAATCAGTTCTTGCTCTATTAGTAATATATCCTGATTTTTATTAAAATGGAATTTTAATTTAGTCATTTTAATAGGATAACTCCTTTAATACTATGGAAAATTTATATCTTTTTAATTTTAAATTCTTAAAACATAAAAGAAAAATATTGTTCTAAATAATAACTTTACTTAGCATTATATGAAATATAAGATAATATACAAGAGTTCTTGCTTTTTATTTTGATCTTAATTAACTCAAACAACTGAATATTTAATAATTTGAATTAATATCTAATATATATTATAAATGCGAAAGTTTGTGAGGATCTTTGTGGGACTTTCACTCAAAAACAACTGAATGGATTTTAATGAAACTTTACAGTAATATAGCTTATACATCAGAATAACACATAGGCTATAATTTACAGCATAGACTATAATTTATAAAGATATTGTATGAAGTGTCCAAAATATAACGATATTTGTCAAGTAAGTAGGAAAAAATTCTGTCATCTGCGAGCAATTCTGGCTTGCGCTGCAAAAAAGCCCGCATCAACATATATCTATCTTTTGTTTGTGAAAGAACTCTTTTTGTTTTGGCTACGCAAGGTGCTCGCTTCTAATTAATTCCTCTGATCAGCATAATGCCTATTTTTTATTTCAGAATAAAACTAAGTTTTGATGGGAGAGGTAGTTATAAATCTCTCTTTATTTAAATGTTTTTTTTATGATTTTATTATGCACATTTGGTAGTAAGAAATTGATCTTTTTTCCAAATAAATGCTTTTATCAGTTCTGATACTTAAAGTAAATAAACTTTCTCTTTCAAACTGCATCATTTGGACAAATTTTCAAACTTTGTTTGTGGTTAGTAGTTAATTATAACGTTATAATTTTAATTGAATAGGCAGATATAATTATGTTTACACTTAAAAACGCAATAACTATTGTACTGTATTTTTTCGAGTGTTTAAGTGAGTGAATATTAATGTCGCACTGTTCAGCTACATGAGGGCTTTTGGCAACGAATCACGTAATTTTGAACCCTGGTCAAGTGACGTGGACGACACCTGAGCTGGAAACCTCTTCTCTTAACTACCACATCAACTTAGAAGTAATATTCTACCAATACTTAGCAGGAATATTCTTTGAAATCCACTCTTCCAAGATATATGGCAGCACGGGTTCCATGATGAGTATTTTAGCGGAAAAAATAGTTTGTCAAAATTTAAGTGTCTTATGTTTTTGTATGTTAATGAAGACCTTAGAAAATGATTTGACTACTTATTTTAAGTGAACGGTATATATAATAATTTTACAGTGGAATATCTTTAATTAATTTATTAGCTCTAACGGATTAAATTTTCCAAAGTGGAGTATTTTTTTATGTATATCCCTTAGTTTTAAATGTAGCGATCCAAAAACAAATTGCATGAAAAAAACTGCAGTAAATTATAATGTGGTTGGATAAAGTATTAACGTGCATTTCGCCCCTACACGGCGGGTCTTACAAAGCTCTAATAAAGCTCGAGTTATGAAAGTAGCTAGGTATTTGCCAACTTGACTCTATCGTTAGCATTGCGCTATGTTTTTAATTGAATCGTCATTATAATTAAAAAAACGGCGTTGCTTGTGAATATTACAATTTTAACATAAAATAAATACTACAGAAAGTAATATCAATGTATTATAGTTTCAGATAAAAATTATTTACACTATTTTAAGCGTTCATTACACAAAACTTTTAACAATGTGTTACTTTTGGTGAGCAGAGATCAGCTTAGGAAGGTATTTTCAAAAATCGACCCTCAAGAGTGTTACGGGGAGTTATAAATAAAAAAATCCTTTTTATCAGCTATTAGGTCTACATACTTAACCCACCAAGCGGTTAGCACGGAAAATTCCGTCATTGTAAAGATGCTTCGAAAATGCACTGCACGGGGGTTTTTTGCCTTCAAGTAACATTTTCAAAAGCGGATTAGCCGTACTTTTCTGAAATCCTTTCCCCCTTTAAAAGGTTTAAAACATCTTGAAAGATAATTAGGGACAATGGAAGCAACACAGCAGGACACTGATAGGAAGTTTTATGGCTCGCAGGGAACCCTGTGTTTTGACCCTGGAGCGATCGTAAAAAATCGGGGAGAAATTTCTTTACACCCCAGGAAGTGTTTGTTTTTTAGCTGGTATTTTAAAAGTTTTGAAAAGTCCCAACGCATAAGTAAAATATTTTACAATTCCTTTTTGGTCTGCTATTTTATATAGTTAGACAAATTATCTTTTTTAAAGTATATTCTTTCGCTTCCTTTTTCTTATCTTAATCAATGCTTTCAGTTTTTGAAACATGATTATTTCATTATAAGAAGCCAAAAAAAATTAATAAAACACCAAACACTTTAAAATTTGAAATCTTTTCAACTTTCCAACCACTAAAAATGAATAAATTTAAACTTCATCAAATAATTTGAAACATTTTCTTACACTTTGATAAAAATAATAACGAAAAAAAAAGTAATTAAGATCTTAGTTTCTTTTTTTTAGATATCAAAGCCCAAGTGTTCAGCGAAGTTTACGTACAGTGCCTAGTTATATATTGTTAAAATGCACCGAATTATATTTGAATTTTAAGTGCTTGAACTTCAGTTTACATCAAAGACAACATGAATGAAGATTTTCCCACATTTTTTTTATAACTTGAATGTTTGAATAAATGGTAATCAAAAATATACGGAAACATTTACAGTAGACATTTATGCATATAAATAAACATAAAAATCAATTTTACATTCGAGCTATTCAAAAACATTCGAATTATTCTTCAAAAATATCTATTTATGCAATATGCTATTTACCATTTATCTTTTTTTAAAGGCTAACTGAATAAGTAATTAAAATCTGGATATTTTCTGAAATTTCGACCGTATAAAGCTAGAAATTTTATGTTAGAAATTCCATTTGAAATTTCGAAAAAAAAATGTATCGCGCAGTTAAAAATTATTTACCATAAGTTCTAGCAACACTTAAAGTATAATATAAGTTTCAAATTTTATTATATAGCTTCTTTGGTATTTTTTAATATATTTCGAAGATTTCATACAATTCAGTTGAAAACTGCATGCTAAGAGCAAAAAATATACTAAAAAAAATTGACGAATATACAATAAAGTTTTACACAGAAGCAAAACTGAGAAGCTAAAGCGTAGGAATGAAAAATTTTGAGTATATCTGAAATAGTTTTCGAAATATTTATTTTAAAGTTCAGAAAATTTGTGTGCGTTATGTTATACTTAATATTAATTAAATGGTTAAAATAATTTGTTAATAATAAGGGGGAAAGGAAAGGGGGAAAGGAAAGAAGTTTGTTGCATTTTTAAAGCGAATGTCAAAATAAGAGTAAACGCTTTCCAATGGAATTCAGCTTTTCTATGAAGGATGTGCGAAATACATTGATTTCACCAGTTTGTATCCTTGGGTTAACAAATACTGTGAATATCCTGTTGGCCATCCCGAAATAATAACGGAGGATTTTCGGGATATTGACAGCTATTTTGGTCTGGTGAAATGCAAAGTATTTCCCCCTAAAAAGCTATTCCACCCCGTGCTACCATTTCGATGTAATGGTAAACTGATGTTTCCTCTCTGTCGTACGTGTGCTGAAACCCTTAATCAAAAGACTTGTAGCCATACGGAGGAAGAACGGTCCATCATAGGAACGTGGGTGACTGAAGAGGTAAAGAAAGCAAGAGAAAAGGGATACAAAATTGTAAATGTAATTAAGGAAAAACATTTTTAAAAAAAAGTTGTTTTTTTTAGACATGCTTTTTTTTATTTATAAATATATTTATATATTCCTTTTTTTTTTTCAGATTTATGAAGTATACCATTTTCAGTCGGCCTCAAATGATCTCTTCCGTTCCTACATCGATTTATTTTTAAAAATAAAACAAGAAGCTTCTGATTATCCGAAGGGGTATTTAACTGATCAGCAAAAATCAGAATATATCATATCATATTATGAAAAGGAAAATATTTCTTTAGATAAAAATTCCATCAATGTAAATTTAGGCCTGCGTAGTGTAGCAAAATTAGCTTTAAACAGCTTTTGGGGAAGGTATATATAAATCTATTATTTTGGCAAAATATTACAAAAAAAATAAGTAAATAATGTTATTTTATTATTTTTATGCATTATTCATTTTCTCTTTTTCCAGATGGGGTATGAATCTGAACAAAAATAAATTGACTTTTGTGTCAACGGTTCATGACTTGAATAAAATGTTGATGGACAAAACAAAAGACGTATATATATATATATATATATATATATATATATATATTTGAGGATAATATGCATTTTTTTAAAAGAAAAAAAAATCCTTATATTTCATAAAATATCAGTACTCTCAATTTTGTTTTATTTTTCCCCCTTAGATAAAAGATGTGTTTCTACCCACTCCTGAAATAGCAGCATTTCAACGGACTCAAAGTAACGATTTTGTTACACAAGACAGTTCCACTAATATTTTTATTGCTGCGTTCACGACTTGCCATGCTCGCCTAAAACTTTACAGTGAAATTGAAAAATTAAATGAGTCAGTTTTGTATTTTGATACGGACTCAATTATTTACAAAAGTGATGGAATTAATGATCCACCACTCGGTAACTTTTTAGGAGAATTTACTGATGAGTTAAATGGAGGGACTATAACTTCTTTTGTAACTGGTAAGGAAAGAAGGGTTTTTTTTCTTAAGAAAAAAAAGTTTTGTTTTTAAAAAAAATAATAACTTATGTATATTATAGGAGGACCTAAGAACTATGCGTACAAATTGTCGGATGGCTCTGAAGTATGTAAAATTAGAGGATTTACTCTCAATTTTCAGAATAGTTTAGTCTTAAACTATGAATCGGTAAAGGAGCTTGTTTCAAGTATGGATGCATCTCGATTCATGACCATTACGAATCCGAGGAAAATAACGAGAGACAAGAAGAAAAGAAAAGTCGAAAATAAAATTGAGAGTAAAACATATAAAATGGTGTACGATAAAAGAGTCATCCAAGATGATTTTAGTACTTTACCTTATGTCTACTAGTAAGTGGTGTATGTATATTTGTTGTTGTTTTTAAGTAATATTTTTATAAAATCTTATTTATCTTAATATTAAGAAAAAGAAATAAAATTATAATATTTATGTTAAAAAAATCTTTTACTGCATTATTATTGTATTATTTTATTTTTTCTTTTAGAAAAAAAAAATTGCTGTTCCAAGTGGTGGGAAAAAAAGAAAAAACTACTTTGTTCGATCATGAAATGTACAAAACTTTTATTTATATATAATTCCTTTTATTTTCTTTTATTTCTTTTTAAAAAATGTATATATAATGTTACATAAAAATTTATAGAGAAAATAATATTTAAAAAAAATGTATGTATAAAAATGTATATAAATGTTACATAAAATTTATAGAGAAAATAATATTTAAAGGGGAAAAAATGTATGTATAATGTTACATAAAATTTATAGAGAAAATAATATTTAAAAAAATGTATGTATAAAAAAATGTATATATAATGTTACATAAAACTTATAGAGGAAATAAATATGTATATAAATGTATAATATTACATAAAATTTATAGAGAATATTATATTTTTAAAAAAATTTATAAAAAAATGTATGTATAATGTTACATAAAATTTTATAGACAAAAATAACCATGTATATATTGTTTTTGTACTCAAATAAAAAAAATATTATATCTCATGAAAATGCTTCGTTCTTAAAAATTAGGTTGGGGAAAAAACGACCTGACATAAATATTATTCAATATAAATTTACTTTTTTTTATTAGGCAAAAAATAAATACATCAATAAGAAATCCAAGCTTTTTTCTTTGCGTACATACGTTTTCGCACACTGCTTTTAACTAACTTTTCAGGTTTGAATATTTTCCTATTTACAATGAAATTTTTAGGAATGTTTATTTCTCGCAAAGCTGCATGAAATTCTGTAGATCCTTTTGGAGATTTTTTTCTGTTACGTAGCAAATCTGTTATTAGCGACACAATGTTAGTGCGAGGTAACCATTCACTTTTATAGATAATTTCTCCCTCGGGGGTCCAAGATATGATTGAATGTTTATCTTTTAAGAAATCTAGAATGTTTTTTGCAGTTTGTTGGTACCTAATCGGAGCGGAGTTTAGAATTTTTGTAGTTATATTGTTTCCATCTTCGAGTACTGGTTCTTTCTTTTCCACTGTTTCTTCTATCACTTCTCGTTGAGGATGATGGATTTTTACAAATTTTTGAAGAACTTGTAAATATTGGTTTGCTTTTTCACTCTCTAATATAGTTTTGTTTCGTAAAATGTCTTGCATTTGTTGGTCTAAATCTGATAATTTGTCAAATATTTCAACTCGATCTTCGGGCACTAAAATCATTTTCTTACTAAACTCCATGAATAAGAGAACCTATCAATGAAATGGCTGCTGGTAATAATAAAGAGAGAAATCCGTCACCTCTCTGAACCAAAAGTTTTCTCTTCTTATATGAAGGCACTTTTCTATCAGAAAGTTTCCTCAAACTTTTTTTATAGGGAGATAAACGAATCTTCTGATTTTTAGTCAAAGGTACATTTCCTTTTAGAACATTCAAAGCACATTCGCATAAAGATTTAATTATACTATTCGAACATTTCTTCAATAAGACACTCTTAGCCTTAGTTTTAGCGATCGATTTTATTTGTTCTAAATGCTCGTGTGTACAAGCTGACATACTGAAATAAAATGACGTACCATGTCGAGTGTAACAGAATTTATACAATTTCTAAAAATTTTCCATAAACTCTAGCTTTGTAAACAGCACAATGATTAAAGTTCTTTTCATGAGAAAAAGAGCACAACACATCTGAAGAGTGCAAGTCATTTAATTTAGGACATTTAAAATTGTCTAAATTTAATATATCACGACCCGTTAGAAAATGAAAGAACTTTTTCTTCTGCAGCCCCTTCACATAAATGTAAGTAAAAATTCCCATTATTACATCTAGCACGTAACGAAAATAAAAGTAAGGCAGTTCACCGCTCTCCCATTTAATTTTATGAATATTCTTCGTTACCCATGAATAAGTGCACTGTTTTGGCTTAGGTAACTGATCAAATCAATGGGGTGGTTTGAATAGCCACCTTCCGCGAAAACTGTCGTCGTTGACCGCACATACTGCCAATTCTTTTACGACAAAAAGTTCCGATGAAAGCTGAAATCCTTCGAAGTCTATGACAGCTGAAGTCATTGTGTAAACTAGTTATCGAGGCTGGTACACGAAGAATTTATCCCCAGGGAAAGGACCACTGCGCAAGCGCATTGAATCACTCGTGTCAGGTTTTAGGTCAATTAAAAGATAACTGAAAGGTTTCGAAGTAGCATTCTCGTATACTTCTCTAAAGAATTTAGATTTGCCCGGATATAACTGTTTTCCAATATTCATAACTTGAGATTTATCTCGTGGATTTTTGAACAAAAACATGTAGTGAGCATTTAAGGAAATGTCTCGTATTCCCTTGAAAAATACATTTTGTACTACAAAAATAACACTTAAATTACGATGGTGACTTCCCTTAGTAAATCATTTCGTTAATTTGGAATCCCCCGAAAGTTCTGACATGAGATCGTCAATTACGATTAAAGCATTTGATAAACTGTTTATATCAGGGGGTAGTCCTTCATAAAATTCGATACCTCTCATTTTCCTATAAAGAGCTTGATAAGCACAGTAGCACCATATTATGTTAGAAGGGAAAGGGTATAAATCATTTTAAAATCTATTAACTTTTTAATCAATGGCGTTTTTCCGCACCCCGTGGACCCTGCTACGATCATCGTAAAGGGATGTTTTAACTTTAGCGTTTCCATTATTACTAAAATGAAACGTGATGGAGAAAGTATATTTATACTAAATAAGAGGAAGAAAAACTAAATACAATTCAAAAATTTTTATTGTCTAAAAATCATTCTTACACCATAACGCTTTTTCACAAACTGAAATATTCGAAAATCATTCTTTTGACAGTGAAGCAAAGTGTTTGTAATTGAATACATAGAATTTCCTTGACTTCGCTTAAAAATGAAATAAATACAATACGCACCACATACATTGGAAGTGGGACTTTGAAATAGAATGCAATTCCAGGAGACTGTAGAAAATTTGGAAACAAAGTCTCGTAAACCTTCTCCATAATATTCCGGTGGATATCCGTAAGAGTCGAAAATCTCTATACAGTTGTTTTCATGATAGAAAGCCAGCCAATGTGATCCAGGTTGAGAAGATGCATCCAAATTCACCACAATTGTAGATTTTTTCTTTAAAATAGGTATAGTGTCTGATGCGTAAACTCCTCGGAAAAAAGGTGCGGTAACAGGGTCATGAGATAGAATAAATTGTATCTGATTTCCATCCATATCAGTTTCCAAAGTCGTATAAAATATTTCTCGCCTTGTTTATCTCTATTATGTTATCGAATTCAGAAAAAATAAGTACGCATATCGTTTGACTGAGTGCTTTACTAAATTTTATTTCTATTCTAAGATTACTATGCTTGATTAAGTTCAAGTGATCTCCAGTGCACAGATCGGGAGACAAATTAAAAGCAAATAACGTGTTTCCACTTATATACTCCTCCCTCGATATAAAAAGACCTTGATCTTGGCCTAATTTTTCCGTTCCACTGAATAAACTATGATACCCTTTGATGTAATTATTTTGGGCAAACTTCAAATCCAGGGGATTATGGGGAGTTGGTTGACCATCTACATATACACCAATGAAGTTGATGTCGTAATGCTTAAAATCGAAAGGAGATTTCTCGAATGTGCCGTGAAAGGAATAGTTATCGACACATCCCACAACAATTCTCTTAGGCATTTGACCAATAAAAATATTATCTTGTGCAAATGACATACTTCCTTGTGGGATGGAGTATACTTTACATAGAACACGATTAATTGGGTATTTTGCAGTTTCTTTTTCTAAGGCCTTCATGTGACCCAATACAACTCCGGGACTAACGTGTACTTTTCTTACTAATAAGGTAATTTTCTCAAGAGTAACTTTATACCCTTTTTTTTCCATGAAGACAAAATTCTGGTTTACTTCGAATCAATTTAATCTTTAAATCCACTAAATTTAACAACAATCTTTCTTGATGAAATAAATCACAGTGTAAAGGGCCAATCATGTCTACAAAAGTACTCGATTCAAAAAAAGCAGATCGTTTCTGTAACCCTTCTTCATTATCTTTATAAAACATTTCACATGTCAGTTGGGAAGTTTTACTATCGATTCCATGATTCAGTAAAGTCTCAATGTATGATCTGTAAGGGTAAGTGTTGCTAGAATTAGAAACCAGGCGTTCATTAAGTGTGATATCTACTTGCGAAAAAAGAGAACGTAGAAATAGGTTAACGGGACCAATCTCTGTGCCTTTTTCTATTGGGGAACCATCTGATTTTACAATTTTTGCTTTTAAGAAAAGTTGCGTTTGACTCAAGTCTAGATATTCTTCACCACTTCCTGAGATATGAAATTCAACTGGACCGCCATCGAATACATTAGACAATGGATGAAATTCCACCCACTGACCTCTTTCTATGGCTGTTTGAGTGGCAGGTAAGTGAAAAAGTTCTCTCTAGCTCTGAGATTTGACACATTCGGGGGATCCTTTTAAAATAAATGCCATTACGGGTCAAAAATATCTCGTCCTTTCACCTTTATTGCTTTCTTCGAAATGACCTTCTTCTGATTCTTTCGCTTCCTTTTATATTTTCCTCGTCCTATCATCGATTGCACATGTTCGACAGCTTTGCGAGCCATACCTCTACCAGCTTCTTCACTTCGTTTTCTCGCGGCGATTTTGAAATTTTCTCCAGACAATACATCACTGACAACTCTCGTACCTGTCCTTAAAGCTTTCTTTCCTACAGCCTTTCCTCCCTTGACTAAGAAAAGCAAAGCGGCTCTAAGCAATCGACGAAAAATTCCTCCTAATCCATAACCTTTCTGAAACGACACACCTTCGTAATAGGGAACTCCTGACCCGATATGATTCGTATAATGGTCTTCAAATTTTTTTGTACAACACACGTAAGGTACTTTCATGATGTGACTCATTTTCTTAACATGATGTGAATGAATTGATTCTTTGATGTACTGCGTATTTATAGCAACTGACGCATACGGAAATGCAGAACAACTATCACCTTACCTCTTTCAAAAGGTAACAGGTCACCTGAATTAAGGCGAATTTCGATTTCAATGGTGTAGAAAGATTGTCGTATAACGGGAACATAGTGTGGTCTATCGTACTGAGCACTCACAGCATCTCCGTCATCTCCGGAAATTCTGACGACTCTTAAAAGAGGGGCTTCGACGTGACCTACCACCACCGGTTGGACAATATCACTGTAAACATAAAATACTGGGAATGCTGCCTGTGGATCTCAGCTACAAAAGCACTTTCTTCAATTGAGAATGAAATCCTAACACATCGCATAACCCTGCTTCCAGAACTACTCTCGCATCGTTTTGAGTTTTTATTTTTACTCGTTTATTATTAGCATTGAATTTGAATAAAATTTTCCCTTCGTGTGAAGGTAGGGTCATTGAACGTAAAATATCAGGAATTGATTCATGATAACCGGGTGGCAACTTTCTTGTAATTAATTTCCCATCCCCTAAATCAAACCCGAAAATATTATTTTTTTCATTTATATTATACCAAGTATGTGGATAAAATATTTCAGCTATTCTAACTTCCCACTCCCCTTCTAACAGAATGGGTGTTGGCAGCTGCGTGATGAAACTTGAAATTTTATTGTTTGGAAAATAAGGTAGAGAGCTATCGGATGGCAATGTTACATAGAAAGACATGTTTTTGTTACTGACAGATACAAAGTTCGTTCAGAGTATTTATAGCATTTTAACATCACTGACCCACGTATTAAAACTTTGCGGATATCCGAGGAATTTCACAAAATACTCTATATTTCTTTTTCTTTTCTTTAAAATTTATTCTACTGGAAAATAACCAGATTCTGTAACCTTTTGTATCTCCTTTCATAAAATGTGCCTTCGATAATTTCTCCTTTGAGATCTTTCAGCATGTAAACGAAAGGATTTCTGGGAAGAATTTTGTAAATAATAAATATTTCTATGGACCAATTATTTTCGTAGCCTTTATCAAATCTCCCTTTCCACTTACTGATGCGAACTTTATCATTTATCTTAAAAACGGGTCGTTTGACTTTAGTTTCACTAATGTCGCCATATAAGTTTTGCCACACTTGTCCTTGGTTATCAATATTTACGTTGAAAGGCTCCATTTTAATGCTTCGATGCCATGTATGATTGTAACTCGATATAAGTTTTTCAATCACATTTATATATTTTTGAATGTTATATTCTGCGAAATATTTCGTCATTTTAGACATCAGGGTTCTATGGAAACGTTCGACGATACTCACTTTTGTTTCATTATTAGTTGTAAAAAAGTGAACGTTCATGTTCTTAAAATAGGTTTGTACAGCTTTATTTTTGAATTCTGTTCCTTTGTCCGTTTGCAAAGACAATGGTTTCCGTTTCCTGAAAATCTTTTCGAAGCCTTTTAATATGCTCTTACTCTTTTTATCTCTCAAAGGTATTGCCCAAGCATATTTTGAAAACACGTCTATACATGTTAAAAGATATTTATAACCATTGTTGTATTGACTTAGAGATTGCAAATCTAATAGATCTGCTTGAAACTGCTCTTCCATCCCTCCCACTAATACACGATTTCGCTTAAACCTTCATCTTGCAGGTTTGTGTAAAGTGTAAGATTCTTTTGTTTCTAACCACTGTTTGATATCTTTAGTCTTAACGCGATTATCTAAAGCTCTATATAAGGCATTAACGCTTCCAAAACTTGCTGGATTTTCGGGATTTTTATATATAGGTTCAATAGACATTACTATACGTGATATTTTCCCCTCCAACTTTTGTTATGTATTCCCCTCATCCGATACAAACAAAACAATGAAATAAAAATGAGAATTCAAATACTTATATACCCCCTCCCCCCAAATAAAAAATAAGATAAATCAGACAGAAACACTATAATAAATAAATGAATAAAAGATTTTATTGAACCAGGTAAATCAGTCTAAAAATTCTAAAGAAGGTAACAAATCCAGCGTATAATCATTTACATACATGTCCTCTACTTTTTTAAAGACATTTTCAATCTCCATTAAATCAAACATATCTCATTTCTGAAAAACTTTATATAAGGACGATTTTTATTTAAGTTAACAAAATCGACAGCTAAAGTTTTCCAGTCAATATTATACAATGCACGTTCAAAATACATATCAAAACAGTCTCGTTTACTTACATTCATACATTCATGTATTTTTGGTAAAATAAAATCATCTTGACATACAGCACAATCCAATTTAACAAATAAAGAAATAGTGTTAGAAACATATTTTGTTAAACACTTACATAGAGAATCGAACAGTTCGTGAAGCCCATGTGGACTATCTACATCGTAATAAAATGAATCAATTTCAGGAAGACGATCTACTTCAGCCATGACATATTCAGAAAGAGTGTAAGTAAACAGTTTGTTTTTCACACATTTGAGCACACGTTCGTAAGAATCACGTAGTTGGTCTAAATTCTCGCCGTTGAGTAGGACTCTTTCTCGGACGAATTGAAAAGACGAATCTTTCCTCTGGCATTTTTGAAGCATCTTTACAATGATGGATTTTTCCGTGCTAACAGCTTGGAGGGTTAATAATTAACAATTATGTGTTGATCAAATAATTGCAAATGGACACTTTTTATGCAGATAAACACATACTGTAATATTTAAATTGTTACAATAAACACTACATGGTTAAAATGGCTACAAATTTTACAATTCAGATAGTTCTAAATAAGAATTGTGTAATTCAAACAATTACAAGTAGAAAATATGCAGCTTAAATACTAGTAAATGAGCACTAGTTCAAATAATTGCAAATCAGCTTTCTTTAAAAATTTCCAATGGCCAAGGTTATAGTAGACCATTCACCATAAAAATTGAGGGTACAATACTAAGTGGATGTTTTGACTCAACAAACAAGCTTTTTGCCGCTCAAATAAAAAAAATGTACAAATGTCATTTTACTGTTTAAAACCGTTGTTAACATTATATAACCTTAGTTTATTGTATTTATCATTGTCTACATTATTTTATCCAAGATGACCAAATAAATTTCGTTGAAATGGTTTGAAAATTTTTTTTTATTTTATATCTAGATATCTATTCATATACACATACAATAACAAAATTAAATCTCTATATTTTAAAAAGGATTTGTCATTGATAACATTCAAAGGATTGATGCAAGAATTACAAAATTAATGCCTTTAATTATATGTGTACTACTGATACTCTTTAATAGTATAAGAGAGTAGGTTGATTGACACTTCTCAGTCTGCTGTGCTTCCCACGATCACCTCACAGCTTTTCCTTTACTTAGCTTTCTTTGCAACCTCTCTTGGAGGAATTCAACATGACAAAATTATAAAACCATTGGAATTATGACAATATACTGGAATAAATTTAATTTTTTGGAGAAATTTTCTAGCAAAATATATTTCTAAAAAATTGATAAAAGAATTCGTTTATAAGAATTCCAATAATTTTCAACATATTCTATAACTTTACAATAAATATCTTTGTCAGCAGATGTCACAAATGCTGCAACATGAGAACAAACTTCTTGTAATCTAAAAGAATGCTAATTTTAAGTATAACAGATACATGTGGTGCCGACCGCTATTTCCAAGCCACTCCAATTATTCTACTTTTCATGCTCACGAACGCACTAAGTGTTTTGGGAGCCTGCCAGTCGTTAGACGCTCGACGTGGCGGGAGCCGACGCAATGAGAACGAGTTGCGACACCATTGAAGGAAGACGTATGCATGGACGAGATGATGGACTGAGAAAGACGGAGAGCAAAGATTCCATTTGCATGGATTAAGACGTTAAAGACAAGGACGATGACGCCTCGTGTTTAAATAAGACGTTGACGGACATTACGATGATCAACTGTGTAGTTATCCGTATTGTACATAGCATATAAATAAGTACAAGTAATTAAATCTATACTTAATCATAAACGAAGTGCCATTCCTGACCAGCGCCCCACAACTCAGAAGTGGGATGAACGATGAATGATAAACGATAAACTTAAGGGGTCACAGGGGTGTTAAAAATGTTTCGAGAGCACAAAATACAAACAATTTTCGACTAGAAATAATTCTTTGAGATTAAAATGAAATAATTTGATTCTTTCACACATTTCTTATAAAGGAATAAAGTTTCAAAAAAGTATAAAATATCTAAAATATAATCATAATTTTAAAAATAATAAGCACATAAAAATAAGAAAATTTTTTGTAAGAAACAAATAGTAAGTTTTACGACGCGCATGATATTTTCTGCAATAATAATTCTAATTACTAGCAATAAGTTGATTTATAAAGTCAAATATATCCTTATTACATGCTAGCCTATCTTATATAAATAAAAAAAATATAAAAAAAATAATATTTTTAAAAATAAAAAAATACATTTTTTTAATTTTTTTAAGAAAATTCAATTTTTGTTGAAATATTTCAAAAAATTAAAAATTTATAATACTATAAATAGCTAGGATTTGAAGATTATGATAGAATTTATAATTCTGTGTAAAGTTTTATACATCAAAGTATGATAGTTTTTGAAACGCAATGCGCGTAATTGAAAAAAACACAAACTGAGAAAAAGGGCTTTAAAGTTTTAAAATTGAATTTGAGAAAATAAATCTAAAAACTTACATGCTAAAATGCTCCAGGATCATAAGATATACCTTCCAGTTCCTGAAACAGCTCAATTTCTTTACTCTTTTTAATTTTCTTGGCTCTGCGAGCTTCAAAAGATGATTCTAAACGCCTCTGTCTTGACGTAAAGATTCGACGATTGTCACGTTCAGCCAGGGACACACAAACATTTCTGTTAATTTTCAAGCCAAATTTCTCTAAAATAGTAATTAGTATTTGATTTTCATCATTAAAAACACTGGTTGCTAGATTTGCAGCAATCTCTGCAATCTGAAGACTAGAACCAATCGTCTTAGGACAAAACTTCCAAATTAATGAATTTAAACTTTCATTAGGATTCTGTGTCTTACCTCCTAAACATTTCTTCAGGAGTGCCGGATGAGATAAGTCTGTAAATACAGGCTTAATTACAACTCGAACAGCTTTAGCAACTGAGGGTTTGTGTTTATAATTTTGTAAATTATTATTAATTGCGGCATTATATATACTTACACCATGTATTTAGATTTGTAGGACAAAACCAGTGCATCGGTTCATCATCAGTGCTGCAAGAATGACCCCAAACAGCCCAAATGGCTTTCCGCATTTCCTTTACACTAGTAGAATTGCATCGAATAGCATTACCATAGTAATGCGCAAGTTTATCAATTAAACTATCAGTTAACCTACCTTTACCGCCAATAGTTTTACCATCAGATAATTTCTTTTTACTATATACTAATTTAAGCTTCCTAAGTCTTGTACCCATTCTCTTTTGCACATGGCCTACACATTCTATTTTCTGAATAAGATGGTCATCGCCGTATGGCTTGTTTTCAGAAAGGGCATTGAATGTTTTTGTGTCGCCATCTCCTATGTAGTTCGAATATTTCAGGTTGTGAAGCTTTTCTGATCGATTAAAAATCCTCAACATCCCGTCAATCTCCATCTTACCAGCAGAGCCAGAATAATTTTTTCTACATGAAATCTTATGCGCTCTTTGCTATTTATTGTACTTGATACCAAACTTTACCCCTTTATAACTGTCGCATCCTTTGCAAAATGAGGACAACACTTCCCTATCCAAAACCTTACCTGTTTCGGCCCCTATTACAGTACATACTCCAATCAACGATGAATGTCCTCTTGTTTTCCAGGTACCATCACCACTTACCGTTAAAAGGTTATCAGGTGACGAAGAATTTTCTTCGACAGCTGCCCTTTTCATGCTTTCTTCAGCGACTTCCTTCATAACACGTGAAAGTTTATTATTAATAACATCATATGATTTTTGTTCAACAGGATTAGGAAGACTCATTACAGCACAAAAGGTTTTTAATGACTCTAAACCTTGGCCTATGCATCTCATTGCTAAAATATATCTTCTGTTGAGCTTTATTTTTATTCCCAGTGTTTTCACAGCTTGAAAAAGTACAAACACTCCCACAGTTTTTACAACGTATTTCAAAATTCGAACATAAACCACGAGTGGACTTTTCATTAATTGTTAATGGTTTATGACATTTTAAAAAACATGATACTGATAAAATAGAGCTAAAAGTTGAAATAAAATCAAAAATACGATATCCTTTGAAGTTTTTTCACTTACCTTAACAAGATTTGACTTTAATGAAGTCTGAATTCCTGAGATTTTATTACTGGAAGCACACTTACTTGTATCTCTCCTTTCTGCAACATATGTATGAGAACATACCTTCATGAATTGGTTCCCTCTAAATCTCTTCTTTTCTTAGGACGTTTACCTGAAGGTCTACGATGAGTATTTTCCATTTCAATCGAGAGAATTTTGTTTTCAATTTTGATAAACGGTTTTAAACAACGCTGTTTTGAATTTCGATAAGTTATTTCAAACAACGTGCTAGCATTACCAAAACAGAATCAAAACACATTAAAAAAGTGTGTGTTGAGTTGCAAGCTTTTTTCTCAATTAAGCAAGTGTTTAAAATATTTCATGAGGCTTTTTAAAAACAGAAAAATAAAACGTATGCGGAAATCAAGAATAAGTGGGTGTGGCATGTAGCCATTTAAACATTGTTATTATTAAATTGCTGTTTGGAATTTTTCGAATAACTTTCGAAGTTTTTGTAGTACTATCACGTGGTTGGTATCAAAATGTTCAAAAGAAAATGAGGAACAACATATATTTTTTTCGAAAATTCGAAAAAATCCAAGATCAACACCCCTGTGACCCCTTAAAACAGAAACAGTGAAATTACTCTACAAACTAATATATGATGATGAGAGAAGAATTTAATCGTAAAAAATTGCGTAACTTTTATGGTTTTACTTTTTCGACAGACAGTGAGGAATTCTCTATTAAACTAAAAGATATTCAGAAGAAATTCTCGTATAATGAAACATACTTAATATTTCGATTGAAGGAAATAAATCTGAATTGTGTGTAAAAGTATTCTACCCTTATTGACAAATCTGAATGAGTTATTATTAATGGTGGCTAGTGGCGCCAACGAGTCTGAATCGGAAAACGAAACGAATGATTCTGCAATGCATGCTGATAGCATGGGAAAAAATCTTGATTTGGAAATAAATAAAATGCATGTTGATAATGGAAGTCAAAATAAAATATGTCAATTCTAATGTTAATGTAAACTATTCGGATATTGAAAATACCATTTCTAAATTTAATGCAGAACCACATGAAAATATAAATAATTGGATTAAACATTTTGAAAATATCGCTGAACTGTTTTGTCTATCAAACTTATAAAAATTCGTATTTGCAAAAAGATTATTAGGTGGAATTGCAAAATTATTTATTCAGACGGAATTACAAATAAAGTCGTGGGAAAAATTAAAGCAGGCGCTGATTGACGAGTTCTCTTTGGAGATAAATTCATCTTTGCTGCATGAGCTATTACGCAATAGGAAAATCAGAGATTGCGAAACCGTTTCGGAATGCTTTTTAAAAATGAAAGAGTTATGCAATTCGGGAAAAATTGATGATTCCGCTTTAATGCATTACGTAATCAAAGGCATAAATGACAGGCAAGAAAACAAAATAATTCGGATACTTATGTAATAATTTAACTCAATTTAAAGAAAAACTTAAGATTTATGACGCAATAAAGAATGATTATGTCAAATGTAAAGGCAATTTCGATAAAATAAAACCAAGATATTATTTTATATAATAGATGTAATTCTTGCGATAAAATGAAAACAAAGTATGATGAAAAATGTAATTTTAGAAAGGATGTTGTTAATAAAAATAAAATGAGATATGATAATAATAATATTGGGTATGAAAGTTATAAAAAGAAAGTTTATTTTAATTGCGGCGATCCAAATCATATTTCTCGAAATTGTACGTATAAAAATAAAGGAATAAAATGTTTTCGATGTGAAGTGTTTGGACATAAAGCTTCAGAATGCCCAGACAATAATGATACTAAATTAGACATTGCTCATTTAATTATTAATAAAGAAAAAACATTAACTAAGAAAGTGTTAATTGATGGCTTAATATTAGATGCTTTAATAGATAGTGGTAGCCGAGTGACGTTGATTCGAAAATCTGTTTATGATAAAATAAATCATGTTCAATTGTTTCCATTAAATACAACTTTAAGAGGATTTAGTAATAGTAAAGTTACACTGTTTGGTTATTTTAATGATGATATTCAAATTGATGATCTTAAGTGTAATGTAGAGATATGTGTAGTAGATGATGATGCTATGTTATATGATGTTATAATTGGATTAAATGTATTAATGCAAGGTGGGACTATAATTAATGAAAATGGTATTACAATTAGAAATAAGCCTAAATGCACTAATGAAGTTGCCAATTTATCTGTTCTACCAATTAAATTATCTCCTGATGATATTGAAATTAATATTGCGCCGGACATTCCTCAAATTTACGAGTCAAAGAACAAGACAATAACACCAAATTGTGTGCCTGTAAAGAAAGATGGTTTACATGTGAAAGACGACCAAATAACTGTGACCGTAAGCCCTGTTGTGAAAGTTCCTGTTGAACTTCAACATTCATCTGATTTGCCCAAATTGGAAGACGATTTGAAACGTTTAGAAAAACCTGACCCTATGATTCAATGTGTTACTGAAGAGCCTGATGAGTATATTGTTTCTGATACCGAAGAGTTTGTTTTTGAGAATTGCTTGAAAGACGTGAAAGAAGACAAGGCTTGCATTCCTTTAAAGAAAACTGACCCAGTAGTAGTTGTTCCTGAAAGTGTGCCCAAAGAAGTCAAAAGACGTGCCCATGAGAAAAGATGCCCAAGAATGAAAGAAAACAAAGATCATTACTTCATTCCCAAGCGCAGACAGAAGATAGAAAATTCAGTTGCCTACTGTGACCATCGTGTATTGGTGAATCACAAACGAAGAAAGAAAGAAGACGTGCCATTGAAAACATGCCATACTGATCACCTTGGACCGCACAGGATAACCGACATTGAAGAAGGAGTCATGGAACACAAACTGTCCGTTTTGAGCAAGATCTTCAATAGTTTACGACGAAAGACGTAGAAACAAGACGAAAGACGTAGAAGAAACAAGACGAAAGACGTAGAAGGAGCAAGACGAACGACGTAAAAGAAGCAAGACGAAAGACGTAAAAGAAGCAAAATACGACGAGTAGGACGAATAAACAAGAAAATAAGACGAGTAAGACGTAGAAAATAGAAGGAAAGAAGAAAGACGTTAAAGATTAGACGAAAGACGTGAACATTAATCTTTTTTAGAACTTTGTAACAACCAAGAGACTCAATAACTTTTACTTTTCAGATATCTTTTTCCAGCCCGCTTGTTCTTTTGGGTTTTTTTGTATCTTTGCAGTGTCGTCTGGAGGACCAGCCGATTCCAGGATGGCCGTGTGGTGCCGACCGCTATTTCCAAGCCACTCCAATTATTCTACTCCTCATGCTCACGAACGCACTAAGTGTTTTGGGAGTCTGCCAGTCGTTAGACGCTCGACGTGGCGGGAGCCGACGCAATGAGAACGAGTTGCGACACCATTGAAGGAAGACGTATGCATGGACGAGATGATGGACTGAGAAAGACGGAAAGCAAAGATTCCATTTGCATGGATTAAGACGTTAAAGACAAGGACGATGATGTCTCGTGTTTAAATAAGACGTTGACGGACATTACGATGATGAACTGTGTAGTTATCCGTATTGTATATAGCATGTAAATAAGTACAAGTAATTAAATCTATACTTAATCATAAACGAAGTGCCATTCCTGACCAGCGCCCCACATACATGTAAACAAGTAGAATTGGAGAATTTCAAAGAACAGCGAGTTTAAATGCCTAGTTACAAGAAAGATCTGAAACATATTGAATTATTTTTAAAATAAAATTTATTCTGAGAATAATTAAAAACAGCGAATCTCCTAAATCTTTGAAATTCCTTCTATATAAATTTAGGAATAAAGATAAGCCATGCTTTTAAATAAGTAAATTAATAAATATCTTTAAAAATATTGTTGTATAAAATATTTATTTAAATTGAAAATTCATCACATGAAAACTAACCAATTGAAAGAAATAAAATAATAAATATCATATTAATCTTGATATACGTCTAATAGTAATACTGAAATGTATTTTCACAAACAGGCAGTGTACATAGAATATTAGTTAATATGAAAGCTTTTGATTACGAGAATTCCCTTATAGTGAAAGAGTATTTTTTCCTTGACAAGAGTATATATATTATGATAACATTGTTATCGATCATAAGTTCATAATTTAATTCTCATTTTTGTAGGTAACTTTGAATTTTGCATTTCAATAAATATACTTTATTAATATTTCATTATTATGCAAGTATTTCTTCTTTTATGCCTTGAATAAATTTTTATTCCAACATATTAAAAGTAAAGGCAATAATATTTGTTCAAAAATGTAGTAATGATTCCAAACCATTGAATTCCCTTTTAGTGAAAGAGTATTTTTTCCTTAACAAGTGTATATATATTATGGTAACATTGCTGTTGATCATAAGTTCATAATTTAATTCTCATTTTTGGTAGGTAACTTTGAATTTTTCATTTCAATAAATATACATTATAATACAAGTATTTCTTCTTTTATGCCATGAATAAATTTTTATTTCCTAAGTGATTCCAACATATTAAAAGTAAAGGTAATAATATTTGTTTTATAACGTAGTAATGATTCCAAATCATTGAAAAAATATATGCAAATTAAGAAAAGTCATGTTTTGATTTTTAACTTTTTAAAAATTTTCATTTATAGTTATTGTTATACAATATTATGGGAAAATATCATTAGAAAAGGTGTAATCGTTTTTAGAAATTCATTTTAATTATCCTTTGTTTTAAATGTATTTTGTACTTATTGAACTACTTACTTATAAATTTTAAAAATAATAGTACATATAAAAGTATGATTTGTCAATACTGTACTGATACAAAATACAATTCTAACTTGAAGAAAATTCTTAAATCTTGAGTTAGTTAACATGAGAGTTTTTGATTAACTATTAAGATTTATCCTTTGATGAAAATAAATTTTATTTTTATAACACAATGAATTGCATATAAAATAGAAAAATTTTATTGAAATTTTTAATTCATACAATATATGAAGTTGAAACATTGTTCACACTAAGATTTACATACAATCTAAAATAAAATAATGAATAATTCTAAAACATCGGATATCCTAATAATAATTTTGAAATAGATTTTCAAACACGGCAAAAATGAAATTTTATATGAATATTAAAAAATAACAATTAAATCATGCTATTTTTTCTATTATTATCAAAAATTTTCCATAATAGAATGAATTTAGGGCCGTAAACTTTACTGCGAAAGAATTTTTACAAAACACAAACAATCAAAAAAAATTTCCGAAATATTTGTAATTACTTTTCGTTTGATATCCAAAAAGATAACAAGAAAATAAACATATATATTAATACAATTATTATAATAAATCTTATAGATTAACGTAAATAATAAACAATAAAAAAGATCCAATATGGCACACGCAAGCTAATACTATTTACATTTCACTTGTTAAACCTTCCATTAGTCGCCAAAAAAGGCGATAAGCAAGCGATTATATCAACGTTGCTCTTAATGAGTTAAAAATTTAACAAGGTATTTTAGAAAAGATACTGAAATAAATAATATAAAATCCTAAATCTGAAATCTACAGATCATCTTCTATTCATATAGTTAAAAAAAAAGTTTTAAAAACTGCATTAGAACTTTGAAAAACTCAGTTGTATTTCGATGTTTTACAATAGATTAACATTACACCGGAAGTTCCGGTGGGTTACACTCAATGTTGTTGCTTACAAAATAGAACTTGTCCATAGGATACAGTAGAACGTTTATCCTAACGCTTATTATCCGGAGCACAAAATATCCGGACCATTTTTTTTTTCTTTTTTGTCAACTACATGTACCATATATGAATTCGTTTTCCAACAGTGAATGCTCAACAGTTGTTTCGTGCGAGGTCAAAAATGACGGAAAAACCCAAGGTCAGGGATATTTGGAGAAATTAAGTTGTCTGATTTGGTTAACATCTGTGCGGAATATTAGGTCAGTTTGTTTCCAAGTAGGGGAATGAAAGATGTGAGATTTTATGACGCAAGAGCCAAATCTGGCTATACTGCGCCAAACATTTGTGAAAATCTGTGATCTAGACGGGGGAAAAAAGAAAGGATAAATTGAATGACAAGAAGGAGGGTCGAAAATAGAGAAGGATCACTAGGGTACCCCAGGTTCGTGAGACCCTGGAGATAGTAAACCCCTTGGGAAAAGGAAAAGATCACTTAGGTACTTCGGGATTGTTACACCCGTACTCACCTAAAGAATGTGAGCCCCCTAAGGAGAGCTCTATCTTACACGAAATTTGAATCAAAGTCACATCAGATGTATAAACACGCCTACTAAATTTCATTGATACAGCACAACTCCTTCTTAGTGGTGGGATTTTTATGTCCATCAGAGTATTTTTCTAATGAAGATAAATGAAACAAAATGAAGTTATGTGTAAAACATATGTGTAGCTCAAAGCACACTATTTCAAGGTAGTTGAATTTAGGCCTTAATAACAAGATGAAGACTAATAAAAGCGGCCCAGGCTGAAATCCGTGATACGAGTGAGGAAAAAAAGACCACAATACTAGAGGCAACTTCCCTTTTGAAACAGATGACAAATATGAAGCATTTCTAATGAACATTGTTAAAAACTCAAAAAAATTTCAATACAAAATATAATCGACTCGAAGTGTAAAACTTGACATCTTGAACAGAGACAAAACTTGAAATAATGAAACCTTTCGTGAAGGGAGAAGGTGAAAATGGAAGATAATATAACATAGCGAGATTGACTATGATAATATAACTCGCTATATTTAATCAACTTGAGGAGGGGCTTACCAGAGCGAAAAAGATAATTCTACTTAAATTTTAGAATTTTTTTATTTAGACGTTACGTCCTTTTGAAATCAAAAGGTTACAGTTATAAGAATATTTTTTCAATACTATTGTTACGGTTGAGTATAATATAAAGGGTGTTTTTTTAGAGGTATAGAACTTTAAATTGCAATAAAACAACGATGTATTATTCGATTGACATGAAGTTTTTTTTATTCGAAAGATAATCCTGTGGCATTACATTTTAAATATGATTTCTGGCATATGACTGCCACGGCTGGCTCGGATGTAGTCCAATCTAGACGTCTAATTTTCGGTGACTTTTTCCAACATTTGTGGCCGTATATCGGCAATAACACGGCGAATGTTGTCTTCCAAATGGTCAAGCGTTTGTGGCTTATCCGCATAGACCAATGACTTTACATAGCCCCACAGAAAATAATCTAGCGGTGTTAAATCACAAGATCTTGGAGGCCAATTCACAGGTCCAAAACGTGAAATTAGGTGGTCACCAAACGTGTCTTTCAATAAATCGATTGTGGCACGAGCTGTGTGACATGTTGCGCCATCTTGTTGGAACCACAGCTCCTGGACATCATTATTGTTCAATTCAGGAATGAAAAAGTTAGTAATCATGGCTCTATACCGATCACCATTGACTGTTACGTTGTGGCCTTCATCGTGTTTGAAGAAGTACGGACCAATGATTCCACCAGCCCATAAAGCGCACCAAACAGTCAAGTTTTTTCTGGATGTAACGGTGTTTCGACATACACTTGTGGCTTAGCTTCACTCCAAATGCGGCAGTTTTGTTTGTTGAGGTAGCCATTCAACCAGAAGTGCGCTTCATCGCTAAACAAAATTCGCTTATGAAAATCGGGAACAACGGCAATCTCGTTTTGGGCCCATTCGACGAATCTACGCCTTGCTTGATGATCGTTTTGATGAATTGCCAAACCAAACTGAGAATAAATCACTTGACAGTTGTTAAATCGGTCACCATCTTGGAAAGTAATGCCAACTTAAACTTCTATACCAGGAAAAAAACACTCTTTACAAGTTCGAAATCAAAAGTGTGTGGACTGCATCTACCCGATGCTTTGTGCTGTTGGTTTCTTAAAAGAGTTCCAGAGATGTCCGTTAAAAATACTTTATTTACACTACAAGGCAGTAGAGCAATGATCTCACTCTCTGCCCGCTAAGTTCGGAGTGCCCGAAAACGGGCATTACATCATAGGGGTGGGGGCGTGATGTCACTCCACCCCAGAGCCATTCAAAGCAGGGCTATTTTCACAACACTATCGAATTCTTAATGCTAAGATATCCATAAAACAAAAAAAAACAGTTTATATTCCTGTAACATCCTGAAATACCAAGCGAAGTGGGTGGCAACGGCTAGTATTTGTTATTATTTTCAATAAATCATATCAGGGATATGGCTGCGGTAACCTGTGGGAAAGGTAACAGACTTGTCGCTGACGTGACAAGAGTTGGAGATTAGTACCGCTGAAGACCCACCGTGTAGGGAAAGAAATGCAGGTTAAATCTGTAGAAAACTCAAAGATCCACCCGTTGAAGTGGTAGTTAGGAGAGGAGGGTGCCAACTTAAGTGGCGTTCTCGTCACTTGACCATGGTTCAAAATTATGAGATCCACCGCTAAAAGCCCTCGAGTAGCTGAACAGGGCGACGTTATTACTCAATCACTCACTCACTCATATTGTCGCGAACGGAGCTAACGAACTTGTAGTCTAACGAGAGTGGCGCTGTAAGCGCATTCCCTTTTTGTTTACGTTTGTCAGTAGTAGTAGTAGAATCTGTAATTCGAACGTGAAATGTATCAGTCGTCTATTTTCCTTATCCATTAAATCTTTTTTGCATCAAAAAGGACTCTCATTATCTTGGTTAAGAGTCTATTTAATCGAATCTTTTAGGTCAAGCTCATCCCAGGCGTTAGGAACGGAAGAATAAGGTAAGTGATACCTTTATTCTTGTATTAGAATTTGTGAAATCGAAAATTAGTTTTTCACACATATCATGATTATGCAATTTGTTGCATTTTTCTAATTGTAATTATTTTTAATGTAGCAAATTACTTATATAGAGCTAAATAAGGCAACTCAAGTACAAGCTACTACTTTATAGATTATAGATTTATGTCCACAAAAATATCTAGCCTTCACTTGTCCGCTATAAGTAGTTTCTTTTAAAATTAACTAAACCTTCCATAAATATGAAGGAATTAATTGAAAATTCTTCCAAACAGTTCCATTCATCGAATTAAAACAAATAAGCATTAAGTTGGGCACGCTATTTCCTTTTTCCTTCGTGTTTCAACTTCTTGAATAATTGTTAAGGTTGTCATGCCGCGATAATTTTCAGTCGTAAAAGCGTGTCGCAGCGAAAAAAGTTTGGGAAATGAGGTTGATTCATGTGACGTCCGGATCACGTGATGAGGAGAGCACGTGAATGTTTTGGTTTGTTTCCCGCATAACTCTAACCTAACACTTCTTCTTTTGTGTACTATTTTGCTCTTGCTCTTTTACATTATAACTCGATTACAGTAAAAGATCAGATAATTGTATAGGAAAAAAATCTGTTTTTAATATCCCGGTAAAAAAATTAGAGTGTTTAGTTAAAGTGATGAAGCGTAATGATTTTAAACTATCGCCTCACTTATTATGCTCTAACCACTTTGAATAATCTTGTTTTCAATACCAAACATTTTTAGAAATCGTCGCCAGCTCCATTCCTATACTATTTTTATGTTCACAAAAGAAACTTCTGCTAAAAGGAATTTGGATAGATATCTACAGGAATGTAAATATTTTTTGTTTATTTTAAATTAAATTATATAGAGAACATACATAAAAAGATAAAAATATATTTAGTTAACTTAAATTTTAATTATTTTACTCATTTTCAGAGAGTAGTTAATAGATATTTCTGTATTAAATTACCTAAAATAAAAACACAAGAATCTGATATGTCACCCTACATGTCATATATTAAAACAAGTTTTTGTCTCTCTCTATATATAATGTATTATATATGTTATGTTGTTACTGGGATGAATTCGTAAACTGGGATTTGCCAGAATAATCTGTTTATTTTTAAGACAAGAATAAATAAAAGGGTAAATAACAATTAATGAATGGAGTGAAACATTTAAACGCGCGTCGTAGCCTAATTGGCTTTCATTATTTTTTAAGAGTTATTACTGCTTTGCCGATGCGCGCGTCTGCCTCTCTTGCGGTCCCAACGGATTCTGTCTAGTTCTGCTGTTCCTTCGTCGCTCCTTTCCCCCGTCGGGGACATTGCCCTCTCTAGGGGGATGCTAAGGGGGCTTGCAATAGTGCCTTCAACTTCACAGTCGGCCATCCTAAAAATGAGCTGACCACAGCGAAAGAAAATCCAAAATGTTGCAAGCAAACCTATAAAACAAAAATTGTAAACAGTGAAAAGAAAAAAAATAACACGTGCGATGTTTTCCAGTACTTCACACAGGTGTTGTTTTTCTGGAAGTAGTTCGTCATTGCTGCTCACAGCTATTCAAAAAAAAGCTATAAAAAGGGAAAGAGATAAAGTTCAGTTCGTTATTCAAAGTTCTGTTCACAGAGAGTCACTGTGGGGGGAACTCAAATTGCAGTCGTAAAATCGTCAGGCATCAGCGGTTGACCACCTCTTCATGAAATCAACAGCTGTGGATGTAAGATGAGGACCTTCGTGTTGACCAACCTTTTTAACTTCATTTCTGTCATGGGGTTTGACGGTCTTAATTAGGTAGGGTTCGCAGAACTTGGGTCGTAATTTGAGTTGTGTGTGTGTTCCGAACTGGGTTCTTCTGATCGTTACTGATTCGTGTTTTTTATATTTGTGTGGTTGTCTGCGTTTTTTAAAGAACTGGGCTTTACTCTTGTTTGGCTCTTTCAACTTCGTATCCAAAATGATGGAGTTAAGGAAATCAATCTGTCTAAGCAAATCATTTTTCTCTTTGGCAATGGCTTCATTCTCATCACTATCACTTGTTTTGTTAGCATTTCTTCCACTAGACTTTGACTTCTTAGTTTTGCGCTTGCTAGGGTTAATTTCTCGTTCTTTAGTTGACATCGATGTTTTAGGATGATCGTTTGATTCCGTTTGTGTGTTTACGATGAGTATTTTTTCTGTTAACGATGCACATTCAATTTCTTTCTCAACAAGTCGCTGTTCTGTAATTTTAAGTGTTTCTTGTAAGATCTCGTACTTTTCTTCAAGTTTAACTAACTTTTCAACCTTTTCTAAATTTGATTCCTCTAATTTATGCAATTTATCTAATAACACCGTTTTTACTAATGATAATGTAGATGTGTTACGTACGTGCATTTCTAAATTTTTACATTTATCTTCTGTATTTTTTAATTTTAGTTGTAATACTTCTAGGGCATTATCTTTTAATTCTGATTGGTTATGTGCCTTAGATACATTAATTAAATTAATAAAGTGATCCTTTTTCTTAGGTATTAATTCTATACCATTTGCAGTAATTTTAAATTCAGTTTGTTTTAAAACATCAGTTCCAATAATTATATCAATAGTTGTTTGGAAATTGTCAATAACATAAATGTCCGTCATAAATTTGTTATCTTCAATATCAATAGTGGATTTAAAAGATCCAAAGGTTTTAATTTCACTCTTACCGAAAGAAGCTAAATTTATTTTCGTAGGATTTAACGTCGGTCTTCCAAGAATTTGATGAACACTTTCGCGTATTAAAGTAATAGTACTACCCGTATCAATAAGAGCATCAAAATCATATCCCTTAATTTTAACAGTTTTACGCATTTCTGATGAGGAATTGATTTCATTAACAACTTCACTAACAATCTCATTAACAATTTCATTTTTAACATCAAGTTTTTTAAATACACACTGAGAGCTTTTATGACCAAATTGGTTACAATTAAAACATTTTAAACCTTTATTTTTATGGTAACATTCATTAGAAGTATGATTAAATAATCCACAATTATAACAACGTATACGTACATCACTCTTATTAGCAGCAGCATCATTAAATTGACCTTTTTTATGAAACTTATTATCAGAACACATATTTTTATTAGATGTAG
Organism: Trichonephila clavipes; assembly: GCA_019973935.1. Classification (NCBI taxonomy): domain Eukaryota; kingdom Metazoa; phylum Arthropoda; class Arachnida; order Araneae; family Nephilidae; genus Trichonephila; species Trichonephila clavipes. Next base: position 29,103 of record BMAU01017445.1, read on the forward strand.
GAAAATCATACTGCTTGACATTTGTACGCTTATTTTTACTATCAATACTATAAGAATTATTTTGCATAAAAACCTTTTCATATATTTTTAACTTTTCTTTAAATTCTGAAATACTTTTACATGCGTATAATATCAATTTATTATGGTTAGAATCAGGTATACCAGTTATACAATACATAATCAGGCTGTGATCGTCTAAACGAAAGTGTGCTTTTGAAGCAATTTCACGCATGGCCAAAAAATATTCAAATAGAGATTCCGTAGGGCGTAATTTCCGTTTTTGCATTTCCTTGTGGACGTCGTAAGAAGAAAATAAATCTTCAAATTCTTCTATTAATGCAGCTTTAAGAGAACTATACGTTAATATGTTATGGAGAGTTTGGATAAAAGTCTTTGCAGGACCTTGAAGCAAACGTTTAACACAAATAATTTTTTGCAAATCAGATATGTGTGGGATAAAAATAAAAGTTTTCTTCTACGTCGCGAAAAAAAAGCTTTAACGCTGTAATTATCATTTCCCGTAAACGACCTCATAGTTGAAAAAGGTCCTTTAACAAAAATACATTCTCTTCGTTCCCTCTTTGGCTTTGATTTCGTTGTGTTTGAGGGAGGGGGAACAAAAACATCCTGCGGAGAAGGCAAGTGATAAATTGGCGGGGTGAGGGGTTGTTTATTCGCGTCCTTCGTAGATTCTAGCGAAAAGGGCGCCGAATCTTCGTCTTCGTCATCCGTCAATTGTTCGGTAAAATTATTTTTAAAGATGCAAGATCTGATAAATTTTTAAATATATGCTCGCTTAATTCTTTGGCGCTTCCGCGCAATTCAGTCCTAATATAGTGCAGACGGTAATAAGTTCAGTTTTCGTAAAGTCCTTTAAAATTTTATCCTTTCGTGCTTCAATGTCGTAATTCTGTGGGAAACCCGCGAATTTTTTAACTCTTTTCTAGAAGATTTACTGTAGGGTTCGTCATTAACAATTTTGTGCAGAAGTTGCACCGTTGAAGCAGGGGCCGTCTTTAATATGTTCGCAATAGCAGCAATTTCCTCTAGACAGACCATCGTAAATAAATATCTTCAGAACAATAAAGGAGTAAATTGGAATGGACTCACCGTTGATGATTTCGTCTTTGTGGTTTTCGTTGTCGGTTTCGTCGTTGAAGCGTGCGTGGTCCACCAGTCTTGACTCGTTGTATTTTCTAGGGGTTTTTAATTTTAATTTAATTTGAGGCTGAGCCCCCAAATGTTATGTTGTTACTGGGATGAATTCGTAAACTGGGATTTGCCAGAATAATCTGTTTATTTTTAAGACAAGAATAAATAAAAGGGTAAATAACAATTAATGAATGGAGTGAAACATTTAAACGCGCGTCGTAGCCTAATTGGCTTTCATTATTTTTTAAGAGTTATTACTGCTTTGCCGATGCGCACGTCTGCCTCTCTTGCGGTCCCAACGGATTCTGTCTAGTTCTGCTGTTCCTTCGTCGCTCCTTTCCCCCGTCGGGGACATTGCCCTCTCTAGGGGGATGCTAAGGGGGCTTGCAATAGTGCCTTCAACTTCACATATATATATATATATATATATATTTGTCTATATATATATATATTTATATATATGTAACACACGGTTTAATTCGAAGACCGAAATGTAGATGGTGGTACTTGTAACGGAAGTGTTACCGAGCAGCGAGAAGCCCTGTATTACCGCCAGAGAGAGTTGGGACTTGGATGAGTAAACGTTACTCATCTCGCTGTCCAATTCTGGACTATGTAATATGTTTAATTTCCCCTTATTTCCTCTAAATGTTTAACCTGTATTGTGTCTAAATGTCTGTCCATTGTAACTGTGTTATTTAAGTCATTAAAACTATTTAATTACCCCGAGACTCTGTCAAAAAAAAATACTTTGGTTTACCCAGTAATGACGTAAGAGAACCGTTACAAATTGGCGCCCAAACGTCGAGCTGATCCGAGCACAATTCCCAACTTTCTCTCTGTTTCCACTTAGGGCGTTTGAGGCGTTGTCACCCGACAACAAATAGAGAATTCGCAACCCTGCGAATAAATATTTTTTCATCCAGAAAACCTGTGAATAGATAAGTGTTGTTTATTCTAAATAATTTTGCTCTGTTATTATGTATATTATTGCTCTTAGTATGTATTGTGTGTTACTGTATATAGTAGCGTAATTGAAGTTTAAGTGATATTTTCACTTATTTATTTGTCAGTATTCTTAATACTTTTTTTTTGAAAACGAAACTCGCATTCAATTGTTTGTTCTCATTAAAGCTAATTGAAGGTTATTTATGAATGTATATTTTCTTACTAATTAAGAATTTAATGCCATTAACATATGTATATACTTTTATTATCAAGAAATTATTGCGATTTGTATTTATTCAAATATAATTTCACTTTGATTCTTGTTTGATTACTAAACTTTTAATTAAATTTTAAGTTGAATGCAATTTTTAGCATAATATTTTTTTTTACTTTTTATGTCTAATATAAAAATAATTATTTTGTGAAGTTCATGATTTATTACGAAGTATTACTATAACATTTGAAAACTTGTATGTTTTGATAAAGTATAAACATTTATGCTTTTTATTTTAAAATTTTTGGAAAATAATTTCAAGTACTTCTAAGTGTAAACAAGTTTGTAATAGTGTTAATTTCGGAGTGGATGAAATAATTTATGAATGGTATTTCTATTTAAACGTATTTGAATTGATTTTGATTAAAAACAATTTAATTGATTTAAGTTAACGAAAACGAAATTTTTCTTTGATTTAATTTAAATGATTTCATGTTAATTGCTGATACTCTTTTGATTAATAATGAATATTATTGAAATATTATTATTTTGATTTTGAAGTACGAAATTAGAAGATTGTTGATATTGAAGAATTTGTTTCATTTTTTTAACCTTATTAATATTAATGTGAAAATTAATTAGCACATTTTAAATTAGAGAATTATTATCATTCAGGAAGAGTGTATTATAGTATAGAGTATTTTTTGTATGTATCAGAAACTTTAAGTGCATAAGTATTGTTTGACTATAATATTTTTAGATCACAGAATTAACAGTTTTGAGTGAACTTTAATTCATTAACTTTAATTGAACTTTACTAAATTAACTTTGAAATAGACGAAAAATGGCTTTTTTGGGAAGGTCCAGAAAAGAGGATTTACGAATGTTAGCAACAGAATTGGGTCTGGCTCCCGTCGGACAATCTCAAAATTATTGAACTAAAAGATCTCATAACCAACAGCGATAGGTATGACGAGGAATTCGTCAAAGATGTGCTCAGCGTCATTGTGGAAGAACGTACTGCAACAGAAAAATAAAAGGCTGCGGAACTGGAGGAGAAACAGAAAGCCGTGGTTGTTGCTCAGCAACGAGAAAGAGAATTCGAACTGGAAAAAATGAAAATTCAACTTGAAATGCAGAAGCTGTCACAAGCACCTGTTACAAGCCAAAAGCTAGAAAACCCAAAGCTTGAGTTAAATAGAATTATTCCGAGATTCAATTCGAAAGAAGATGAAATGGGTCTATACTTGACAATTTTCGAACGTCAAGCAAAGTTCTTGAACATCTCTGAAAAAACTTGGACAGCATACCTGATTGGCTCATTGCCACCTGATATAGCTCAGCTCATCGCAAGAGAGGATGAAGATGATGCTCAAAACTATGAAAAGGTAAAAGAGATGCTTCTCAAATGATTTCGAGTTACAGGGGATAGGTTTAGGCAGTACTTTTCCCAACAGAAGAAAAACCCAGATTCAACATGGCGAGACTTTTATTTCGAATTGAGTTCTTATTTTGAAGGTTGGATCAAAGAGTTGAAGATAACCACGTTTGACAAACTTAAAAGTCTGATAATTGCTGATCAGATAAAAAGAAAAACTCCAGCAAATATCAAAGAACACTTTCTGGATATTTGGGTGGATTTGAACGATCCTTTGGAATTGGCTGAGAAGTTGGACGTATATGACAACCTAAGGCCTGGAATGAAAAGTAATTCAAATCAGACTTTCAAGAAGAAAGAAGAATTCAGGAAACCCTTTCCATTAAAAAAAATCAACCTGTTGGAGGATCCCATGAATACCACTCATCTGGACCCTCTAGAACAGTGCCTAGATTCCCAGGTTACAAAACTGAAGGAAGAAACCCTATAAGGTGTTACGGATGTGGGACTCCTGGAGTCATCAAGTCAAAGTGTCCTAAATGCACGAGAGCTAATGAAACGGAAACAGCAGTGTACTGTATGACGTTATTCAACTTGAATTCGAACTTGTATCCCACAAGTGTGATTGTTCTCAAAATTTTTGGAGAAAAGATTACTGTATGTGCTGATACCGGTGCTTCCCATACCATTGCAGGTGAAAAGATGTTTAAATTCTTACAAGAGTATGATGTCACCTTTACGAATAAGAGGATTTCATTTATGATGGCTGATGGAATTCGACAGATCATTATGGCTCTGAGTACTGTCGTCGACCTGTACATTGAAGGCAAAGTTATTGCAACAGAATTTCTAGTATTGCCTGATGCCGAAGGAAATAAGACTTTATCAGGACTGGATTTCCTCAATGCAGCTGGTATCGTCCTTGACGTCCAGGGTGGAAAATGGCACTTTTCCGGAAATCCTCGGGGAAACAGTACAAATTCTTCAAGAAGACATTAGAAGATATAACACTTAGCGCATTTGAACTTCGAGAGGATGAGGGTAAAAATATATCTCCGGAACAGGCAAGAAAAATCAATATACTCCTGGAGAGAAATGAGGCATGTTTCCAACCAGGGGGAGAGCCCACGCCTTATATTGAACACCGTATTGACACGAGTGATCACCCCCCATAGCAACGTCTCCCTACAGAATGAATCTCGTAAAGAAAGGGTTTTGAGGGAACAGATTGAAGAACTGCTGAGGCAGAATGTAATCGAAGAGTGCGAGTCTCCCTATGCCACACCTGTGGTACTTGTCCCTAAACCAAATGGGAAAGTACATCTCTGGGTCGACTACAGGAAGTTGAACTCGGTTACGAAAGTGGATGCCTACCCCTTACCACGAATGGACGATCTACTGAATGAAGCGACACCAACATCCTTCATGTCAACAATTGATTTACAATCGGGCTACCATCAAGTAAAGGTTGCTGATGTTTATCAGGACAAAACTGCTTTCGTTTGTCCTTTTGGTACTTACCGCTATTTACGTATGCCCTTCGGCCTACGGAATGCTCCGGCCACCTTTCAAAGATTAATCGACAAGTTTCGAAGTGGCTTGAAAGATGTTTTCACACTTTCTTACCTAGATGACATCATCGTCCTCTCAAAAACATTTGAGAAACATCTGGAAGATCTCGAAAAAGTTTTTGAAAGACTGTCTATCTTTAAACTTCATGCAAACCGAGATAAATGTCACTTTGCCTGTGACCGCGTGAAATATCTGGGATTCTGGATAACAAAGGATGGAATTGAAGCTGACCAAGAGAAGATCTCTGCTATTCAAAAAATTCCAGTCCCTACCAATGTGAAAAGTTCAATCTTTACTACAAACATGCTCTTGGTTTCGTCGATATGTCCCTAACTTTTTTCTGACATAGCACGCCCGCTTAGTAGCCTCACTAAGAAGAAAGTGCAGTGACACTGGGGTCCTGAGCAACAAGAATCATTTGAGACGTTGAAGATGCGCTTGATGACTTCTCCTATACTGAAGCAAGCTGACGGATCAAAACCTTTCACCATTCGTACCAACGCAAGTAACTATGCCTTGGGAGCAGTCCTTCTCCAAGGGAGTGGCCCCGATGAACATGTCATCGAGTATTCAAGTCGACTGATGATCCCAGCAGAGCGAAACTACTCCACAATCGAGCGGGAAGCCTTAGCAGTAGTGTGGGCTTTAGAGAAGTTTAGAGGTTACGTTGAAAATCAACAAATCTTCCTCGCATCAGATCATCAACCACTCAAATGGCTGTTAAGTATAAAGTCACCTTCTGGTCGTCTGGCAAGAGGGACCTTGAAAATTCAGTCCTTCAACCTGAAGATTGATTACACCCCAGGAAAAGCTAATGTAGTAGCTGACATGCTGTCAAGACCATCTTACACTGAAGGTGCAGCCTGTGATGTGTGTGCAATTACTGTTGACATGCCATCCAGGAAGTCCAGTGATATTCGAAAGGGACAGCTGGAAGACGAAGAACTGAAGAAAATCATTGACTGCTTTGAGAGTATGGACAAACACGAAAACTTTGCCAACTACACCAGTCGTGGATACTTAATGAACCAGGGTATCTTAAATAGGTATTCACCTGAGAGTGAAGAAGAAGAAGCTCAACTTGTAGTTCCTGCACAAGAACGAGAAAGAATCCTTCAAGAATATCACGATGCCCCTACAGCTGGTCATTATGGTGTAAAAAACACTTGCAAGAAGATATCATCCAGATACTATTTTCAAGGTATGAAAAAGTTCATCTCATAGTACATCAAGACTTGCCTCGAATGCAATCGTTATAAGCCAACAAACCAAAAACCAGCAGGACTCTTGAGAACACCTGCCTACGCACAAAGGTTTGAGACGCTGGCCATTGATCTTTTTGGCCCTCTTCCGGAAACTCCCACTGGCAAAAAGTGGATCTTTATTGTAGAAGATACAAGCACCAAATGGGTAGAACTCTTTGCTCTTGCTGATGCGACTGCTGAAAATTGTGCCAAAACACTAATCGAAGAAGTACTCCTACGATATGGTCTTCCGCGAAGACTAATAAGTGACAACGGGCCACAGTTCATAAGTGCTGCCATGCAGCTAACTTGTGACTTGCTAGAGATTACGCAAGACCTTATCCCTGTCTACCACCCACAAGCAAACCCATCGGAACGTAAAAATCGTGACCTGAAGCCGAGACTAGCATTTCTGGTGGGGGAAGAACATTCGGCTTGGGAGGATAAGTTACCTCTAATTCGTTTCGCAATGAATACTTCAGTATGCGACACCACTGGGCACACGGCTGCTTACTTACAGTTTGGAAGACAATTGAGAACATCATACGATATTAGGTATGATATTCAACAAGTTATTGATAATGATAACTTTGTCCCTGAAATCACCCCATATCTCAAAAGATTTGCCAATTCCATCTTGGATGTCAAAGATAGAGTTGAGCAGAAACAAGATTGTCAGAAGGAAAACTTCGATCGACGACGAAGAAAATGTTACAAACCTGGTGACAAAGTTTGAGTGACCATTCATCCCATAAGTCGTAACAACAGGAGCAGGAAATTTATGCCCAAGAGAGAAGGTCCTTACCTCATACTCATCTTGAGATCACCAGTAACATATGAGATTGCCGACCCGGCCATCCCAGACCAAGCCCTTGGAACTTATCATGTTTCTTCCTTAAAGGACTATCAAAAACCTGAAGCAGAAAGAAACACCGGATTTGTTGCTCCTCTAAAGAAAAGAGGACGCCCAAAAAAGAAATTATCTCCTGGTTCCGAGCCGAGACGTCAACGGAACCAGAGGGGGAGTCTGTAACACACGGTTTAATTCGAAGACCGAAATGTAGATATTGGTACTTGTAACGGAAGTGTTACCGAGAGAAGCCCTGTATTACCGTCAGAGAGAGTTGGGAACTGAATGAGTAAACGTTACTCGTCTCGCTGTCCAATCCTGGACTATGTAATATATTTAATTTCCCCTTATTTCCTCTAAATGTTTAACCTGTATTGTGTCTAAATGTCTGTCCATTGTAACTGTGTTATTTTTTGTCATTAAAACTATTTAATTACCCCGAGATTTTGTCAAAAATACGTTGGTTTACCCAGTAATGACGTAAGAGAACCGTTATATATATATATATATATATATATATATATATATATATATATATATATATACATATATATATATATATACTGCTCAAAACAATTAAAGGATATTGTAAGTTTTATATAAGATAAAGATATAAGCGAAATTTTTTTTGCCGAAAATGCAAGAAGATAATCACAAATGCAAATTTTACTGATTTTCAAATTGTGAAGTATGCTAATTTTGAGTTCGACGTCGAAAACGTCGCTTCAGTGGCAGCGAATGAAATTTGACTTTCAACTGAAATGAAGACAAGGATGATCGGCATTCAGTGACTGCTTTGTTTCTATGAGTACGATGTCTCAGCGAAGTCATTTAACCGATTCAGAAGCTTGGAGAGTTGTTAGTAGGTTAGAAGGGGGCCAAACTCAAGCCGAAATAGCACAAGCCATTGGAGTGTCACAAAGTGTGATTTCTAGTATCTGGAACCGTTTTTTGGAGACTGGAAGTGCAGGCCGAAGACCATGACAAAGTCGTAGACGGGCAACAACGCCCAATGAAGATCGTTATTTAGTGTTAACGGCTCGGAGACACTAAAATATGAACGCTACTCTTCTCCAACAACACCTTCGCTCGGCTGCTGGCACCACGGTTTCAACTCAGACTGTCCGAAACCGGCTCCATGGTGTAGGTCTGTATGCTCGCCGATCGATGGTATGTGTTAGACTAACATCAAGGCATCGTCGCGACCGCATGGAGTGGGCAACAGAGCATGTGAACTGTAGGAGAAATAAATGGAGCAATCTTCTTTTTTCTGAAGAGTCCCGTTTTTCTGTTCGTCCGGATAATAGGTGTATTTTCATCTGGAGGGACTTGGCAGTAGGAATAATCCTGCGTTCGTGCACGAAAGTGTCAGATTTGGCGGTGAAATAGTGTTGGTGTATGGTGGCATCTCCATTGACGAGCGCACAGACTTCTACATCATTCGAGATGGACCTCTGACTGCTCGTCGATATAGGGATGAGATCCTCAGACCTATTGTAGTCCCTTACGCTGCAGCAATCGGAGATGACTTCATTTTAATGGACGATAACTGCAGGCCACATAATGCTAACCTGGTGGAGGATTTCCTTTTCGAAGAAGGGATCGTACGAATGGAATGGCCAGCGTGTTCTCCAGACATGAATCCAATAGAGCACGTTTGGGACGCTCTAGGAAGACGAGTTGCTGGTTGCCAACCAGCCCCACAAACTCTCCAAGAACTGGAAAGAGATCTTCTGGAAGAGTGGGACAGAATACCCCAACTCGTTATTAATAGCGCATTGACTCCATGCCTCAAAGGTGCTCAACATTGCTACCCGTCCGTGGAAACCATACCCCCTACTGAAAATGATTTCCTTTGAAGAAAACACCTTTTCTTATTCTTTTTTTCTCATATGCAAAAATTGTGTTTTTTTTCCTTTTGTACATAAATACGCAATAAAATGCATTTTTTTCCGCCAAACATGTGTAATTTATTCTCATATAACCTACTACATTTGTCGACCATGTATCAATCAGCTAAAAAGTTTCCCAGCCACAAGATCCACCTAAAACCGCAATATCCTTTAATTATTTTGAGCAGTGTGTATATATATATACACTGGTGTGCAAAAATTAAGGACGAAGTCGAAAAATTGGCATATCAGCTGAACGAAGAGGCAGAGCGGACAGAAAGACCAATCAGAAGATTAAGTAAGGTGATGTACGGTAGCACATGCGCAGATATGCAGGTAGACGTAATGGATGAGTGTCTGAGTAGTATAAAGCATGTTGTCGGGGTAAGATCAGTATTTCTGGCAAAGAGATTGTACGCCGTATAGCAGTTAAAATCACACCGAGTTGCTGCCTCAGCGAGAAATGGCGAATAATCAATCTGTTAGACGACATCTGGATGCTTTTACCCGAGGTCAAATCATTGGGAAGTTGGAGGAAGGCCGCAGTGTGACAAGTGTGGCTGCAGAGTTCGGAATTGCTCACAGCATCGTTTCACGACTTTGGAGACAATTTCAAACTACAGGAACAGCTATCCGGGGGTTCAGTAGTGGTCGTCCACGAGGAACCACACCCGCAGATGACCGGTACATTGTCTTACAGGCCAGAAGAAACAGGCGGCAGACAGCGGGAGAAATCGCTAGACACACGACACAGGCGACTGGACGACCGATATCGCGTTTTACCGTGGCCAGAAGACTGCACGGTGGTGGTCTGTTTGCACGACGCCCTGTACGGTGTGTACCCTTAACGCCTGCTCATCGGAGAAGGTGTTCTCTGTGGTGCCGGGAACACCGGAACTGGAGAGACAGTAAATGGGGACGAGTACTCTTTACAGATGAGAGCAGATTCAGTTTGAGTATTGATTCTCATCCCATACTCATCTGGAGAGAGCGGGGAAGTCGCAATCATCCCTCGAACATCATTGAAAGGGACAGGTATGGAAATCGCGGTGTTCTCGTTTGGGGAGGCATCATGCTTGGTAGTCGTACAGACCTTCACATCTTCGACGCAGGTTCAGTCAACGGGACCCGTTATTGTAACGAGATTATTCTTCCATATGTGCGTCTTTTTAGAGGTGCTATGGGTCTGTAGTTCCTTTTCATGGACGACAATGCACCATGTCATCACACAGTAGCTGCCGAACAGCTCTTAGAGAGTGAGGATATTGAACGTATGGATTTGCCGGCACGATCTCCGGATCTCAATCCCATCGAGCATGTATGGGATTTTCTAGGCAGACGCTTGGCAGCTCGTTCCTTACCACCAGTAACGATTCGGGAGCTTCGATTGGCACTGCAAGACGAATGGGCAGCAATGCCTCAACAACTCATTGACATCCTCATTCTCTGCATGGGCAGACGCTGTGAAACCTGCCTAGCAGTCAGGGGAGATCATATCCCCTACTAAAGACCGGATGTTTCGGCCTTCAGTCGCATTGCGCTCCATGCTACTTTTTCAATAAAGCTTATTTTTATCCCTCTGATTTCTCTTTTAGTAAGTGTTGCTTACATTACATATGTCCTTACGTATTGGGGATCTGACGGTATTAAATGTGTTGATTTGGAAAGCTTTTGTATAAAGTTATATTGAAAAAACCGTCTCGTCCTTAATTTTTGCACACCAGTGTATATATATAGACAAATATGTATTACTATATAATTTTATTCTTTTGGGAAAAAAATTTCGAAAAGAATTCACTACACAAATGAAAAAATATCTTAATTTACTACAGGTTCATTATTGTTTATACTTGAAGATAAATTAAAAACCATTTTCAAACATTAGAAATGCAAATTACCATTTACCTTTTGTTAAGTTATAAGTAAAAAAAATTATGCAACATTTTTAAAGCCTTTATTCGCAGCTCCATTTTAGTAAAAAGATATTATTTATCGAGAATTTCATTCTGATTGTGGTAAAAAATTAAGACATTAAAACTTTTTAATTAAATTGTGTATATTATGGAAGATAAATTTTTGTGTATATATATTGAATATAAAAGTCCTGTTTTCTCCTGCATGGTCAAAATAATGTCATTTTTGAATTCATAATTCTTTTACACAAAAAAATAAAAATTATAAAATATTTGTGTGGTGTATCTATTTATTATGTAGTATAGGGATTTCTTAACACAACATCTGTTTTTCAGAATTTGACTGGTATAAATTTGTCACAGATGTACAATTTTTTTTACTATGGAAAACATTTATTGGTACTTGCTCAAGGGTTATCAAAATGTAAAATTCATTAATTTTGATCATAAGTTTCACATATAGACTATACACATATTATTGAAGTATAACACAGTGTATTGAAGAAATCTATGCAACCCCAGCTGAAATGTATTAAGCATAAGAATACTCTGGATTTTAATTTTTACATAAGTATTAAAGTCTAAAAGGTTCATCTGTATTGATACTATTCTGCTTATAAATTTATAAGTCCTGAATAAATTTGTTGTATTGAATTGTTTACAGATATTAACCCAAAAAGTGTACTTAGATAAGTTCTATGATATTTATCAGTAATTAAGATCATGAAACCAAATATGATTTTACATATAGACATTTGATTCTCTGTAGGATATTTACTTTCTAAAAGCAATAGAAATATTCGAAATTTTAATATAACCTTTTTCAATTCTCTATTTACGCTTAAAGGAATAACTTGACAAATTGCTGTTCGCGATAATCTACATTAATGCAAAATTCAGTAAAAAAAAAAAGGTAATTCAAGAAAAATTTCAAAATTATTTTTAATGGGTTAATTGTCCAAAATCACTGATATTTTTGTGAGACGTGTATTGAGAGGGCAAATTTGGAGCACTTGTATATTATAATATAGACTCTCTAATTTCTTAAAATCATAAAACCGTCAAATGCTCCGATATACAACCAATAGTTGAAACTGTTCAGGATCATGTTTGAACACAGTAATTATAGTGACATAATTTTTTTTTAAAATTCGGATGTCGTTTTGATTGGCGAAATAAGTTGGCAGTTTAATATGTATGTTCCAAATTTTGGAATGGTATGTGTAAACTCGTGAGTTCTTTTCCGACCGTGTTCGAATTGTGACAAGAAAATAATTGCAGACAGTGTTTTGTCCCACTGTTTATTGCATACCTTCTATGGGACATTTCTTAAAATCAAGAATATATTGAGATGTTACAGGATTACGATACATCGTTCAGCCGTGTCTACTTTTCACGACCCCGGCTTTTTTCGTCACCCTCTCTCCTCTCTTCCGTTCCGACCTTTTTCTCCCTGTCGTTGCCAGATCCTCTTCTCTATATCGTCTCTCGTTCGACCTGTTGCCAGGTGCAGGCAGCGGTTCCTTACACGCCCCACCTAAGAGTAAAATTTGCCCCTTGTGGCTGATTTTACCATATCAGACACCAGGAACAGAAAATTCACAAACCGTGACACAGAAAATCCACAAACAGAACACACAATAATTGCAACAGTCAAAAGTCTTGATGATTGTTCTAGTGAAAGTTCCTTAATACAAACACATGAAATAATATTAATAGTTCACCCAATTGAAATAAGTGACTATGTTCCCAGAAAGATCTAAACTGTAATGGGATTGCAAACAGATACATGGAAAACACATTATACAAAAAAAACAACACTAAATATATACATTACAGTTTTTATCTTAATCTAGACAATGTTTATTTCATTAACTCATGAATGAATGCTCAATGAGTTCACTAAATCTATATTAAGTACACAGTAAACTTTCCTACGGCTCTAATTTGCCTTTGGCCAGTATGTGATTTCCGACCCAACCCATCCTAGTACAAAGTTAATTCGCTTTACACGATTTTTCCAAATTTGCATCAGAAGGTCTATGTCGACTATTCGAGATACAACAAACTGCTCTAACATTCTTAAAACCTGAGCCGTTAAATTACATCCATAAGAAGTGTATTCAATCTTAAACCTCACTCTTTTAGTCATGCAAATTCCAAACGACATAAAGCATGCGGCATAATTCTTCGTGAGAGAACGACAGAAATACCACTTCCACAAATCCAGTACCGTGACCCACGATGCTGCGCTATTCTTTTCTACAAAACCTTCCCTTTTCGACAAAAGATAAATCTCGGTTCTCGAAAATATGTTTAACCAAGCTTCACAGGTTACCTTCGCACTGAGACTAGTCAACGGCACAGCCTCGCCCCACCTAGTGTGCTGATCAACCAGACGTAAAATATATTTATGTCCCTTTAAGCTTGGCGGATCAATTGGACCTATCAGATCCATATTCCCCACCTCAAATGGCAATTCAGGCCTTGCCACAGGTGTACTGGATGATCGGTCTTTAATCTAACCGATCGAGTGAGCTGACATTCTTTACATGACTCACAAAATTTCTTCACATCGGCCCCTCAGACCCTCCCAAAGAAAAGAATACTTTATTCGTTCAAGCGTCTTCTTGGGACCCATGTGACTACTGAACACGGAAGTATGCGCTAGTTTCAACACCTCAGTTCTTCTGCACTTCGGAATTACCAGCTGCCCAATACTCTCCCCGAGTATTTTATCCCTACGAAATAGATATCCATCTACTTCATAGTAGTTTCCTTTGCCTTCCTTAGCATACTTCCAAACCAATGCTAACTCGGCACAACACTCCTGTTCGGAACGAAAACTATCAGCCACCATGATTCCTTTATCCATCTCAGCGGTCACCTCCTCATCCTTAGTACCCAATATTCCCACTTCATTCCGACATGAAGTAATATTCCTTTGAGAATCCTCAATGTGCTCCTGTGCTTTCTCTGGCAGAATACCCGACGAAACCTCGGTTTCATCTACATTTCCTGAGTCAACCCTCAGGTCCTGAGAGCTTTAAGCCAGTGAATTCTCTTCACTCTGGGCTCCTCCCAACATATCCAAAACATCTGGTGGAAGCAACACGTCTTCTACCAAAACTTCTGCCAAAGCACATAACACTTGCTGGTGCACCACATTAACCTGGCCACCGGTAGCAAGACCAATTGGAACATATACTAAAGGACATTTAACCGCTGGACCGAAAATACCTTTCAAATAAATCGTGGAAGCTCCTTCAACCGATATTCCAGGAACTAAGTCTTTCTTGATAACAGTAATTTCCGTACCAGAATCCACTAACGCATGGACTAACTTCCCATCTACACTGATAGATGTTTTCACTAATTTACTTAATTTGTCTTCAATAGCCCGCCTAGGAATGACTTTACCTAGCAAATCAACTCTAGCAGTGACCGTTCCATCTTCTAATTCTGTCCCTTCCGTTGACACCTTATTCACATTAAGTCTTTTATTATCTACCTCCTTGTTTTTCGGACAATCCCGCTTAAAATGTTTATCTGATCCGCAGGTGAAACAAGCGAATTTTTCAATTTCAGTTACTTGACCCTTATCAAAGTTTTTCCTAGAAGAAAAATTATCTGACTTTTTCTCCCCAAATGGCTGTTTACCCCAACTACCATTAAAACTTCTCTTTTCACTATCATTCCATTTAGCTCTCTCAGGTTCATCATAGGATTTCCCTTTGGAAGCGTAAAATATAACACATTGTTTGCCCAAGTCCCTGGGTTTGTACCATTCTTCCCCTTGGAGCACACCAATATGGGTCGCCGTCTCAGAATCCAACATTTCAAACATTTTATCTGCTACGATCAGTTGATTAACTGACTCAAAATCATTCGCTTCTCTTAACTTACAGTAGTATAACCACATCGATGTTAAACGGGACGCGAACTGAGAGAAAGTTTCGTCAGAGTTACGTTTGGCCTTTCTAAAATTTTCTAAACATATTTTTGGAGAGGGTTCATACTCCTTGAGCACAACCTGTTTTAAAGATTCGTAATCTTTTAATTCTTCTTCGCCTAGGTTAACTAATAAGTTTGACACTTTATCTCCTAACATGCATAACAAAACCTTCGGTTTTAACTCGTCGCTAACCATTTCACTAGCGAAAGCATTTTCAAGACTAGAAAAGAAATATTCCCACCCGTCTGATTTATTGGGTACCTTTATAGTTAAGAGCCTAACCATTTTAACTATTTCATCTAAAGATTTTACACGTGAGGTTTGACCATTATTTTGATTAGCACTCTGATTAGCAATCCTAGATAATTCCATTTCCAAGCGTAATTTTTCAATTGATAATTGTTCTTGTTGTTCTAGTTTTTGCCGCTGTTCTGTCTCTAACCTTTCGGCTGTAATAACTTCCAATAACTCTTTTGCCTCTTCCTCCTTGTAATATTTACTAGAGATTATTAAATTCCTTAAAACAATTTTAGACATAGACGGATCAGGTGACTCATCTAAGTCCCGCGCTAATTGAATTAAGTCAATTTTCTTACTTCTAATGAGAAATGCCATTTTCAATCAAGCTAAACCTAATGCCAAATTACCTTCTGACAAATATAACTACAAACACTTAAATGACCTAGTACTATATATTTAACAAGCAAGAAAAATTCTACTCGTTTTTCTAAGAGTACTCAAATTCCAGAAACACAATACGAAATATGTTTACAATAAAACTTATATGAGACACAGTTATTTGTTACTAATCAGAACGCAGAACCTTTTTCAAAATAAAAAAAAACACAATTAACAACATACTTTAGCTACATTACCATAGAATTATTTCTCAAATTATAAATCTACTCTTAGTTTCTTTTTTTTTAATTAAAAGAAGAATCTTATGCAGGAAACAAAAAACCAATATACATATACATCCTAAATTACGAGCAAAGGAAATAACCTCAGATTGCATTAAACTATCAACTAACTGACAAATTCCAACACTTTTGCTTAAAATGAAAAACTATCATATAATATTTTAAAAAAAACATGCCATATTCTGAGTCATAAATAACCTACAAAATCTCTTATTTACAGCATTTTAACAGGAAATCCGTCTACTTGAAATACATATACACATTTTTTAATGGATATTTTTCACCCACCCAAACATACATTTTTCGCAACCATTATTTCAAGATAAATTAATCTAATTCTTTTTTTAAAAAATTCTGCAAACTGAATTGTTATGCAAAACACTTTCTATACCCAGATTTTAATTTTTGAGACAACTTCAAAACAGTAAAGAATGATGATAAAAAAAAGAAATTATAGTTTAACACTAGAACTCTAAATACCATATTTTACAACATTTAAAATGATACCCTATCATTTCCAGGTAAAACAAGTACACAATTTTCTTATTTCATCTACACAATAATCCAACAACATAAAATATTGCAATAAACCAATGAAATTTTCTTTTTTCAGATATATCTGCTTTTTCTATTTTATTTTTAAAAAAACAAATTAAATATGACTGCATCCCATTACTCTTTTAAATATTCACACAATATTTTAACTTAGGGGAACAATAGCCACTTACCTCGACATGGACGCTGTTTCTGTACTTGAACACTTTCAGATCACGGCTCCATTCATCAGAAACTGAAGAAAAATACGGCATCTGTTTATTCCATAGCCCAACTCGGCAGGTGATAGCAAATTTCTGTATGAAGATCATGATTTTTCACTTGAAACTGCTGCAAGAGAATTCCCGGGATCCACGTGGTCATCAACTTGAAAATACACCGCAGGATTCCGTTTCCTTCTTAAAAATTTTCTTTCAAACTGAATGTCCACTAGACCTTTTTTGTTCACAACTTTGTAGTACGAACACCGATCGATTTGAAATATTTTGTTCCTTTAACTTTTACTCCATTGCATCCCACTCCTGACACCAGTGTAAACTCGTGAGTTCTTTTCCGACCGTGTTCGAATTGTGACAAGAAAATAATTGCAGACAGTGTTTTGTCCCACTGTTTATTGCATACCTTCTATGGGACATTTCTTAAAATCAAGAATATATTGAGATATTACAGGATTACGATACATCGTTCAGCCGTGTCTACTTTTCACGACCCCGGCTTTTTCGTCACCCTCTCTCCTCTCTCCCGTTCCGACCTTTTTCTCCCTGTCGTTGCCAGATCCTCTTCTCTATATCGTCTCTCGTTCGACCTGTTGCCAGGTGCAGGCAGCGGTTCCTTACAGGTATCAGTACTGATTTAGCATTTCTTAGACAAACTTTGAAGTAATTAATTTTATATTTGAAGTTAATATATTTTCAAACATGAAACTTCAGAGCAAGAATTCTGAATCTATTTTCTTAATGTTGTTTCATTTTCAATTTTTTTAGTATAAATATAATTATGTATAAAAGGATAATTTAGATGCGTAATCAGTGATAACAAAATAACATGCCAATACATTAATCCAAATAAGTTTAAATTTGGATGAACTGAAGTATATTTAACACTATACATACAATAACTGGTAGAAATAGGTATGCATTAAGTGTTGGTATGTTCAGTGTAAAAAAATCAAATATTCCCATTAAAATGGAAGATAATGCTTCGTATATTGATTCTCTTGCTGGATGGAAGCAATTCCTATACCTGAAATAACAGCTGAAATAGTTGGGAGAGCATTTTATGAGAAATGGATTTGCAGGTTTGTGTGGAGTACCTGCCAAATTAATCACAGATCAAGGTCGACAGTTTGAGGCATAACTATTTAGAAGCATAGCTGCAATATGTGGTGCTAAAGTAGCCCACACAACATCTTACCACCCTAAATGTAATGGGAAAGTAGAACGTTTGCATATTACCTTGAAAGGAGCTATAAAAGCTCACAACAATATAAGGTAGACAGAGTCATTACCCACTGTGTTGTTAGGTTTAAGAGCTGCCATAAGACCTGACATTAGTTACACAATTGCACAGATGGTCTATGGTACTTCCATTAAATTACCTGGTGAATTTTTTGATCCACCTACTATTAACATGGATCCACAGAATTTTGTTGCCAAATTACAGCAACACATGGCAGAGCTAAAGCCACTGAAGTCTCCTAGCAACAGGAAGCAAAATATCTTTGTGCATAAAGATTTGAAATCCTGTTCCCATGTGTTTATTCGTATCGACAGAGTTAAAAAAGCATTAGAACCACCATATGAAGGACCATATACTGTACAAAAAAGTATGATAAGTATTTCATAATCTTAATCAAAGATAAAGCAGTTATATAATATCTCTGTAGATAGACTGAAACCTGCCTATTTGTTAGCAGTGGACAATCAAAATGATCAAACTAGTGTTGGAAAAAAAATGAGATTTCAAATTGGAAAGAACTTTCCCCATTGCCTGATGAACAACCTCCTACCAGCTGTGGCAGAAAGATAAAAAAAAAACCAGTAATATTTAGAGAATAAACAAAATAGCAACTATTATGTATGTAAGTGTTAAAGTTTGAAATTCCTTTCACTTATTACTAGTGAACAGTTATTAAAAATTAGTAAATTTGAAAATCACCATTTATAAAAATGTATCTAATTGATTAAATATATTTCTTTTGGTAATGCAATTCATGTACATATAGTGAAAAGGTTATAGTAAACACTGCTTTAAATGTTGTAGATATTATTATAAAATGACAATGTATGTTTATTCCTGGATTTTAGAATTGAAAATTGACTCTTAATTGGTTATATATACATGTATGATTTTATGCTAGTATTGTGAAATTTAAATAATTATTCTTCCACTATCCTGATATAACCTCATCAGTAAGTTTGTAAGCAAAAGAGAGTAGAATTGTTTGTAATTTCATAACAGCGAGAATCTAAATCAAACAAAAGCTTTGTAAATAAAAATAAATTCAAGAGCATGATGTAAAATGTTCCATATATATTCTCGCATTCAAATTAATATATGTTATACAAAGTTCAACTTTATGTCACAAATAATTATGCATTATTACTGTTTTTTACATTGTCGACAGAAATTCTCTCATTAGTATTACAATTTGTGGGCATCTCATCTCTTAAATGTGTTACAGAATGTGTTTTTTTTCATTGGAAAGTATGTATTTTAACAAAATTATCTATTATGTATTTAATAATGAACATAAAGTTTTCAGGATATCAATATAAATAGATGTGTTAGCATCAAATTCTATGTTTATAAATAGATATGTGTTAGCATCAAATTCTAGGTTTATAAATAGATATGTGTTAGCATCAAATTCTATGTGTATAAATAAATATGTGTTAGCAGCAAATAAAATGTATATAAATATATACTGTTTTGCATAAAAATGCTCAATTGTGGTAAATGGATTGTATTAGTGATTAACTGAGTTATAATTATGTGGTGAATTGAAACTAAAGTGTTTTCTGGTATTCTTTCTTGTAAATAGGAAGTTTTCTGTATGTTATATATTATAAAATTACCCATTGTGTATGTAAATATGAAAATTGATTTTTTTTAACACTGTTGGATTTGATATGTTTCATAATAGTCCACAAAAAAATTAAGGTGTTGTCATTGCAGAGTAACGAAATGTTTTTTTAATTGCATGTTAACTTTCATTGGAATATGAATGATTTTTTTCGCAAAATATTTATGTACTTCTTAGTTTCCCACGTTCAAATATTGACTGAGTTTTGTGTATTTGCAAAAGCATTCTGTAGTTTATTCTTTTTTTGAGTTATTGAATATCTTATATGTACTCTTTTTTGACTTTGTTTAAATTTGATTGTTGTTCAGTATAAATATACATTTAAAGTAATTGCTGAACATTTTAGTTGTATTTTTCCATGTATTTTTATGAAACAGGAAGGTAGCTGTGTTTAAATATTTTTAAACTTGTAGCATATTTTGTGCACTAAGACTTCTGTAGCAATCCTGTAGTAGTAATTTTGTGTTGTGTAATGTAATGATTGTGTTAAAAGCGGTTTGTATAAGTTTAACTTGTAAAAAAATGAAATTATAATCTGTTCAATAAGTCTGAAACTGTCCCTGCCATATATTTTTTTTCTTGTATCGTAACTTTGTTACTGGCAAGGGAGTAATGTAAAGGACAGTTTTTGTAGAGATTTTCTCTCGCTAGATGGCTGCACCTGTCAGCTGTTTCTGAATCCACGAAACGTGGTGTGGTGCAAGATAGCCAAATTAATTCCATTCAAATAAATATTAAACTTAAATAATAATTGTTAAACTTATTTTATATAAATGCACTTAATTTCTGTTAATTTTTAAAATGATCCTCATAATTTATATTTCAGTTTTTATATTTTTACTTGTGTACTTGTACGATAATATTATGCTTAACTGCAACATAACTGTATAAAATACTGAAAACGTGGCATTTCTGTACAACGTGTGGAGATAGCTTTGCTGAAGGTGTTGAATGAACACGCAGAATAAAATTTCCAGTAGATATTGATAAAGTCTGAATAATGAATTCAATGAAAACTCAACACTTGAGTATTTATTAGAGTGCTATGAAACAAGCACCTAATATTTTAAAGGAACAGATTGCAGGAATTTTGTAATTAGTGTGAAATTCAAAGAAAAAAGAAAATCCTTTGTCAATTTAATTTTGATGTAGTATATGCAATGTAAAGATTTATTAAAAATAAAAATTAATGTAAGAAAAATTAGGGTGGTTTAAAAATAAATATAATAAGCTTTAGTATTTAATATGTAATTTTTCAGGTATGATAAACAAATGTTATACAAAGGTTTATTGTACTTGAAATTGTATTGGACATGAAAAAAATTGTATCGAGATATCTTACAAAAAATAGTTACATTGCCATTTTATATGTGTATTTTTTTTATTCGGAACTTCTTTCTATAAGTTGCATGATTTAAGTATTCTAATTTGTTTTATGTAAATTTAGAAAGTTGATTGTATAGATTTAAGTTCTGAAATTTTAAAATTCTTAGGATATTTCATTTAATCTGGTTAGTTAGTCAGTTAAATCCTCTATTTGTTCTTTATTTGTCCTTATAGTATAGTGTTACATTCATAGAGTCTGCTTTATTTACTTATAGTGTATTCATGTAATGTTAAAATTAAGTGTCAATAAATAATGTATATTAAAATGAGTATGATTATTGAATAAAACTGTCCGATAAGAATTTTCTGCTTCATTATATGAGAAATTTTCATGAAAACAATTTAATTTGTTCTACTTTGAAATAATTTTATTAAAAAGCCTATTTCTTTAAGCATGTTTCTTAATTTATTTTTAAAAAGTCAAGTTCATTTCTTTCTGAATGTTGGAGACAGGCATTTCTAAAAAAATTCAAACCTTTCGAAGGGTAATAATTGCAAAGGAAGTCAAACTATAAAACATATCAAATGTTTGTTTATAATGAGATTATTTCAGATATCCCAAACCTTTAAATGATGTTAAAAACAATTTCATTTTCATCACAGAAGAATTCCTAATTATTAATCGAAAACGTTCACTATTAACCAACTATTATTTTACACTCTGCTCTCAAAAAGTATAAAGCTCTTGTTAAACATTAGAAATAGGTATGAAAATTTTTAAATAAACAAAAATATATCCATGTCATTGACAAATCTTATTATAAATTCATTTCCAAAATTATATTTACTTGCATTTCCTGTTTCTGAATGTTCCATACTCTTCTATGAGAAATTATAGAGATGGTATTTTTAAAAACATTAAATATTTGTAGCTGGTATTTACTAAGGGAATCAGAGAATAAAATATAAACATTAACATTTCAAAATGGGACCATTTCATATCTGCATGTTTCTTATAAATTACACTATTTTATGAATTTATGTGGAGTGATACACTATATGTACCAATAAATAATTGTACACATATGAGAAATTTTTCCAAATTCATTGGTCTCAATTCTATACTGTAAATCATTTCCGTGCGTAAATAAACATAATAAACTTCATGAAAGCAAAGGACTTGTTATTAGGATGCTAAAAAATAATCTAGAACTACAGTCGGTCGAAAAAATATCTGAGCACCGTGACCCTTTCAAAAAATGATTGGAAATGGAAAACGACCTTTTTGAAATGAAAATGACCATTGTTGAAACGAAAACGACCTTTGTTGAAACCATCTCATTTAAATCGAAAACCATCTCATTTAAAACCATCTCATTTAAAACCATCTCATTTAAAACCATCTCATTTAAATCGAAAACCATCTCATTTAAATCGAAATCCATCTCATTTAAATCGAAATCCATCTCATTTAAATCGAAATCCATCTCATTTAAATCGAAATCCATCTCATTTAAATCGAAATCCATCTCATTTAAATCAATCTCCACACCCTATTTTGGTTCCCACCTTTTCGTTTCAAACGGCTCCTTTTACATGACTCTTGATCCTTTTACCTAATTTTTATCCAAACCTTACCTTTCAGATTTCCATCCAAAAGGAACGTTCAAAGGGCTCTTTTGTATGACTCTAGTCTACTTTTTCATCAAAACGTTGTGTTTATGTCTTGATACCATTATCTTTCAAAGTTTTACTGAGAACCTTCCAACGTATGCATTGTGTCCATTTTTCACCTCATTTTTATACCCCAACGTTGTGTTTAGGGTCTCGATCAAAGTATGCGGGAGAACGGTGGATAATGCACAGTATAAAATTTTTCAGATTTCTCCCAAAAATTATTTTAGCACGGGGCGAGAGAAAATGTTTCATTCCATCCTAGAGAGACAGTTGAGACAGGGCTCATCCACAAATGAAATTTAATCATGTCAAATGAAACAGAGGTCTCCCAAAAATAGTTTTAACACGGGGGTCCAATGACATGCTGGACAGGTCAAATGAAATGTTTTGGTGAGAGGGCCACCTCATTCCAATCTTGGTGACGATTCACAGTGATGCATCTAGATGAGAAGGGGCGATTCACAGGTTCCAATCTTGGTGTATGAATGGACCCGAAAAAAGAGGGGGAACTACCCCCCTATTTTCGGTCTTGAAGATTTTTGCTAAAAAACATTTACTGTTAAGACTGCCAGAATTTGAGATGGAAACAAGACTCCAAATCCTGACAGTCTTAACAAAAAACATTTAGCCATTCAAAAGCACTCCGAGGTATAACTGCTGGCCTTTTATACTCTAATGAGGTCACGTGAAACGATTCCTATTGACTGGTGCATGTCGTAATAAAGTTTTAAAAAAGATGCCATCCAATGTTGGCATATTGTGTGTCTTGAAAAAAGGGGGACCGAGTCGACTCTTGTGTCGACTCGATCCCCCTTTTTTCGGTAAAATTTTTTTTTGACTCACTCTACTAAATGAGACGTCTGTTTTTTGCATTCAGCCTGCAGCTTATTAAAATACTGCAGGTATCGTGCAAATCGATACGATTTCACCATGGTACACTCGGAAATGTTAAAGTCCTCGTGCACATCATCGTGCAGGTGGTCAGGCAGGCTGTGGTCATTCAAGTCCCGGAAATGAGGCAATATTTCCAGATTGATTGTAAAAAGTCCCAACTTTTCAAAGATTTTCCGCTGATCCGAGCCCTTCACGACAATGAGGCCTTTGTTTCCTTGGGCCAGGTGACAAAACTTGCCCCGGACGCAGAAATCCAAGTATTCGAGAGGTACAGATCCAGGCAGGTGACTTTTCAGGCTGAGCCGTTCGTTAATGTAACGATTAGCCCGTCTGTCTTTGTCTGTCGTGAGGAGGTTGGAGTGATCCACCGTGATACAAATCACCTTGGGCTCTGTGCCATCCTCCGGTATGCTGGCAATGGACAGTTCGACCGGAACAGGTTGACCACCATGGTGAAATACGTTTGCATGGGCGAAAAACGCTAGAGAAGACATGTTGCTGAGTGAGAATGTCTCTGGTGGCTGAGCGCTCGCCTTTTATACTCTGCTGGGGTCACGTGAATCGATTCCTATTGGCTGATGCTTTTCCAATCTTGAATCACCAGACATTTATTGCATACAACAGCACGATTCAGCGCCAAGGTTCCACAATACGGATAAATTTAATCTTGGTGCAGCACACGTTTTTAAAATACGAATAAATTTAATCTTGGTGCATCCAACAGCACGATTCAATGCCAAGTTTTTAAAATACGGATAAATTTATCCAACAGCACACGTTTTTAAACTGTGAATTTCAATCTTGGTGCATTCAACAGCACAAGGTTTTAAAATACAGATGAATATAATATTGCTGCATCCAACAGCAAAAGTTTTTAAAATGTACCTTTCAATCTTGGTACATTATGTGACCCGAAAAAAGGGGGACCGAATCGACTGTTGTGTCGATTCGATCCCCCTTTTTCCGGGCCAATGTCCCTTTACTGTGTCAATGCCGACACTTTGTAGCTCCATTCAGCATGCAGCTTATTAAACTGCTGCAGGTATTTGGCAAATTGGTACGATTTCACCATGGTGCAGTATGAAATGTCCTCTTCCTCGTGCACACCCTCATGCATGGGGTCGGGAAAGGTTCCATCGCAAATGTCTTTAAAGTTTGGCAGATTCTCCAGGGCCATGGCATACAGTCCGAGCTCTTGAAACATTTTTTGTTGTTCTAATCCTTTGACCACCATCAGCCCCCTGTTGCCTCGGGCCAGCTGACTAAACTTGCCCCTCACGCAAAAGGGCAGGTATTCCACGGGCACACTCTTGGGTAACGGGTGGTGTACCAGACGAAGACGGGCATTCTCTTGGCAATTGAATCGAACATCTTTGGGATTGGAGGGTTGCCCGGCATGATTCACGGTGATGCACATGATTTCGGGATCGCTGCCATCCCTGGGAATCGTGGCAATGGACAATTCGATGGGCACTGGCTTACCCTCGTGATGAAACACGTTGGCATGCGCAAAATAGGCGGGTTGACTCAAAACAGACATGTTGCTTCAAACAGCAGAATGATTTCGAGCGCCGGGTGGCTTGCTTTATATATGGTCGAGGAGCGTGACGTCAGAGGGCATTCCATGAGCCAAAGCCTTTTCATGCGAGCGCTGCACGTGTTGTTCCAAAGCCCGCTTCCAAGGTTGGAGACCCACCATGCGCCAAGGCACAGGATCGTCTCGATGCATTTCCCAATCATCCAACCATGTCAACCATTTCACGTACACGTCTGCGAGACCTGTGGAACCTGAAAGAATACCTACTCCATCTGTGGAACCTGAAAGAATACCTACTCCATCTGTGGAACCTGAAAGAATACCTACTCCACCTGTTGAAAGACCTGAGAGACTTGTTGAACCTGAAATATCTACTCCACCTGTGAAACCTGAGAGGCCTGCCGAACCTGCTCAAAGACTTGAAAGAATACCTACTCCCCCTGTTGAACCTGAAAGAATACCTATTTCACCTGTTGAACTTGAAATACCTGCCGAACCTGAAAAACCACCCATGGATGAGGTGATTACACCTCTGATCCCTCGTTGTGACAAGGGTACCCAGACCCTTTCTCCCTACCTCCTCGTCCAACGCCTCGATCTTGGAAAGAGACGCTTGGAACCACCCTTGGCCCCTAAAAGACTCAGACAGGAACCCTCGGAGGGTTCAAACAACATTATTTTGTGGGTGCCTAGACATCATCCTCTCATGGCCTTGGGCAACAATGGATTCATTATTCAACCCACCAATGTAAATGGTATCAATAAATGATGAATGATTCAACCCCGTCTCTTTTTATTTTTGACTCGAAAGCCCTTATCACACATTTCCTTATCAGTCGACTTCCTCCTTCTGTCCACTATAAAAGCAGGGCTCAGAAGCCAGTCGACTCATTCTACTCAGAGATATGGAAAACGAGTTGGCGTTTACTCTACATCTTGTGATGTACCAAGAGGCAGATCTTGGGGATTTCATTACTTTTATGATGAACTTTCGGAATGTTTTAATTCATTTGAAACCTTCCGAGGTAATTCAAGTGGAAGACGTCTGTTGCGCAAACATTATCGATCTGATGATGCAAGTTTTACCTGACCACGAGCCCCATCAGGTGCCGTGGTTTGAAAGTTTTTCGATTTTCGAACCTGCCGACTTGGACAATGAATTCATGGAGCAAGAGGCTGTGAAAGGGAAAGGCGCCTTTGTCCAAGCCTTATGGACTCAGTATGCCATTCCCAAACTGTATTTTTTGGTGTACAAGGCTTGGAAACGCCATGGAGCGCAAAACTTGACCACTTGGACTCGTTTGGCTCAATTAGTGTTGGACGGATGTTTTGGGCAGAAATGGTCCGATTGTGTCTTCCAAGTGCCAGACACGTGTTCTATTTGCCTCAGCCCGATGCACTGGCCGGAAAAGACGCGATGTGGCCATTCATTTCACTTGCGTTGCCTCCTGCGACACCTGGATACGATTGGTCGCACGTGCCCCCTCTGCAGAACACCCAACCCCCTGATGCCCTCTTAGACACTGTATTGAGCCCCAGAAAAATGGGAGAATGATTACTGGAAAGGAGCATAGCTCGGGACCAGTAATCGTTCTCCCATTTTTTTGGGTCCCTCCTCCCGCCAACGTTGGCCCAGAAGCATCCTTTTGGAAACTAGTTTTACAAACATTATTAAAATTTATTTTATTCATTTCACCTGAGCTGTTGTTAAATTCCAATGGACGTGTGAACTGGGACAATGTCCGTTTTGCAATCAAACCACCTGTCATCGTTGGATTGCCGTGCAAGGTATGTGTGCCATTCTTCATCAACCCATTAACCCCATTTTTCATTCGTGATGGGTACAAACACGCATCGACCCATTTTTCACTCGTGCTTGGCTCCTGATGACTCCGCCCACATCCTGTTTAAACGTATAAAAGAAGACTCGTCTCGACGCTTCCCATCAGTCGGCGCTTCCCTTTAGAGCACAATGGATCAAGTTGATGCCTTTCCTGAGCACATTTCCACGACCGTAATACCCGTGACGCTGCCCGAGAAGCCCGACGCCTTTGTATATGCCGCTCAGCAGGGACACGTCCGTGCTTGCATCCTTTATCAGGAACCCAATGCAAAACGAGTGTTTGTCTTGTTTTGCAAAGACCATTGGTACCAAAAAAAGACATTGTTGGATAATTTCAAGCGTGCCATCTTGGAGGCCAAGCACTTGAACGAATTCAGGCCCGACGATGTCTTGTGGGAGAAAATCTCCAAAGGACTGTTGAGAAATCCCGATCGATTCCTGAAAAATACCGACAAGAGGATGGTCTACATTTACAACAACATGTTTTTTGTGAAAAAAGACTTTACGTTTGGCTTTCGAACGGTAAAGTCGGGCGAGATTCACTTGATTCAAACCACGCATGTACCCATGTTGATCTATGAATTGCCAGCCTCCAGTCTCAAGTGCCGAGCCCAACCCAATGTGATTCGGAGAAGTTTTGAGCCCCATGACCAAATGTTCTACCATCGAACCATCTTGGAGCCCCACACGGCGTATCCAATCCCGGCTGGAACACACTACACTGTGTTGACGCTGCAAAAGACGGTGTTTGGTTTAGACATTATCCCCGAAATGATGCTCCCCCAGCTCATGGAGAATGGATTTAACCTGGGGTATTTTAGACAAAGGAAACGCTTTGATCAAAAGGCTTACAAGCTACCTCCTCCGACCCCGGCTCATGCACCTTTTGAGACAAACAAACGACCTTTGGAACAACAGCTCAAGCCTTTTTCCAAAAAGAAAAGAGTGGTTATCGCACCCATCATCAGACCGTCTCTGGCTTCTGTGAGGATTATCAAACCTTCCACTGCCTTGGCCACCCCTCAACCTGTGAGTATTCTGGAGCCACCTGAGCGGACGACACCTCAGATCCTTCTTCCATATCCACCACCTGAGCGGACGACACCTCAGATTCTTCTTCCAGATGCACCTGTGCCAACAACCTCTCAGATTCTTTTACCAGATCCACCTTTGCTGACGACACCTCAAATCCTTGTATCAGATACACCTGTGCCAACAACATCTCAGATCCTTCTTCCAGATCCACCACCTGTGCCGACGACCCCTCAAATTCTTTTACCAGATCCACCTGTGGTCAAGACTTTGGAGCCGACCTTTACGGATGACTCTTCCGTGGATCAAATCCTGTCGTCTGTATTTGGAGACTATTTGCCACAAGGGATTCCCTTGGCGCATACTCAAGAACCTCAGGTGCTGGACACGGTGCCTTCCCTGTTTGACGAGAGTAATGATCTCATCTCGTTTTTGGATCATTTTGAAGCAGGGTTGGCCATAGAGCAACAAGAAACCCCCATGGATTTGACCATGCCCCGAAAGAAAAAAAAAGTGATAAACACTACTGGATTTAAAGTGATTAAACCATTGGATCTGTCTCTACGCAATTGTTTGCCTTGCATGTAAATATTATTTTGATGTAAATATTGTTTTGTAAATATTATTTTGTAAATATTGTTTTGTAAATATTATT
Organism: Trichonephila clavipes; assembly: GCA_019973935.1. NCBI lineage: Eukaryota > Metazoa > Arthropoda > Arachnida > Araneae > Nephilidae > Trichonephila > Trichonephila clavipes. The sequence goes on from BMAU01017445.1 coordinate 57,745, forward strand.
TTGTAAATATTATTTTGTAAATAAATTTCATTTTTGTCTGAAACCCGTCTCCTTTTTTTTGTCCAAAAAATACCAAGCTTGGAGACAAGAGCATGTAAAAAATGGTTTCGGTACAACACTTGTTGGACCAGTGTCGACAGCGCACCACTATCGTGTTTGGAAATCTGGGTCGGTGGCCGGATCGAGTCACGTATTACGAGCCAGACTATCCTTACACCATCCTTTTTGAACCCAATTTTGGGGTGCACCTTCCTCGGTCGTTTGGAAAAACGGTCATTGTGTTTACGAGTCATTTGGATCTGACCTGGGATAAAGGGGTCGAGTTGAAATTCTTTCAAGTGGGTCGTCCTCATTCTCACCGAGTTTGGGAGGCGTATCAACCTCAAACTACGGATGCGTATAGTTTGGATTTGACAGACTGCCCTCGAGTCGCAGACGTGTACGTGAAATGGTTGACATGGTTGGATGATTGGGAAATGCATCGAGACGATCCTGTGCCTTGGCGCATGGTGGGTCTCCAACCTTGGAAGCGGGCTTTGGAACAACACGTGCAGCGCTCGCATGAAAAGGCTTTGGCTCATGGAATGCCCTCTGACGTCACGCTCCTCGACCATATATAAAGCAAGCCACCCGGCGCTCGAAATCATTCTGCTGTTTGAAGCAACATGTCTGTTTTGAGTCAACCCGCCTATTTTGCGCATGCCAACGTGTTTCATCACGAGGGTAAGCCAGTGCCCATCGAATTGTCCATTGCCACGATTCCCAGGGATGGCAGCGATCCCGAAATCATGTGCATCACCGTGAATCATGCCGGGCAACCCTCCAATCCCAAAGATGTTCGATTCAATTGCCAAGAGAATGCCCGTCTTCGTCTGGTACACCACCCGTTACCCAAGAGTGTGCCCGTGGAATACCTGCCCTTTTGCGTGAGGGGCAAGTTTAGTCAGCTGGCCCGAGGCAACAGGGGGCTGATGGTGGTCAAAGGATTAGAACAACAAAAAAAAGTGTTTCAAGAGTTCGGACTGTATGCCATGGCCCTGGGGAATCTGCCAAACTTTAAAGACATTTGCGATGGAACCTTTCCCGACCCCATGCATGAGGGTGTGCACGAGGAAGAGGACATTTTCATACTGCACCATGGTGAAATCGTACCAATTTGCCAAATACCTGCAGCAGTTTAATAAGCTGCATGCTGAATGGAGCTACAAAGTGTCGGCATTGACACAGTAAAGGGACATTGGCCCGGAAAAAGGGGGATCGAATCGACACAACAGTCGATTCGGTCCCCCTTTTTTCGGGTCACATAATGTACCAAGATTGAAAGGTACATTTTAAAAACTTTTGCTGTTGGATGCAGCAATATTATATTCATCTGTATTTTAAAACCTTGTGCTGTTGAATGCACCAAGATTGAAATTCACAGTTTAAAAACGTGTGCTGTTGGATAAATTTATCCGTATTTTAAAAACTTGGCATTGAATCGTGCTGTTGGATGCACCAAGATTAAATTTATTCGTATTTTAAAAACGTGTGCTGCACCAAGATTAAATTTATCCGTATTGTGGAACCTTGGCGCTGAATCGTGCTGTTGTATGCAATAAATGTCTGGTGATTCAAGATTGGAAAATCATCAGCCAATAGGAATCGATTCACGTGACCCCAGCAGAGTATAAAAGGCGAGCGCTCAGCCACCAGAGACATTCTCACTCAGCAACATGTCTTCTCTAGCGTTTTTCGCCCATGCAAACGTATTTCACCATGGTGGTCAACCTGTTCCGGTCGAACTGTCCATTGCCAGCATACCGGAGGATGGCACAGAGCCCAAGGTGATTTGTATCACGGTGGATCACTCCAACCTCCTCACGACAGACAAAGACAGACGGGCTAATCGTTACATTAACGAACGGCTCAGCCTGAAAAGTCACCTGCCTGGATCTGTACCTCTCGAATACTGGATTTCTGCGTCCGGGGCAAGTTTTGTCACCTGGCCCAAGGAAACAAAGGCCTCATTGTCGTGAAGGGCTCGGATCAGCGGAAAATATTTGAAAAGTTGGGACTTTTTACGATCAATCTGGAAATATTGCCTCATTTCCGGGACTTGAATGACCACAGCCTGCCTGACCACCTGCACGATGATGTGCACGAGGACTTTAACATTTCCGAGTGTACCATGGTGAAATCGTATCGATTCGCACGATACCTGCAGTATTTTAATAAGCTGCAGGCTGAATGCAAAAAACAGACGTCTCATTTAGTAGAGTGAGTCAAAAAAATTTACCGAAAAAAGGGGGACCGAGTCGACACAAGAGTCGACTCGGTCCCCCTTTTCAAGACACACAATATGCCAACATTGGATGGCATCTTTTTTAAAACTTTATTACGACATGCACCAGTCAATAGGAATCGTTTCACGTGACCTCATTAGAGTATAAAAGGCCAGCAAGTTATATCGGAGTGCTTTTGAATGGCTAAATGTTTTTGTTAAGACTGTCAGGATTTGAGTCTTGTTTCCATCTCAAATTCTGGCAGTCTTAACAGTAAATGTTTTTAGCAAAAATCTTCAAGACCGAAAATAGGGGTAGTTCCCTCTTTTTTCGGGTCCATTCATACACCAAGATTGGAACCTGTGAATCGCCCCTTCTCATCTAGATGCATCACTGTGAATCGTCACCAAGATTGGAGGTGGCCCTCTCACCAAAACATTTCATTTGACCTGTCCAGCATGTCATTGGACCCCCGTGTTAAAACTATTTTTGGGAGACCTCTGTTTCATTTGACATGATTAAATTTCATTTTTGTGGATGAGCCCTGTCTCAATTGTCTCTCTAGGATGGAATGAAACATTTTCTCTCGCCCCGTGCTAAAATAATTTTTGGGAGAAATCTGAAAAAAATTTTATACTGTGCATTATCCACCGTTCTCCCGCATACTTTGATCGAGACCCTAAACACAACGTTGGGGTATAAAAATGAGGTGAAAAATGGACACAATGCATACGTTGGAAGGTTCTCAGTAAAACTTTGAAAGATAATGGTATCAAGACATAAACACAACGTTTTGATGAAAAAGTAGACTAGAGTCATACAAAAGAGCCCTTTGAACGTTCCTTTTGGATGGAAATCTGAAAGGTAAGGTTTGGATAAAAATTAGGTAAAAAAGGATCAAGAGTCATGTAAAAGGAGCCGTTTGAAACGAAAAGGTGGGAACCAAAATAGGGTGTGGAGATTGATTTAAATGAGATGGATTTCGATTTAAATGAGATGGATTTCGATTTAAATGAGATGGATTTCGATTTAAATGAGATGGATTTCGATTTAAATGAGATGGATTTCGATTTAAATGAGATGGTTTTCGATTTAAATGAGATGGTTTTAAATGAGATGGTTTTCGATTTAAATGAGATGGTTTCAACAAAGGTCGTTTTCGTTTCAACAATGGTCATTTTCATTTCAAAAAGGTCGTTTTCCATTTCCAATCATTTTTTGAAAGGGTCACGGTGCTCAGATATTTTTTCGACCGACTGTATTAATAAACATATAAACAAACACTGCAAGAAACTACCTGCTCGCACACTAACACCTAATGACAAATATACTAAACTGAAACAAAAATCATGCTAAAAAATTACGAAAAATACTGCATACCTAATTATTAAAGAAAGATAATGCAAAAATATAATAAAAATAAATAAAATTTCAGAAATAAGCTTCACACACAAGAAGTAAACATATCAAGCATACGAAATTTACACACTGATTCAAAACGTGGGGAAATGTCTGTCCTTGCCACGTGATTTCGACTAGACGTCTCAATATCTGTGAATCAACATTAAGCCGTTACAAAATGAATATATATGAGCAAAAGCAAGGTAAATTTTGATTTTTTTGGCTATTGTTTTTGTATGTATTTAATTATAATTGATCTAACTATTTATTGTGATTTTTTAAATATTTCACAGATCAGAAGAGATGTTAAAAAATTATACACAAGAAATAGCGAAACAACCACAACCGTGTTTACATGCGCTGAACGGAGATGAAATTTAGCATTAGACGAAAATTTTCATTTTAAGTAATTTGCTTTTGTTTGGGATAAAAAATAATTTTTATTTCGTAATAGTTTAAAAACAGGGATAAATTACTTTAAAATTTGAGAAGATATCTTAATACTTTTGCGGAATTGTTTTTTTTAGTATCCCAGACTTCTTTCAGAATCCCGCCTTTTGTGTTATGGGGTAAGTTAATTCTATGTTTTCTATCGTAAGAGTTTATTTAACTTTGCATTTTCTTTGTTTTTGTCCTTTCCGATTAAAATCTGTCCATTTTTGAATTCGAAGTGGAGTAGTCGTTGGGTTTTGATACAAGTTTATCACGCATTTTGCAAGAAGGGTCTTTGTTATGTCTTTAGAGCACATCGTAAAGTGTAGCGGATATAAGAAATTTTTTTCAACAAATCAACCCTTTGTTTAATATTTGCGATTGTTCATCGATTTGAATACGAATGTTTTGTTAGGTAGATATAATTGATATGTTCTATGAAGGATGTATGGAATTGATATCCTGTGTGGTTATTTCTTCATATTTTTATCTTTATTATCATCGAAAACACGCGTAACTGGTTTCCAACCTTAGTTTCTTGTATTATAAAGAGGCGAATTATATTTTGATACCGTTCATATCCGAACTCAATCAATAAAGATATCTTGATTGAAAATGTTTAATCTATTGATGCTATGTAGGGGGAATAAAAGCTAAAGTAATAAATACTAAACAAATTTACAGAATGTTTTGGAAAATAATTCATGATTAGTAATTATTATATTTAAATGTGATTGCATAGTTATTTAGTCTAAAATTAATAAAAATATATTCTGTTTGAATGTTAATAAATTTTAAAAACTGTATTATTTTTGTAATAAATTTATTCCATTACTGTGTTTTTCAACGAGTAATATGTACAAAATATTTGTTAACTTATGTTTAGTTTCCTTTTTTTTTTCAATTATTCTGATTGACTTTCAACTTTCTGGGTTAGTAAATGAAATTATCTGGTTTCCATCTTAAAATATATTGAAGATTAACATGGTTTACAATTATTTTATAGGAGCAGAAGTAGATCTGGACGTTTTGAAAGAGGTGAGGAGCGAACTCGTGGAAGTAGGGATGAAACATTTAGTTATAGAGAAGTAAGGATTTTTATTATAAATATAAATTAGAATTTAATCATCCTAAATTAAAGTAAAAAACAAAAATTTATGATATATAATCTTTGCTGAATTATGTTGCTTATAGTCTTATTCACTAACCTGTTGGGCTGAAGTGTAGATTGGGGTGTTCTTAGCAAAGTTGGCATTTTTTTTCTTTTCCCTTTTTTGAAAATGTGTATTGATAGTTGTACACATATAGTGATGTAGAAAATTTCATACAAAATAAAGTAAAATATAAATTTCAGTGTATATAAATGAGAATTATTTGAATTTAGAAAATTATGAAATATTTAACATTAAATAAAAATTCTAAATCCATGAAAAATAAAATTTCCTTCAAGTTAGAATTGTAGTTCTTTCTAGAAAAAACAAAGCTTTTTTAAGATCACCATGTAATACCGCTCTCTAATTAACTATTTTTGTGCATTCTTTTCCATTTGCAATTGGAAAATTTTGGAAAAATTAGTCTCAAATGAAAGATTGTGCTTAAGTTGTTATCTAGAAGCGTATACTACTGAACAGTAATCTCGGAAAAAATTAAATCATTTGTCTTTTTCAAATGTGCATATTCATGCTCATCAAATGTGGATCATACCTAATTTACTTCATCTATTTCTCATAAACCAACTAAAACAATGCTTATTTTTTCTTTTTTTTGTATTTTCAAACAAATTCAAGAATCAAATTCTTTCTTCATCAAATGCCTGTCGCTATTGCAAACTGAACATTCAACAATTTAGCAATGTATCATTTTTGCTTAAAAATCATTCTAGGGAAAGAATGTAAATTATATATCTTGAGGAACTAGTTTGATATCACGGGGCATGCACCAAGTTGTTTTTCGCCAAGTTGGGCAATAAATTTCAATATGGTTTCCTTCATATTTTTGCAGTTTTTGGAAAATTGAAAGTTTCCAGTACTTTTTAATTGATATTCATTATTAATGTCAATATATATTATGTAAGGTGCTAGTTTGATATGTCGGGGCAAGGCACCAAGCGCTGCTTTGCGCGAAAAAGGAATCGCGCCAAGCAGAGCTTGTCGCTAGAATGGAATCCTAGATGGCGGCCTGGCAGTATCAAATCCTCAGGAAGATAATTTTAACTAATTGTTTAGAAATGCAATGAAGTATATTTCAAAAGAAGAATATAGAAAGAGATTGAAAATAACCATGATCAATCAATAAATAATGAATAACAAGATAATATAATAAAAGATAATATGTACTAATAATATGCTGTATATAATAATCTTAGGTTGTAATTTAATAGTAATTATATATAATAATTATATATATATAATCATAATATAGTATGATTTAATAATAATTATATATAATAATCATATATAATTTAATAGCAATTATAACAATACTCATATAACGTAAAATTATAAATAAATAGTATATTATAATACTTATAAATAAATACCAAATATAATAAAATGCAATCATAAATAATGGATATTATGATTACACTAGTTGCATGGCCCAGCATTGCACGGGCTATCTCTACTTTTATAAATTTTCCCTTTCTTTCACAAAATCAGAACTTCTAATACTCATTTTCAAAATGACTTCCACCCCCTCCACAGCTTAGCCCGGCGTTGATCGAGCTTTCTCTTTTCTTCATGACACCAGCATTTCTGTGTGTAACTAAAGTAAAATGTGAAAAATAAAATTGCCAAGTTTTTTTAAAAAAAGGTAGTTCTAAATGTTGCAATACATATATAAAGATTATCTTTTTTATTATATTTTTCAAAGTTAATTTAACATGTGCATAAAATATTTTTCATATTCAAGACATTTTTATAAGATGTGGTATGTAAATGAAGAAATGTATTACAAAATTGCATTATGTTCAGTAAAACAAAGGAAAAAATATTTTTTAATGCATTAAGAGGGAGAGTACATCTATAAACTTCCTGTAATGGCAAAATTTTTCAGAATAAAAAAATGCTAACACTTATATATGTGCTTTGATAAAATAAACGTAAAACATGACAAATGAAATTGATAAAAATGTTCGTTTATTGTATTATTTTTAATATTAAAAACTACCTTTCTTTAAAAAAAAGTAAGTGGAACAATTAGCCTGTGCATGAAATATTATATTTAAAGCACAAAAACCTCTGAAAAAAAATTCCGAATTTTCCCCTGAAAATGAATGATCTTTCCGATTCTCCGCAGATGGTGCCACATGCATTATAAATGCGTGTTAAGGTTTTTAATATCTTTTTAACTAATTGGAACATCGGAATATAAATGGTCAAAACGGATTCCTTGGATCACACAGCTACAATTGAATATTTTAATTGCAAGTAATTAATTGCTAATCATCCAGACATTAAACATAATTACATAATAAATGTGAATAAAAGATTGTAATCAAAACGTATGAAACAAAAGTAAAGAATGTAATTAAAATTATTTAATTTATCGCAAAAGAGAAAAAAGTTGAAAAACATATTTTTTTTCAACCGTAATTTTTAAGGTATTTTATCAATCGTTGTACAGATTAAGTATAAAAAATAGTTAATGAAAACCATTTATAGTGTAATTAGTTTGAATTGTTAAGAATGTGTTATATTCAAAGAGAGAAAAATTTTGCCTGAATGTTTTTTATTTTAAAAAAAATAGCAAACCATTCCATGAATTAAAAATAGAAGGTAATTTCTAAATTTATTTTGAAATAATTTTAAACATTTCTTTACGTAAGTATTTTTTAAAAAAATATTTCGTTTGTTTTATCTGCAATATTTATAATATAGATAAAACTTCCAATTTCCGAAATTTTGGTGATTAATACCTTCAAAATAAAAATTTATTTTTTCGATATCCTGTTTTGTTATTCCTCTTCAGGTTCAAGCCTGGGAACTGCCGTTTTAAAAAGCTGCGCCTTAATCAACCATGCCACGCTTTCCTTCGGTTAGAACAGTACAATAATCTTTAAAATATCGGAAGATTTTTGTGTTTTTAATTAATATCTTTTTAACTATTTGGAATATCGGAATATAAATGGTCAAAACGGATTCCTCGGATCATTCCCTAAATTTTGATACCTTCTGCTAGTTTCTGCGTCTTGTGGTTCTTGAGAAAATTGGGATATATACATAGATACGTTTGCTTACCTACGAATTTTAATAGTGTAGAAATAATTGTATTTTTTATATTATATTATTAATAATAATTACATAATAATAATTACGTTAAAATAATTACGTAACATATAATTAAATTTATAATGAGTATCAATTAAAAAGTACTGAAAACTTAGATCCATCTTAGATTCCATAAAAAGAAGGGAAAAAAACCTGAAGGTAATTTTTTTAAAAAATTGTATAAATTTGCAATGGATACCAAAGCTGTAATCTTAAAGTTTTTCAGCAAGAGCAATGAAATGTTTATTCTAAAAAAAAAATTGTCTTTTTAAAAACATCTGCCATGTTTGCATATCAAGATCAAGTGTACAGAACACATGATCTTAATGGAATAGTCTACATTTTATTGTAACTGGGTTACTGAAGGAAATCTGTCAAAATTAAATAATTATTTCCTCATAAAATGTAAAATGAATTTCCTGATCCAAAGGACACCCTAATATATACTCCTCACCTTTTGACCAGTGATTAAAATAATTGATCATTTCAAACTATAGTTGAAATGATCCATGAACTTGTTATTCCTCTCATCAAATTCATGGTTTAAAACTTTAAATAGCTATTTTTAATTTATTTGTGAAGGTGAAATTAGGAATCAAATTAAGAATTAATTATCAACGCATAATTGGAACTAAAATAAACTCGCTTGTCCATGAGCGAATCATCTATCTGCTTTGCAGTTAATCCGTCATCCTTGTGAAAAAGTGTGTATGTGTTTTTTGTTATTCCTAATTGCAGAACAAATTATATCAGCTAAGCCTACAGTTACTGTCCAAAGAAAAGAAAAAATTAGCATTAGATTCAATCCTTGTTTACTCCATTGGTACATAAGAATGCACATGCCACCACTGTTCAGATTTCCCTGCTACTCATCTTGCCACTTTGTTTTCTTTTCACACATGTTCAATTTCTGTCAGCATGGTGTCGTTAGCAAATTCACATGTGTTTAAAATGTCGATTAAATTTTAGTTAACAGTAACTGATACAGAAAAAGTGATTTATATCACTCCAAGAGAAACTCAAATCAAGTTTTAAACATCTTAGTATTGAACTAATCATAGGTTGAGGTTCAAGTATGGTTTCAGAGAATTGAAAAGAGGATCAGACGCAGAAGCAAATGAGCCATGATGCAGCTCTAACTCACATTGGAGGGCTCATTTAATATCTGGAAGAATAACATCACTGTGATGAAATAGTGTTTGAAAAAAATTCAGTCTTTAAGTGAAGAAGATGTGTTTAGTATTGAAACAACAAAATTGCTGACAGATTTTTCGTGTGATAGTCAACTTTAAAACTATGTAACTATGTGTGCACATACACGTATTTAACTTGTAAAATGATAAATTTGTAAATGTTTGTGATGTGAATAAATATTTTTCAATAGCATTCATGTGCTGATTTGTTACTTTTTGACTGTTTTGAGAGATATTTACAGTTGTAGTGTCACTAAGTTCTGCAGATAACCAAGAGTTTACTGTATTTTTATTGCTTTTTATCTCAAAAGATTGATTGATTTATGCATTTTGTCTCATAGTGTTTGAAGACATAGTAAAAGTCATAATTTTGTGGACAAAGAGCTAAGTATTTAGATTTCTTTTTGTGCATTCAGTATATATTTTTATAGTTTCATTTCACTCAACATTGTATTAAATTTACAAAATACAAGAAACATGCCAATACATTGCAGAAGACAATTTTAATTCTTGTCACTCTATTTTGTTCTATTTAGTCCGTATTTATTTCTAAAAAAAGTAATTCTTATTAGTTTTTTTTTAACTACATTAACTAAAGCAAGACAAAAAGCAAATTTGTTTTAATGTTTCATGCAATTACATATTAGTATGCCTTCAAAATTGTCTTTTATCATTTTGCTATTTTAGAATATACTTTATTAGTTTAAGTTACTTAAAATTATTTTGTAATGAATTACGTCTCATTTTATGCTAAAAAATTGTTTGATTTTATATTACTGATTTTGTTTTAATCAGTACCAGTGAAGCTGAAATTTAAAGATTATCTAATGAGTACAGGTAAATAATAAAATCAATATTTATATTGTCCATGATATAAATATTAATAAATGATCATTACACAAAATGTTTTTGGTACATTTCTTTACAAAGGCATATTGAACTGTCTTGGGAATATTTTATTCTAAAAAGATGCTTAATTATTATAAAGTCCTATTCCTTCTTTAGCCCTGAAATCTCAGAAAAAGTATATATTTCATGGCATAGTGTTTGTAATTTTGATTTGGAATTTAATTTTAGTACAAATATCCCTTTTTTAGTTTAAAGAGATGATTTATTATGTAAATGATTATTGCATTATATTCCTCCACAACTAACACATATATTTAGCATTAAAGCTATAAAATTTTTATTTACCAAGTGTAATATCTAGAGATTAAGGTATCCGACTACTTGCGACAACTTTTTTTTGAAAAAATGGAAATATGAGGATTTTTTTGTGATTTTTAGATTTATTTAGTATATTTTAAGGAAAAAATCTTAAAATTGAAAGCAGAATTTTTTTTTTATTATTATTAAAATGGGAAAAAACTGGTAAAAATGAACAAAAAATTACATAAACGGGGCCCGCTCTGTACAAAATTTTTATGAGAAATTTCTTAATTTTTCAATTTTGATGTGTTATTTTATTATTCGTGTTTGAAATGACCTTCAGGATAAGAGATATTTCAATTTTTACAAAACCTAGAGCACTTTATCTTAGTGATTATACGAAATTGCTTAAAAAGAAAGTGATTATATCCACATAAAGGACTGTAAATTTTAAAATAAAGCGATTGATAAATCTGAAAATCAAAACACTTCTACTGTTATACATAACATACACAAAAAATTTCAGCAAATTATTTTCAAAACTTTTTGAGCAATCGCTGTCCCCGTTTGAACTTTTCGCAAAAAACACATTTCGAGTAAAACGCATTTTAAAGTTTGTCATCTTGTGTAAAGTTATGGCATCTGCTTTTACTAAAACACTTGGTATTTTTATTAAGCTTATATGATGGCCTATAAAATTAAATCATAAAAACAATTTGTCAATTTTTGAAAAAAATCATGATTTTAGGGTAGTCGGATACCTTAATAATCAAAAACCATGAATTTTCTATCCTAATGCCATTAACGTGCTTTCATCGATGTAACTCAAAGTAAGTATTAGTCATTACTACGACATCCCCATTTTGTGTAAAATTTTGTTGAGACATTTGAATAGACTGTTATTGTCTTTTTTAATTGTCAGCATAATTAAAAACAAATACCATAATTTTATTTGTCAGCCTTGTTCTGATTTAACACATAATTTTTAGGAAGCATGGAATTTTTTAAAACACGAGTAAAAATATTTTTTTAAATTTTACATCACATAAAAATTTAATGCGAGGTATGCATTTAGAAAGAGCTTATGATTGCTTCTACATTTGAATCTGTATTAGGAAATCCCAAGTTCTAAATAATTCTCAAAAGATCTAATCAAGATAGTTGAAGGCGTAGTGTTTCATTGCTTAAAATGTTAATAACCTTGTTCTTTTTTTGTTCAATTGTATATTGGAATTAAAAATATGAAATGTGTGTTTATGTGAAATGGGATTATGTATCCAACCTAATTCATTATTTTAAATTCTTCAAACTTTTATGAAATGTTTTCTTCCATCGTTATATAATGGGAAATAATTTAAATAAAATAAAATCATCTTTAGTACATTTTGAAAAACATGGTAATATGTCTATGTTTTGGTTGAATTCTCCTTTATCAAAATATTAGTTTATTCTTAAAAAGCTTCGATTTCGGTGCTTCATGTTCATTTTTGTACATTCTTTTGCAGACTTGAAATGTTATTTTAATTGTTGGAGGAGTATTAAGTGTTTCTCCAATTATTTGAGGTTCCAAATTTTTCCTTGTTTTATATGATATTTCTAAGAATGCTCATAAAGCATTCTCTTGAATTGTATATTTTTTCAAATATTTTGATTTTTCATACTTTTAACTAATTCTTTAATTGAGTTTTTTAATATCTTTAATTCAGTATATTTCCTTATTCAATTAACACACAAAGAATTAATAAAGCAATATGTTAATTCATATCTCTTGATATTTTCTTAGTTTTTTTATTGGGTAGTGCATATATGCTATGAGGTAATGCAAGTTTTTCTTTCATTGGATCTTAGTTCATTATTCTTGTTAATAATGCCATTCTTTGTTTCTAGACATTTCTATTTTTAGAGATTTTTTAATTATAAGTGTGTTAAAATAAAGTTATAATTATACAGCAATTCTTTGTTTATTCTGTCAGATATGGCTACCACACAACAGAAGAAAGTAAAGTTTATTACTTTGTTTAAATCATGTATTTATTTGTAATTTATTCTGTCTGACAAGGATTTAAGAAAATTGAATTATAAAAGAAACATACTATCAATTGTATGCTCATTACTTAAAATAAAGAATACAATGTTCCAGTAAAAATGTATGCAGAATAATAAAGTCAAATATTTCACACCATACAGGGGTTACAGTTTGCCTTAGTCTACTAATATTGAAGTTCACTTAGAAAATATAAAATTAAGTATAGTGTGATTTAATATAATTATCTTAAACATAACTTGTGCTCCAAAGACTAGAAAATATATATTTAAAAATTATAATCTGTGGGGTTTTTTTTCCAAAATTCATTTTACTGCGATATTAAATCTATATTCACATTTGACTGCAAAAGCACCAGAGAACAGGCTGAGAGCATCTCAGATTAGCAACTATCTTTTATCATAATGTCTGTTTGCCTACCAATTGCCAAAGAGAGTATAGGTATTACATACTTATGGATATATTTTTTGATAAAAAAGTATAGTTGTACTTTTATAAATATCTCATTTCACTGTGTTTTATTAGTATCTGATCCTTGTCTCATATACAGTAAGACCCCATTTAACACTGGGTATACGTTCCATCAAAGTAGAGCATAATATAAAACAGCGTTAAACGAGGTAATCTCATCATGTAAATAATGGGGTTAGGGGAAGATAGGTAGAAAATTGGTCAGGTATTTTACCATTAAATCTATTGTGTTTTTTATAACAGTAAAACAAAAATTTATTCCTCACAAATATAGAAATACAATAAACGAATATACATATAAAAAAAAATTCTAAGTCTTGGTTTAATGGCATGTTGCGTTCTATTTCGTCGTAAGTCCATATAGAAAGTCGTTTTTCCATTTCCTCTATTTTATTATTTCTAAAACGGGTAATTCTAGTTGCAGAGCTTGTCGCAGTTGCCGATGACAGTATTTTTTTCTTTATTCTTAAGAATGGTCCATATTGTTGAAGTTGCCAAATTCAATGCAGCACCAATTTGAGATTGACATTCACCACTATCTAATCTTCTAATCACTTGCATTTTAGTTTCAAGTGAAAATGCTTTTTCTTGTTGCTCTATTTTCGTGTTTTTTATTGTCACCCATGATAAAAATTAAAAAATCATAATATTTGTCACTATAGCAATCATTATATTATATAAATTTATACTTACAATAATGTCACCAAATGTTTGAAATGATAAAAATACGTTCGTATAACACCACAGGAAAGAAGAAACACAGATAAACTACTTCGGATATCAGGAAGCCTAATTCTGCATGCAATTTTGGGGAATCCCACAATTAAAATAAAATAGCGCTAAATCGAAACAGCATTAAGCGGGGTCTTACTGTATATGTTTTTTTCTCCTAACTATTCATTCTCTTTAAGTTTTACTACTCACAAAACTTTCCTTGTGACCTTCCATCCAAAAAGGTTGCAGCCCATAATCTACGTACCTCTAGTTTAGCATTTGACAATCGCATGCCACGGGGAGCACATAAAAAATATCCCAGTGACATACCAAGAAAATCATACTCTAAAAGCACTTGTTTTTAAGTATGATTTTTTATACTTAAATATTTCTTGTTTGTGTTTCTGTGTGAAGCACATAACAAAGTTACAGCAAATCTTTTTTTTTTCTTTCCGAAAGTGACTCATAAAAATTGACTAAGGACAATGTATTTTCTAATGTAGTTGAGAATATCATTTTTATATAAATTATCTATTTCTGATATATTAATAGTTCAAAAATCAGATGGACTTTTAAAATTTTTTTTTAAAATTGAAACTTTAAAAGTTTGAATAATACTTTACTCTTTTGACAAGTTTTAACTAAGAATATTCCATTCCACTTTTGAATCAATGAGATGTACAGCTCCCCCCCCTCCACACACACATAATTGGAAGTGAGGAGAAAAGATAGTCTTAGTCTTTTCTTGTTCCACTGAACAATATCTCTCTTAAAGTTCTAATGATCTAGATTTTGTAAAATATTTTATAATTGGGAAATTAAAATGTAAAAGATTTTCTCTCCTTAAATCGGCCTTGATCATTTTCCTTAGGATTTAAGATGCTTTTATTAATGGTATATTTGAAGAAGGATACATTTAAGGAAATTAAGGAGGTGAATATTTGGGGATGAATGATTTCTGATTTGTTAATTGAATTTAATGTAAATTGTGGCACACACACAAATACACATATTGGATGCAAACATTTAGTTTAGAGCATGTTTTTTAAAACTTGTGTAGCATTTCACCACAACTTCCATTACCTTTTAAATTACTATCATTTTTCACTAAAAGAGATTGATGAACATATTTGAAATATTTTGTTAGAGAAAAAAAGGGGAGTGCTATTTACTTTAATTAACAAAACTTAAGAGATTATAGTTCTTTATCATAGTTTTCTTTTATTGAATTAATTGGATGTTTCACTTGTGTTCTCATTCTGCATGTTGAATGTACTCCTTAAACTACTGCTTCTTCATCGGTATTTGTAAATCATTTTAAATAGTTTAGTGTCATTTATCATAAAACACAATAATTGGAATTAAATAAGTTCATTTTAAAAATTCTTCTGGAGATCATTTGTTTTCAACCATTTTATTTCTTGTAATGGTTTAGTTAATGTAAGTTCTTAACCTTTTTAAAAGCCTACAAATATTTTTCATTTTTAAAAGTGCTTCTTTGGTATAGAATTGTTATAGTTGCATATTAGGGGGAAAATACATTCTAAGAATTTTCAGGGGAAGTAAATTACAAATTTTTATATTTAGTTTTTCCAAGTTGACTTACAGGATTTGTCAGATGTAGCAATACTTGCAACAACACTGTACAATTTCTTGAATTAAGCAGATACAGTTTGCTTTGAAGTTGTAGATATTAGTATTTGTATACTATTGATGAATTTTAATTACAGTAGTCAAAATAAAGAGTATGAGTCAGTAGATATGCATGCATCATATGTTATCAATACAGTTATATCAATTTTTTTCAATATCTTTTTTGATAAATTTTTGAAAATATAACTGGGGTAATTGTTTCCAGGGTGAAGGATCAGATTCGAACAGTTCCAGGCAAAAGCTGCCACTTTTACAATTTACTGTATGTATTATTTTTTATTTATTGAAAAATTACACAGCATATTTCTATTACAAATTTGTTAGTATTACTGATCTTTCATATTTGATAAAAGTATTTATTCAAATTATTTTTAAAATGCATCAAATAAAAAAAAAATGCTTCTTGTAAGAACTGTAAGATAGCATTCTTAATTCACAAAGGGGTAAAATGAAATTCTCATCATTTTCTTAGAAAGTTCTCTAGAAAAAAAGGCTTGTTTAAAAACCAAATATTACCTTTCTAAAATTAAATATTTTAAAAATTTTGTTATGTTGTTAGCTTGATTACCTAGTCTTTGCATTAGGTGAATTCTTTTTAAATAAATTTTTGCTAACATGGGCAACATTTTATAAATTTGTGCAAAATTTCAAATTATTTTCTATAAACTGCAGTTTGGGGCTTCAAATGAAAAAATAATTTGAAAGAAACATTTAAATCTCTAAAAGAAATTAACATTTCAAAAAGATAAATAGAAATGAATGGAAGTATGAATACAAAATATATAGCAAAAAAAAAAAGATACAGCAGTAGTAAGTTTTAGTACTGCTGTCTCTGGAGCAAATGTCCTAAAATACGTCCATCCCCCATCCCAAAATTACCTAGGGATCGTAAAACATTTAAAAATACTGTAATGAATAATACATCAAACAGTCTTGAACTGGAAAATAAAATTAGCATTAGCGGGAAAAAAACCCATTTAAAACAGATTAAATAGACCTAGATTGACTTAAACCACAATCAACAACTGACTTTGGAAAGAATATTGTTATGCAGTATTTTATTTAAAAAAGAATTAATTTTGTTCCTAAATTATAAACAAGTACATAAATGGGATGATAAATAAAATGTTATGTATATGATGTAAATGTATGGATAATCTAAAAACTATTTTAACCAAAAAAATAGCATCAACACTAAATTTTAAAGAAATCCCTAAGATATGAGAAAATCACTTTGAGGGGTGCAACTCATCATCCATAGCTTATGTGAACAGCTTCTTGATAAACAGTGTTAATTGTCTATACATTCCACAAGACAAGTATTTCTTAGTTATAGGGACCATGAATCCAAACATACAACATACAGAAAATGCATCAGATTCTAGTTTGTACTAACTTCTGACATGAATAAGGGACACAGTTTTCAAATATTGTCAATCTTTGAACTGCAATCGATTTTAATTTTTCTATCTGTTGTACTGTTAGGTAGGTTTTTATACTTCTTGTTCCAATTATGAAAATCGAAAATTTATAGTGAATGAAGAAAACATAAAGATTTTTTGACAAAATAGCAATGTCATGCTGATGGAAGTGCCATTGAAATGTAATTTCGTTAGTTGTCAGTGTTTTTTATTGTTGATATTCATGTGATGAAATAGATTTTCAAGTCTAGTATTTTACCTTGAGCTTTATTTACTCTTAGGCTGGTAAACTTGTATCTATGCCATAGTGACATCAGGTGGATTTTAGTCCAGAAATAACTACAGATTAATAATATCACCAATGTTTGTCTTGGTACTAACTCGGAAGAGCAATCACCAACCGATGATCCTTGTAACCCATAAGTATCCAAAGATATACAAATTTTTTGCACTGCTGACTGCTGAACAATTAAATAAAGTTCACCATGAGAAAAGCCTGAGTTTTTCATGATCAGCCCAATAATTTGAAGAATTTGTCTTTAGATTTTATTGATAGTCATTGCAAAGCTTAAAGGAATCAGACTTTCTTGTTTAAACTGCAAAGGAACATCTGATGGAATGATAGGAATCTTCGGGATTCAAATATCAGTACCAGTGGCTGGTCAAGTAAGAGTAGTAACTTCAAAAACATTGGGTGTAATATTCTTTATGGTTAATTTGGTTCTATTTCAGAGAGAATGTAGATCTAGAAGATCTGAAAAGTATGATTGGCTCACCAATTTTGAGTTCCAAAACATATAAATACTGGCATTTCTAACATAGGAATACTTAGCATTTATAAAAGAATTTAAAAATTCTGTCAGATAATTACCTTCTTTGGGTCATGAACCGTAAAGCCTTGCAAGATAGGTAGTTTCACTAAGCAATTAACATGCATTATTATAAACCACAAAGTAAGTAAAAAATAATCATATTCAAAAATAAAGATTAAAATACTGAAATAAGTTAATGGATTTGTAAAATAATGATAAACATAAAAATGTGCTGCAGCCTAAAACTATAAAAGAAATGACGAGAAAATCGTAAAGCTCTCTATAAGATAAAATAGGTTTATACTGTATGAAATGGTACCACAAACATTTCTTAGTACAAATATATAAGTATATGTGTATTTTGAGAAAGTTTTAAACTGGATAAAAAAATTATAAATCACATTTGTATAACAAAGCAATCACTACATGTGCATTACAGCAAACTATTATATGCTAAAAAAAGTGCAGCTTATTAAATATTCATATGTATAAATGGAAAATAGCCTTATACTGAATTATAAATTATAACATTAATTTAAATCAAAAGGCTATCTAAAAATGGTGAAAGTGGTCTAATTTAGATGAAATTACCTTAAACAGTTCTGAACAATATATGTAATCTTGAATTGAAATAGAAATAACACAATTAGCATTAATTGAAGAAAAAATATTTAAAAAGGATTAAGTAGGTGTAACAGATCAAAAATGAAATAAGCTTCAAAATAATAGATATAAGAAGAACTGAAAGAGAAATACACATAATTCACTTGTAACAAAGTAAAAACTGTCTAAAGCAGATAATTAAACCCAATTTGGCTTAGGAATAAACTGAAATTGAAATCATAACATTAATTGAAGTAGGAATTTATAATATTACTATTAACTAAAATCAAAAGTATCTGAAAGGAATAAATCATACCAATTTAGCTTGGAATTTCTGAAAAAGATAAAATACGTTTAATTTAAAGAAAATTACATTGGAACAAAACTTAGCACAAACCATTTTTCCAAAACCAAAATGCTGTTGTTGAAAGAATACTTTTTCTGTGATTATTTGAAAAACAATTTTAATTCTGCCACAATTCACAAATAAGTGAATAAATATATGTAACAATATCCCCCCCCAAAACTACATTAGAAACAATTTTTTTGCATTCAGGGAGACATAATGCCATTGCTTACAGCTTCAAAGAATCATTTCAAAATTGAATTTTTAAAAAAATCTAAAGCGAATTCTGAAAAATCTTGGAGATAGATACAAATGATCACCCATAATTCAGTGTGCCAAATTTCATGCATCTAGATCTTTTTGTTTTTATGCTATGTTGTACATACATATAGACTTTCTCTTATTAGTGTAAATGTATTTAAAAAAATTCTACTTATATGTTGAACTATATATTTTTATATATTGTATAATACTTCTACTAATATATTGAACACTATATATATATATGCGTGTGTGTGTGAACTTATAAAATTTTTACATTTTTATTTGGGATAGTTATGCTGATAACCCGGTGGTGGTTTGATTGTAAATTAGTAATAAATTATAATTATTTGATTCATTTATTTGTAAGCTTAATTTTCACAATGTTTTTGTCATATTTTACATAATGTATATGGAGAATTAGGATACTGAATGCGAGAATGTTTACTGATAAATATTGTGTAAATATTTGTAAGTAATATTTACATATGAAAAATAAATGTGTAACTATTTACATTTTTATACATTTTATTCTTTATTTTTATAGAATATTATTTTATCTTTATCTTATCTTACTTTATCTTTATTTTTATTTTTTATTTTTAGTTATATTTGTTTGTATCAATTGAAATAAAAGATTTTAAATATTTAATTTTAGACTGACATTAATCCTGAAATTTTTTCTGGTCCAATAACTGGAGCACTGAGTCAGTCTTCCAGCAGAGTAAGTTACACTATAAAATTTTCATTCTATTTTTTTTAATATGAAATACACATTTAATTTTTTTAAAAATTGTAAACTGTTATGGAATTTTGTTAATTTCTTATATGGATTATTACTTCTGTTAAGTTGTAATTTTTTATGATATGTTAACACACACTCTCTCTCTCTCTCTCTCTCTCTGTCCTTTCGATCAATTTAGTGGTACTGTCCCTATAAGTCTTTCATAATCAAAACTTAAATTCCAAAATAAACAGCTGTTTAGCTTGTGTGCATTACCATTTTGCTGTCGCAGCATCACTTGTTGCTTTGTGATCTACTTCTAAGAAACCTATTTATTTTAAATTTATTATTTAAGTTTTCAGTAATGTGCTGATTAATAATCTCTGTTAAAATATTTGTGTAATCTACAATTGATTGGAGATAAAAAAAAAAGTGACCTGTTGCCTACATATAGCAAATTTATTATATTGTCTTAATCCAAAAAGGCAGTTGAGAAACAATTACTTGTGACATTTTCTCTTTGATTTTAAATGATCATACTTATGAACTAGTGGCTGGTGTTGTTTCTTTTGAGTTGGAGTCCTGGTGCCACTAAAAGACGTGGCCGTGGTAGCCGAGTGGTCAAGGTATCGGATCATGGCTGGCCTTGTCACGAGTTCAAGCCCAGTACCACTAAAGACCTGCCATGTAGAGGAGCAATGCATGTTAAATCTGTCGAGAGCTCAAATGTCCTCTCGTTGGTGTAGTTAGGAGAGGGGGTGCCAGCTCAGGTGTCTTCCATGTCACTGGACCATGGTTCAAAATTTACGTGGTCCGTCGGCAAAAGCCCTCGTGTGATTGAACAGTGGGACGAAAATATTCACTCACTCATGCCATTAAAAGACCTTGTAATGGAGTCAATGCATGTTAAATCAGCCAAGTCTCGAAAATGCTTGCCTTTTGACTATGGTTTGAAATTTGTATGGTTTGTTATCAATTAAAATTTCAATCATAATAAACAATTAGTCAATGAACCTGTTGTGTTTGAATAGCAAACATATATCACTCGTGAATTCAAGTAAGACTTATATCTACATAATGATGTGTGTTTAAAATGTCTCTTTCCTTTACACATTTACCAGTTTTAACAAAAGAAAACTGATACTCTCATTTAGTAACAGGAATTGCTGTTTTTTAAGTAATTAAATTTTCTTTTCATGCTCTTTTTATTAGATGCTCTTGTAAAACAAATACTGAAGCAGTAAATGCAAATAAGTGCATTTAAATTTTTTTTAAAATATGTAATATAGATAATTAAATGCACATTGAACAAATTTTTTAAAACGTATTGATAATTATACAGAGAATTTAATATATTTAGGATATTTCCATGAATATTTTTATTTTAAAGCTCATTGTTTATCTTGAAGTTTGTCATTCCAGGGAAACTTTTATGTAAACTATGAATGAAAATTAATGATTTTATACCACCTATATGATATCCTGACTATAAGCAATTAGAGCCATACAAATTATTTTAATATGTAGATTTGTATCATTTTAAGATATTTTATGATATGCAGTAGACTCTCAATTACAAAATCTCAAGATATATTTTGTAGCCATGATAGCCAAGTCGTTGCGATGCAAACTGGGGGTCAGCATTGTAACTGTATAGTTGTGGGTTAGAACCCTAGTGCCACGAAAGACTCACTGTATAGAGAAATTGAAGCATGCTAAATTTGTCAAGATTTTAAGTCTTCACATTAGCGTGGTGTAGAAGTTTGGAGTGGATGCCAACTAAGGTATCATATCTGTTACTTGATAGCGGTTAAAAATTACGAAGTCCATCACTAGTAAAGTTTTTGTAGCTGTGTAGTGGGATGTGTTAAATAAACAATCTTAATCAACCTAGAGACTATTATTGAAATTTTATTTTTAAAAAATTCTCCAGTTTTTAAGTAAATTTATCAAGTTAATAAGATTCATAGCCTCATCTTTAATCAAAAATGTAATTTTTCCAAAAATAATATCTTTGATATATGAGTTCACACAATGAGCATTGTGTGACATGTTCATAATAAATTTTTGGATTTGGCATTGCCAATGAATTGTGTAGTGGTTAAATATTGAAGCATATAAAAGAGGTTTTTTTTTTTTTTTTTTTTTTTTTGGTAACTTAGAAGACATAGATGGATATGAAATATTGATAAGGGAGCAGTGCGTGATAGGTTAAATAAAGTTAATAATTTACTCAGACAAAATTTGAATGATGGGTAAATCATAGAATCTTAGAACTGTCTGAAATGAACCAATACCTGTAGTAAAACAGCAGGGATACTGTTTTTCTAATATTACTGTCATACTGACAGTTAGTTATACAAGAGAGAGAGAAAAAGAACTCTTAATGAACTTATGTTGTATTCAGTGAAAAAGATGACTGAAGGAAAGGTAAGTTGGAACCAGTTTGATGAATTTCTTGATCAATGGAAGATAAGTCAAGTTTCTTTCATTTGGGAAAATGAACAAAAACAACCACTTCCTATGTACATTTAAAACACGAGTGTTAGACATTTTCAGAAGAACAGGGTATTTCTAATTCTTCTAAAGGACAGATTGCTCTTTTATTCCTTATCTCTTATACCAGAAAAAGAGCTCAACAACATTTCGAAATCGACTTTTCTAGAGAATATAAAAAATATATTACTAGGCCTAGTAGATAAATGTGGTTTGAGGAATAAAAATTTTGATATTCATGTAAGAAATTTATTCTTTAGGACACTCTTATTCTTAAACTTTGGGGTAAATCTTGTTATTTTAAAGAATTTCAGAATGAGTTTTTCATTTTGCTGTAGCTTCTCTTATTGATTATTTTATAAGTATCACCAAATATCTCTGATTTAAATAATAAATAATGATGTACTTATATTTAAAAAAGTTGCTTTTATAAGTTTAAAATAAATAACTGCAAATATACAGAAAATAGTTTTGTGACAAAGGAGCTTTAAAGGTTTTCTTGTGAAGCAATGTAATTGCATTTTAATTAGTTTAAGCCAGGAAACTCATCACAAAGAAATTTAATTTGGTTTAACGTAAAAAAAGAGAAAAACATATATTCTCAAATTTCGGGAATAAAATAAAATTCTTTGGTTTTGAATTAGTAATTATTGTTTGAAGTTGAAATGAGGAAACTATGGAATTACTAGTAAAATATGTATGGTTTGTAAAGAGAATATGATGTTTTTAAGAAAGTACCTAATGAGCATGAATTAATTTAATTTAAATATCTTTATTCTGAATTTAATTGGTTGGTTTCATTATCTAAAACAAAATGATAATAATTTTTTTCTCTGTAATAATCTTCAAATCATTAATTATATAAAAAATTAATTTAAGTTAGTCATATAAAAGGATTAATTTGAAATTACTAGCCAATTTGTGTTTATTTTAAGAACCAGTTTAGTGGCAACTTTGGTAGAGACTGCTATAGTCCAGATAGCTCTCATGAACGGAAAAGTCGTAGAGATTCTTACAGTTATGATGATGAAGAAAGAAGATCCAGACGGCATGAGCGAGACCGTTATGATAGAGACCGAGACTATGATCGTGGTAGAGACCGAAGCAGGGAAAGGGATAGAGGCCGAGATCGAGGAAGAGATCGATCATATGATAGAGATGAAGATCGTAGAAATAGAGATCGTGAACGAATGATATCACGTGAACGAGACTGGCGTGAAGAAATTCCGAATAATACTCTGATGGTACGAGGATTGGATGTCAGTGTCACTGAGAATGATGTAAGTATAAACATGGTATATCTTTTAATATTGTGAAATGTATAATTTTGAATTAAAGTATTTATGGAGTAGGTTTTCCATCCTGGCTTATCTTCACCAAGCAGATTGGGAACTATTATGTAAGTAGTCATGTTCATTAGCTCATGGATAGTAATGTTGAAGTTGAATCATGTTCAAATCCTGAATTTTCTCAAAACTTTCATTTGAAATAATATATCAAAATAACTAGACTCACAGAACTGTATGGCAGCGCTTCTCAAATTGTGGGACGTGCCCCCTAGGGGGATGTAATAACCCTACATGGGGGGAAGCAAACATATCGAAAATCAAAAATAACAGAATTTAAATAATCATTAATTTACTGAAAGGAAGCAAAACAAAATACATTCTAACATAATAAAAAATAAAATACATTCATAACTGATGTAATCTATATAAATAAAAATGAATGTTTGTGCTTCTTTGTGTCTCTTGTGCCTTTCTAAACCGTTCATCCGATTGTGATGCAACTTTGGGGAATGGTTGAACGCATTCCTGCTGAGGTTTCAGAGTTAGTAAAATTAAATGTTGCAGAGGCTTAAGGAGCGTTAGATATATATATATATATTCCCATTTTTGAACTATTAGACCTACATGATAGAAATTTGGCAGGCCCATTCCTTTCATGGAGTAGAGATCCGCTATAAAAAGTGTTTGGAGGTCAACCTGAAAGGTCATTCATTGCGAGGTCTTAAGGGCCGTTTCAGATATATATTACCATTTTTGAACTTGTAAGAATTACAGACTTAAGTTTTTGTTGGCATGGTTTTTTTTTTTTTTTTTTTTTGTATTAAATATAGATCCACTAAGAATGGATTTTACAGAAATTGACTCTTGGGAGGGGGAGGGGAGAGTACCTGGGATTTATTTATAAAAAATTTTCTTTACTGAACTACTACTTACCGTAATGAAATGTAGTATGCATGTTACTTTTGTTGAATGGAAATTTACTGAGAAAGGATTTTAATGAAATCTACTCCTGTGAGGGAGAGGGAATCTTTAGTGGCGTATTGATAAAAAAATATCTGTTTTGGAGCTACTTGACCCACAGTGATGGAATTAGGTATGTATGTCTCTGTTGTTGAATTGAATGGGTCTTACAGAAATCGACTCTCAAAAGTGGTTACTGGAACTTATTGATAAAAAAAATTCTGGTTCTGATCTGTTAGATTTAGACTTGAAATTTAGCAAGCATGTTTATTTTATTGAATAGAGATCCGCTAAAAATGGACTCAGCCTCGTTTGATGTCAGGTTAATTAGGTTGAGCTGTTTAGATGGAAGTGCAGACATGACTGTAGGGTAGTACTGTGTAGGAGTACAGTGAGTCATCAGTAGCTTTAGTCGGTATTTCTTCATAGGACGGCTATTGCATTTCTTTTGTAGTTGGAGGAAAAATGTATAGTAGAGCAAAAAAATAAAACATTTCCTCACTCCAGAATCTTTATTTATGTTATCCTCACATTGAATTTTGATCAATAATGTTGCTAAGTGGAGAACAAAAATGGGGCTAACTAAACTAAAACTAAATGAGTGGTCAATTTTAGAAAGTGAGTGGGTTTAACTGTTTGTCAAAAATTGTTACACACATGAAAAAAATGAAAGCTGTCACATATTAGTTGTATTTTCATAGGACTAACTTAGCGTTTTGTGGTATTATGAGTGGAATTTTGGCTATGATAGCTTAATGCATAAGATCTTTTGCAAAAATAATTGATGTTCAATATGCATGGTTTTCTTTTATGGAGGATCATTGTATAAAGTTTTTTATTTCTTCTGATTTTAGATACAAGATGAAGTTTTGCGTTATGGTCTTAAACCGAAAGATATTAGATTAATAAAAGAAAAAGGAACAGGTGAGGATGTTTTTCTTTTAAATCATTATTGAAACTAATTGCGATGTATTATTATTTAAAATTAAATTTTTCTGCTGATTTATTTCAAATTATATATTTCATTATATGGAACTTTTACTGTGATCTTGAAAAGAATGTTATCCTGGCCTATCAGTGTGGATCTCTGACATGTCTTCTAAATATTAAATCATATTATTTTCAAATTGATGTTTTTCACTTTTTTCCGAAATAAACTCATTTTTTATGCACACAATCTATATTTAACATTTTTCCTTTTCTTCTAAAAAACATAAAAGAATTTTATATCATTTACTTTTAAGAAAACTTGTTATTTAACAATACTGTAATTTAATTCCAAGAAGAAAAATTACTAAAATTGTATGGTATACAATTGTGAGTATCATAATTTGATTTTAGATTTCTATAGCTATTATATTATATGGAAATTCGTCAAATATACATTGCTGTCTTCAACTATTTTTACAGAAACAATTTGTTTTTCATCACTTGAATTTAGAATTTTAAAAAAAAATACTTTGTTCACATTATGGTATTCAAAGGTGTCTTTGAAGGACTTTATAAATTAATCAATTATTTATTATGGTAATTTTCAGAGGTTTTTCATTTGAAATCGAGCATGCAAAAATCAGCAAATACATTTTTAAAACTTAATTATTTATTTATTGAATAAAATTTGGTGTTACATTATCTTCAGAGCTGTTTTTCTTTTCTTCGATTTTTTTCATCAATTTACCTGAAAGCAAATTTTTATCATGTGATGTTTTCAGTATTGAAGTTATAATTTTTATAAATATTTTATAGTTATGTATTAACTATTATCTTCAAAAGCTGAAATACTCATAATTTATTTAAAAATGTTAATGCTTTCTTTACTTATCACCAAAATTGTATCACTTCTATATTATTGATTCTGAAAGAACGAAATAAAAACATCCTTTATTTCTTGTTTGAAAGTGTTGTCATTACAATCAAAAAATTTGGTTATGATGACAATTTTCATTTTAAATGTTTCATTTGAAATTGTTTTTGTACGTCATTTCATCACCTTAATGTACATTGTTTTTTAAAAAGCAGTTAATAATATTAGATGTGTTGATTCTGTCTTAATAGTGTGAAAAACGCTTATTTTGTTAGTTTATTGAATGAAAATTTTCAGAAATATTTATTTGTATATATTTTTATTTGTATGTGAATCTGATAAGATTAAGAAAAAAAAAAGAGTACTTTTGTTCATAGACCTTACATGAATTGTGATGTTTTATACCACTTTATATACATGGTGTTGTAGGTGCATCTCGCGGCTTTGCTTTTGTGGAGTTTCAGTTACTATCCGAAGCCGTACGTTGGAAGGAACTTACCAAGGTTTTGTTACTGCTATTTATTTCTACTACATTGTTGTAATCACATGACTTCTCACCTCCTGTCCAGTACTTAAAGTGAGGTTACAGACTGTTCAACTTCATCAGCTGATGCATGGCCAGTTTGTCCAGTGATGTGACTGAAAACAAATTTGTGCAAATATAATTTTAACATTTTCTTTGTGGAACATGAATTTATATTGGCAAAGGAGTGTTACAGGCATTTTACAAAATTTTCCTCTTAAAAAAGTGCATTGTGTGATTTAACATATATTAAAGTAATCATTCCTAAAGTATTCTCATTTTTGCCTAAAGCTGTGCTATTTAACCAAAAAAAAGTACATATTGTATGAAAATTTGATTTTAGATACTATGTTATTGTTATGCATAAAAATTTTAATCTTAAATTAATACATATATGTATGTGTGTGCATATAATCATATATATATATATATATATATATATATATATATATATGTTATTAAATAGCAAGATATATTTTTTGAAATCTGATTGAAATGAATAACAAATTTCTTTTATTAATTTATTAATAAAAGTAATGTGATTTTTATTTTCAAAAAAAAATCAATGCACTTTTTGAATATGTGAATATTTTGTATTAATAGCTAAAAGTATTAATATCTAGTTTATTTATTTTAAAAAAGAAAGACTGAATTCAAAATTCTCCCTTGAAATTCATCTGGAATTACCTTTTTACATAAATTCCATTTGTTCATTCAGTTTGATGAAACATTGTTAATTTTTCATCAAATGTTGCATTGTTTAATAAAACATTTACATAATTTTAATTTATTTTACTTAGGAAATCTTACTATCTTATTTAGAAAAATTGAATTAGTAATAATTGATTTATACAATACTACGTTTTAAAAAATAAGTTTCTTAAGAAACTTATTTCCTCTCAGTCATCAAATTCTAAAATCAAAAGGGAAAATTTGGAATGTCTATATTTTTATCAGTCAGGAGTAGCTTTTTATTTTTATTGAAGAATGGTTAGATATTCAAAAGATTTATCATTAGATTTTTAAAAAATCATTTTCTCCTCACTTCAGGCTGCATTTCTTTTTAAGGTCAAAACCAGTTTTATAAGTCTGAATATTAAATTTAATAATCATAATGAAACTAAAAATGTTAAATTACATCAGGTTTTTTTTAAACAATTTTCTTTGATTATTTAATGATTTATTTTGCATGTTTCCATGGGAATGTAAAATCCTTTATATTAAAGTCCCCCAAAAAAAAAAATTCTATTATTTCTTCTTTGAAATTCTAAATTTAAGTAAGAATTATCCTATTATAAAATAATGTATATTCAAAATTATTTTGGTTCCATAAAATTTAACAATATAAAATTAGATTTTATTTTAATAGCTAAACATACTGTTGCCAAAGATTTTAAAAAATGGCAATGTGTAAAATCAGTTAATAATTCTAAAGTTAATGGCTGTAATTATCATTAATGACTACAATGCAGTTGTACTTTAAGTTGCTCTTTCACATATTTTCCCACCCACATTCAAAACACTGCACAAAGAAAGAAAACCATTATTCTGATTTTCTTTGTAACACTCCATTTCACTTTTTATAAATGTATGTTACACTTATTAACTTAATTCATTTAATCTGTTTTATATATTCTTGCATTATTTTAACTTTGTGAAATTAGTCACTTAAAAAAAATAGTTGTAGTTTTGGAAAGTTACCCAGCAACTGTATTTGACTATTTTTGTTATATTTTAAAATGATTTATTTTGAATTTTATAAATATTAACGATCCTACTGATTAACATATATTATGAATCTGTTGTTCTTTAAAAAGCTTTTAAAATGTAAGGTTAGATAAAAAAATATTGACACCTTATTTCCTCAAAAATCATTTATAAGTAAAAATTTCTCTTGGCGATTTTGAAAAACTACCTTATTTGCTGTGAATTGCATTTGATCCAATAAGTCAGTTAACATCTCCTTTTTAAAAAGGGATTGTTTTGGGATATGAAGGGATTTTTTTTCTTTGCGATTTCAAACATGGAGAAATATTCATTGTCAAAAGGACCTTTTTTTTGTGGAAAATCATCATTGCATGTTGTTCATCTAGCCCTATCTTTGTTTTTATGGATTTTCGTCTTTCCTTTGGCAACAGGATCCCCTCCTTGAAGAGAGTTAGTGGTTTTCCGGAATATGTTGCAATATGTATGAAAATTAATGCCAATGAATTTTTTGTTTATTTTATAGGGTGTAGTTATTTTTCATGGAAGTAACAGAGCTAGTCTTCACTACAGTATCCCAAAAGATCTTTTGGGAAATGAACGTCATATGCTCAATAAAGCTGATTGGGACTGCCCAAAGGTAAGCTTTTTAATGTTGAGAATGTTTATTCTCTTAATCTTTCACAACAATGCTCTGATCAACCAAGAACATTTTAAGAGAACATATGCATCCACCCCAAACGTCGCTGGCTGATAAATCAAAGTTCGCACTGATCTACAGGACAAGTGTTGATATTTGCATATGTGTACATTTAATTAGTATTATTTTAAGCCACAAAATGGGATGACATGTCTACTACATTTTATTTAACCCACCGTGTACGGCTCCCTCGATTTGAGTGGGGTATCAATTTTAACCTTGATTACGGGCCACTTGAAAATCACACACGAAGGATTGTTCCCCTTATTTTTTTTTCAATACTGATCTTGCTCTTTCCCCGTGTGGGTTAAAAAATATTATTTGGCTTATTTTCGCTGCTAGATGGCACTAGAGGGTTCAGGAAATTATTTTCATTGGTTGATGCTTCTCATTCTTCTAAGGTTTTGACTTTGTGTTTGTGTGAAGTTCCTTCTGATTCTCTGGTATTTCGTTTAGATTTGGGAGTGGGTGATATATGAAGTAAACAAAACTCGGCTCATGCTCAGCTGTAGCTGCATGTGAAGCATAGGGTGATTTCAAATGCTTCAAATAAGGTTTATTTGTTTTGTCTTTTTTACTTTAGGGATTTTTTTTTCTTTATTTCTCTCAGGTTTTAGGAATTTTCCTTTTTATTCAGTTTTTGTCTTAGTAAATGGAGCTCTTTTTTTGTGTGTTAGTATTGGGATGTCTAAGGCTTTTTCCTGAACTAAATGTGAATGAAAGAGGAGAAAGACAAAGAAGATGCATAATTTGCTTACAAACAGCAAGAAGTCGACAAGAAAAACTTTCAATTCTTGTGAACTATACAATGTGAAATGTTGTGTTTATCCTTGCTTTAAAGATTTATCACAAACTGTTTTCTTTCTGATTTATTTGTATACATTATATTTACAGTATCTATCTTAAAATAAGTTCTGGTTAAAAATTGAGATGGATGATTTTTTTTTGAAAAGTTTTGTTTTTCTTTCAAGATAGGTCAAAAGTTGAACTTTTTGCAAGTAGATTTTGGTGAAAGTATTTTCAGAAAGTCTTCATATGACTATGTAATTTGTTGTTACAATTTCATGAATATTTTAAAAAATTGACCAAAAATTGGTTTTCCATAAGTTTGGCTTTGAGATGGGAAATACTCAGTCCTCTCAGATAATCATGCAATAGCAGTGCACTGTCCTGACAGAAAAGTGCGTTGAATGGCCTAGCGCTTGATAAGGGAGTTCAAGACTGATGCATATATGACACACATTGCAAAAGGGTTAAATAATATGTTTACTTTGGCGGAAAAGATATCACAAACCATTAGTTATATTACTGTAGTTTCAGCTGTGTGTGCTTAAGAAACTTTATTATTTTTAAAACGAAAGTTCTTCAAATTGCTATAAGTTTTTGTATGTTATGGACTTATTTTTTTATCATAATGTTTTGTTTCTGTTATATTAATGGTAATTTGACTAATCTTGTCATGTAACAGATTCTTATAATGCTGAGTTTTTATTATGTACTTCATATATACATTATAGTAAAAGGCAAGTAATGTATCAAAAAATGAAGATGTTAACTGTACAAAATTTTCTTTATTCAAAATGTTATGGGGGAAAATGTAGTTTACTGACTCTCGAACTTTCTTATTGATGTAGCCTTCATTATTGAATTTTTCTTGATATACAGTCATCAAAATAAGTAAAATATTTTGGTACATTAAAGTAAAAGTATTTTATAGATACACATATTTTAAGAACACACAAAATTACAAAACATTGTATTCTTAAAATTAAATGCCTCTAAGCATTTTCCCCTTCTTCTATTTACCACTAAAAGTTTACGTTTTTGATTTAATTTTATCTGTCAAGGTGTAAACTCGTATGCTTGTTTCTGTATGAGTTTGTATTTTATGGCTGTCTTCATCTAATATTATAGAATAAGGTATGAACTTTACATGTATTTTCAGAATGAAGAATGGCTTATTAATTATTTCATTATGATTTTAGTATTTGTTGAGAGATTAGCTAATTTTGTTTTACTGCTCATTTCAATGAATTTTTTTGCAACTCCAGTGTTAGATTTCCCCTCCAGCATAGAGGAAGAGGACCTACATCAACAATTTCTTTTTATCCATTGTGAGATTTATTTGTAGTGCTAATTGAGTTCTTTCATTGATATTGTTAATAAACATTTTAAATTTGTTTCTACATATTCATTTGGTTATGTGCTATTTATACAATCAAACATATTTGTATTATTTTTATCTTGATTTCTTCCTTCCAAAAATCTCAGTATTTTTTTATGAGAATTTGTTTCTTTTTAGAGTGCAAAATTTGTTCTTTTTTAAAAAAAAATTCTTACTTTCAAATTCTTAATATTGTGATACATTTTGCATCTATACCTAAATATTTATATATATTTTTGTTGTTTTAGTGTGGAATGAATAATTTTAAAAGAAGAGATTACTGTTTCAAGTGTGGCTCTGCTAGGGAAGGTATATTTTTATTTAAAAAAAATATTATTTTTCCTTAACTTTCCTTCTACATTAATGAAGTATCCCTAATAAAAAAATACATTGTAATATTTTACTAGAAAAATTGAACAAGTTAAAATGTTATAAAAAGGGGGGCGTCTATTTTTTTTATTACATTTTTTCAAGCAAGTAAAAATTAAATGTTCTAATTTTAATTGATGTAAAAAATAAAAATCTGAAAAAAAACTTGTGCAAAACTTTTTTTAAAAACTGAATAAACTTAAAATTCATAAAACTTTTATCTTTTTTCAATTCCTACTAATAGCTCACTCTCTCTGTATATTTATATATATATTATTAACATAAAAGGGGAAGGTTGGCTAGCCACAAAACATGTTCAACCCTTAACTTGTAGTGGATCATACTTGATGTTAATACAGTTTTTTCAAATATTAATTCATTAATTAAACTAATTACTGGTTTTTGATGCTAACTTAGATTCATCTCCATTGTTGTGACAATGTAACTGTTAAACAAAAGTTGGCGTCGAAAACCGGTTTTTCAGCCAAACCGGGTGTGCATTGTTACAACAATGCAGACAAATCGTGCTCTTTTTTTCAATTCCTACTATTTTCGCTCACTCTCTCCCTATATATATTTATAAATCTTGTTCAAAATTTCAATCACGTTAATAAAATTCTTTCTATTCATCCATTTAAAGTAGGAATTGACTTAAATTTTTTTTATATTACTTGTGTGTGTGTTTTATGTGCTGTGTTTAAGTACAATATGTAATTGATTCTCCTTTTTTTTATTGCTATTTTTAGATAATTTTGAATGGCAACATGGAGATTGTTACAATGAAATCAGCAGTACTCCCTCAAATAGTAAGTGCATTTATGTATCATAATCATTTTATAATCTTAATTGATTATTGCAACTGAAATACCAGGTTTTAAAAATATGAATATATTGAAATATCCATGGAAGTCTGTGTTTGTGAAAATAATTTTTATGTATATATATATATATATATTAAAAAATTTTTATTTTATGAATTATTTTTAAAAACATGCTGTTTATACATTTTTAAGTAGAATTTTTTAAATTACTTTGTTTGGTAATGAACTTTGATATTAGAATGAAACTCTGTTTTTCTTAATTTATAAAAATGAAGATTCTATTTTTGAAAATTATGTAAGGATTATTTTCATTGTTAGTATCTATTAAATCATTATAACACTGCACTGGGTTTATACATCAATTCTCATATGTTTTAATTAAAAAAAATGTTTCTTCATTGCCTTTAAAGTGACAAACAAGTAATTAAAGTTAATTATTGGAAAGGATAAAACATTTCACATATTTAAAAAATTTTGATTACAGTAAAAGTGTATTATATGGGTAATATTTATAATTTTTGCACATTAGTTTACTTTCAGTGATTACTTTTTTTTCTTTTTGTTTGTACTAGTTTTTTTGTTTATCTGTATAAAATATCAATCATATTTCAGAATGTTTATTTGTATTTCTACCTACACATAGACAGATATTCATATAGGTATTAGCATTAGCAGCTGTTTGCCTTATTCTAGTATAAAGCTAAAAACTGGTTTAATGCATATTTTCAAAAAAAGCTATTAATTATGCATTTGCTTAAAAAAATTTATATAATGAATGAGACTGGCTAATAAGCATAAAGGCAATCATTATTCGAAAAACAGAAACTCCATGATACCCTGAATAATCCCCTGTGGGTTACACTGGGGATTCTCCCTTGATCTTTTCTGTAGTTCTCATATGTATAAATCACATGTAGCTTAATTAATCTTAGATGCAGCATAACTTATACAGATTTCCTCAAAAAGGGTGTCTGATAGATCACACACTCTTTTTTCCCAGCTTATATGCAGTGTTGTTTCCAGGGATAAAAAAAAATGGGATTGGATCCACTACAAGACAACTATTTTGCTCTTATTGTGGATTTATATTGTACAAAGCTAGCATAAACTAAACAATTCATCTAATGTAAGGAATCAATATTTTCTGGTTATTTCTTACATATTACTATAAAATGTAGGAAGTAATAAACATAAATAAATTGAACAATAAAAAGATAATGTAGTTCATGAATTTATCATAAGCATAAATATAAAGCAACCTTGAACCGAGAAAGAAATTACGATATTAACTCAAAAAGTTGCCTAAAACAGATAAAATAACCACAACTTCCTTTAAATTCATTAACACCTTAGGACACACAATTCATATATAAAGTCTTCATTTCTAAAAAATAAATTACTTAAAATTACTTTTAGAAATAAGGTGTGAAAGATTTGAAAGTAGATAAAAACAAAAGGTATGCTATTTATAAAATTACAATCAGAAGTGCTTAGGTATGAATTGAAAAGGAAATTACAATATTAAGTTAAAAACTATCCATAAAACAAATCAATCAGATAACATCAAAACAACATTCCTGCTGCAAAGGAAGTAATGAAAACACAAACTATGCTGCTAAAACTAAAATTTAGCTGTTGAAAAAAAAAAAATTTTATGGTTCATTTTAATAATGAATTCTGATACTGCTGCAAAGATTGAATAAATATGATGACAGTTAAAATATGTAACATTTTTCAAAAAAACTACATGAATAGCTTGTCACTTGCTATACAGATGTGATATGTTGCTAGAATGATGAAAAGTTGCTTCAAAAATATGAAGCCAATTTTGAAGAAAATATCTTTAAGGTGCACTTCATCACCCATGGATTCAGTATGCCAAATTTCATGCATATGGTGATATCTTTCTGTTTTTGTGCTACATTGCATAGACACCCACAAACTCTTACATTTATTAGTTTTTATGTGACTGAAAATAAAATACCAAAAACATGTATATTTAGACCTCGATCTTGCAAACTTCTCTATTTTGTGAACTTTTTTTGAAACCAGGATCATAGTATATCAAAAGATGAATCTCTGTGTAAAAAATTTCTACATAACGAGCTTTCTTGGAGATTTAGCAGCTTCTTTAAATGGAGGTCTGACAGTAGTGATAGTGTTTTTTTATTTAATTCCTTCCTTACTTATATTTTTAAGTTTTTCACTGCTTTCTGTGGTCATATTTTTAAAGATTAAGACATTTCTTAACAGTAAAATGTTTTAAAAATGCCGGATATTTGTCTGAAAAACTACAAATTGTTCTATCAATTTTTTTATTTAACCCAATTAGTATTGAATTATATATTCTTTTGTTTTTAATATTTGATGTATTGGTTTTACTCATTTCAATTGTAGCTTTATTATTTGGAAATCTTGATGTTCTGACAACAGAAGGTCGAGTTCTAGCCATGTTGGGTCAATTAACCACTCTTCCAATTAAAAGTCTGCGTGTTGCCAAAGACTCTTTAACAAACACATCCCGTGGATATGCATTTGTCGAATTGAATTCTACATCTGAAGCTATTCAATTATATGAACTTCTCCTATCCATGGGAGGAAATTTTTATGTTGATGGAAGACAAGGCAAGTATTTTTTTTATTTCATTTCTGTTGTGTTTGTAGTAAAAATTATGAGCTTATCTGCAATTGTTCATTATCTGTTACATTGTTATGTTCTTAATAATTCATTTTAGTTCCATTATTTGTCCCAATAAAATCTAGTAAGTATTATGCTGCAGAGTTCTTCATAGATGTTTAAAAAAGAATAGCCCTCCCCCCTAGTATTGTTTTATTATTTTATTGTGTAAGGAAAAGAAGAAATTTTTGTTCTTACTGTGAATCTTTTAATATTCTTGTATTAAGAAAATTGGCTTAGTGATAATAGTATAAATGCCCTTGACTGCTGGTTTTTAATGCAAAGGGAAAAATAGTCCTCTCTATATGCCATGCTTAGAATGGATGTTTATTATTTTTCTATGCTATCTACAACCAGAGGGAAATGTATTAATTTTATTTAACATGCCTTTTGTTTAATGTAACATTGGTTATAGGTATTAATAAATCTCTTTAAATTTATCTTTAATCACCTTTACTTTAATAATAGAAGAAATAATTAATTTTCTTTTGTATTTTTAGTTACCGTATCTTATGCGAAAAGATCTTTAGCATCTCGTAACAGGTAAATTTGACCTGCTCTACTTGTATCTAAGCGCCTTGAAAATTATCTTTATTTTGAGCTTTTTAACCGTTTTACACTTTGTAGATTCATAATTTATATAGATATATATGTATCAAAATGTTTATGTACTCATGAAATCTTAGCTGACAGTTTCGGGTGGGTGTATACCTTTATGTTTCTGGAATATATGTTTATATTTACAGTGGTAGCCAAAATTGTGGACACTTTTGGAAATATTTATGTTTTTTAACTTTGTAGGCTTATAAAAAATGTTACATTTCTCAAAATGCAAAGTGGTATATATCATTTTAAAGAGAATTTAATGCTGAATTCATTACAAAAGTAATATTTACATGTTTGCAATACAAAAAAAGGTTAACTTTCAATAATTTCCATTAGATACAGATAATTTATCAGTACCTAGTCGAGTAGCCTTTATTACAGTTTCATTGAGCTGACAACAGTTTTAAGCTCTTCTTTCGTTAAAACATGATGCCAGGAAACAATAATAACCTCAATTATTTCCTTTTTATTTGATAGGTGCCTCATTCAGGCTAGAGTTTTCAATAGGATTGAGGTCAGGACTGTTTCCTGGCCAGCAAATTCAAAGCTCTTTGTACAAAACCACTCTTTCAATAATTTTGCTGTGTGCCCAGGAGTATAATCCTGCTGAAAAATAAAAGTATTGGAAAAGAGATCTCTGATGGAAGGTGTGAATTTGGGTACTATAATAGTGTCAGTGTATTTTTTGGTATCCAATGTCCCATCAATGACACAAGTCGACCAATACCATCTGCTGACATTCATGACCAAATCATAAAACTAAAAGGGTTCTTCTCAATTGCCGGGATGCAGTCAGTATGTAGCTCTTCTCCTTTTCTACATCTTACATTTTTCACCCATCTCTACTGAATAACGATATCCTAGTTTCATCGCTCCATATAATGTGCCCTCTAATCATTTGTCCAATTAATGTGTTCTTTTGCTGCAAGATAAGGCTTTTTTCACATGGAATTCTACCTCATAGTCCAACTTCTGTTTGTTCTTGAATTGACAGAAAAACCAGCATCACTCAGATTGCACATACACTTCTGATGGACGTTCATGATATTCTATTTTAAAGACATGGTCTTATTATTCTTCTGTCATCAACAGAAGTGGTGCACCTTTTTTTTTTTTTTTCCTGGTTTGATTTTTATCGAATTTGTCTCCTGATACTGTGAGTAAAACTTTTGGGGTTTAGATATAGTCACTGAACCACCCATCTGTCTTGCAATTTCAACATAGGAAAAACCATTTTCTCGTAACAATAATTCTTGTATCTCTCTTTAGGTGTCCAATATACTTTTTAATTTGATGTCATTGCTTCTTGATTAAATATTATTGTTGCCCTGGCCAGGAAACAGTCCTGACCTCGATCCTACTGAAATTTTGTGGTACCATTTTAAAACTCTTGACCGAATGAGGCGGCCATCAAATAAAAGGAAAGTAATTGAGGTTTTAATTGTTTCCTGGCATCA
The DNA here is from genome assembly GCA_019973935.1 of Trichonephila clavipes. Lineage (NCBI taxonomy): Eukaryota > Metazoa > Arthropoda > Arachnida > Araneae > Nephilidae > Trichonephila > Trichonephila clavipes. The sequence goes on from BMAU01017445.1 coordinate 95,071, forward strand.
TGTAATATCAAAGGAAGGTTTTAAAACTGTTGTTACATATGGGTTTATTAGTAGAATTAATCCAAACATGGTCAAAAAGAACAAACATTTAAAGTAAGAACCCACACAAATTACCATGGGAACTAAAGAAAAAGTTAAAAATTTAAACAAGAAAAGGAACATAAGAGATGTAATCTTTACAGAGTTCATGAATGTTCTGGCATTCCAGTATAGTTGGCTTATCCCTCTACATTTCTGAGACTCTTTATCTTGTTCTGTGCATATAAGATGTCCTGTATTCATAATGCCTGAATTACAAATTTGGCATGTACTAGATCGAAAGATGTCTATTTTATTAAGCTGGTGTGCCATTCAATCATGACCTGTTTGCAATCTGAAGTTTGCCACTGTCTTTTGACAAAAATTTTTCTAGGCGTTTTAAATGTTAGCCCAGGATTTGCCTGTTAATTTTACTGCTTGGTCAGATTTAAGAGTATCCACTGATTTCTCAAAAATATATTTCTTCAGTGACTCTGGAGAAAGAGATTTGTTGTCTTGTGGCTTAAGTGTTCCTCTCTTGGTTAGTAAGTCTGCCTTTCATTACTGTCGACACCCATATGTGAAGAGATCCATTGAAAAATTCTAAACAAAAGCTAAAGGTTTGGCTATAATTTGAGATAATCTGGTTATCTGTGTCATCATTTTTAACTATAATAATAACTGCTGTAGAAAAAGAATCTTATCTTTATCTTGAGGTTTTTAGAGCTAGTGAAATTGCAAAGATCTCTGCATCAAATTTGACATGAAATGTCCCACATGAGTACATTGGAAAGAGAGTTTACGGCATAAACCAGCCCAAGTGTTGTCTTGTATTTTAAAGCCGTCAGTGTACACTCTAGTTCTTTCAGGTTCAGGGCATTGTTCATGTGACATACATAAAGTGTTTGCTTTTAATATTGTATCAGGAATGTTTTTCTTTCCCAGGTCATTAATATCTAGGTGGTATATGATATCAATATATTTAATTGGATTAACCATGACCTTGACTCTTTGGTTTATTTTCATCTATTTGTAATAATTTCTCACATGGTTTATTTTCATCTATTTATAATAATTTCTCACAAGCCTGTAGGGGAGACAATTTGTTCTTCATGGTACTATGTTTGCATTTGTGCATCTATTGCTCTCTATGCAATGCTTTCAATTTATTGAATGTACCAACTGCTTGTCTCTTGATTGCAATAGCAATTGGTGAGTTGGAAGTATACCTTTGCTTAGCTGTAATCTGTGTAGTTTTCACCACTCCTGTGATGATCTGAAGAGCTTTGCTTTCTGCTCTCTCCAAAGAGTATCTTTACTTGTGTGGTAAAGATTAATAACTCACCTCCATAAGTTTTATTTAGGGTACCCTGTGAGCTCCCCCATTTGGTGCTAACTAGTCTTGAGTTTTTTTTTTATGAATTCAGTATTAAATTCTCTTGAAAATTATATGTATCACTTTGCATTTTGAGAAACGTAGTATTTTCTATAAGCATACAAAGTTAAAAATTTTAAAAAGTGTCCACAATTTTGGCCACTACTGTATATGCATTATAAGTAATCAAATTGGATATATTTAATATGAGTATGAAGTTTAAATTTTGATCTCTGTTTGTATTTGTTCCTGGCCAATAAGTGTGTTAAAAAGTATGCTTGGTAAAGGGAGGTTTTCCTTTTTAAAAAAAGAGTTTATTTTTATTTATTTTTGTAAAAAAATTATGTTGGTAATGTATATTTTATTGGAGGTAAATTATATTTAAAAGCTCATTTCTAATTTTTTATATAACCTCAAATCCGGTGTATAATGTGCACCTGTACTTTCAAGCTGTATTTTTTAATTTCGATGTATATTCGCCGTATAATGTGCACCCTCTTTTCTGTGAAGAAACCTTAAATGTATATATGTAGTGCTCTTATGTTTTTAAGTCATTTATTCCAGGCTTTTGAACAAATAGTATACTTCTGGAATTGCAGTTCTTTAAATTCATAAAATAATTCATATCTTTAAAATAATTTTGATATGTGTAGAAAACTAATTTTTTTATGCTCATCTCTCTCACTTTTTTTAAAGCTATAATTTTTATACCTGATGTATAACGTGCACTTGTAAATTTTCATCTTATCTTTGGTGTAAACGCTTTGACGCACAGAAAAATAAATTTGCTGAATTTTTCAAAATAAAATTAATAAATGCAATATATAGAACCTAAGAACAAAGAAAGTACCTTTAAAAAAAAATTACAGTACATTCCCTCCCCCACGGAGAAAGTGGTTTCACAGGAGTACCACCGCACACTTAGGACAAAATTCTCGGATGAACAATATCAGATTTGTAAGATTATTCTTTGTATATTTTGTAATAAATTTACTGAAACATGCAATATTAAGTATTAGAATTACATTTTAAATCTTAAATATTACAAAATATAACTATAAGAGATTGAAATCATCTTCAATAGCCAGATTTTTCATTGTTTCTTTATTATTAAATTATTAAAACATGCAATAATACTGATAAGAATTAGCTTCAAAAGATTAAATATTAGCAAATTTAATTGAAAGAGGTAAACAAAAATAATATTATATTAAAACAAATAGCATCAGCTATATTAGAACATTTATTCATCATCCAAAAAATTTGACCTCTCTTCAGTATAAAAAGAACGTAAATGAGAGGAGAAAAAATTTCCATTCGAGAAAAACATCACCGTTTCAATATAAACAAAATCCCGTGCTCCAAAGCAATGGCAAAAACCCAATAAATTGTTACTTCCCTGTCTGAGTCAGAAAAAAGAAAAACAAGAAGGAATATCTCTTACTCATGTGTGCTAGAAGTTGGATAGTTTTCATGTTCTAAACACACGGTGGTATCTGTGTGAAACCACCACTTAGATGACTTTTTATGAGGTAGTTCTTTTTATAATTTATCATTCTAAAAATTAGTTATGCTATGAACAGCATATGCAGCAAAAATGTACATAACTTACTTTCAATATTTATCTGTTTTTATTTACTAAAAAAACTTTTTTTGAAAGTGTTCAAAAAAGGCCTTTAAAATGATGCATTTTTCTCACAGAAAGAAGATTTTCTTGTACAATGCTGACATCTAGTGTCTTTTATGAAAGATAAAAAGATATCTGTAGAACCATTGGTTTCATTCAAATACCACTGCGCATTTAGAGGTATTTTTTAGAAAAAAGTGGTTTCGGAGAGATACCACAGCGCGTTAAAAGGGTTAAAATGCACGTTATATATACGACAGATTTTACGATAACTTTTTATGTTTTAAAGTTGCGGTTAGTCTGTAAATGCAAATTCTTTATTAATTAAAATACATGATCATACATGCATTGCACTTGTTTTAAAATGGTTTATGCAGTTCCCATTATTTTGAGAATTTGAAGCTTATTATGACTATCAATGAAGGATCAGAGGTTCTTATGATGCTCTTTTTATAAAAACAGGGACTGAGCATGAGTTGCTTTGAAAATGTTCTGGGTATTAATTGGTATAAGGTAAGGCTCTGGTCTGATATCTGTCAGAGGTCTGCAAGAAATAGTTCATTTATTCGGAGAGAAGAGTTTATTTTTTTTTACCTGAAATCTGGCAAAAGGAAGAAAACGGTTGATTCAATATCAGTGAATGTTGCTATAGCTTTGCAGAAAGATAGGTGAACATGCTGTGTGTGAGGACTTGCTTGAACTTTAGACATATCTATTAGAATTGTTTGTAAAATTTTACAAAACATCCTACAAATACTATCCTTTCAAGAGGATGTGCATTCATGAGTTGCTTATCACCATGCAATTTCTTAATCAAATGGGAGTGGTCAAAGCATAACCATGAAACATTTTGTTGATAGACTGAGCACATTCCCATTTTGAAAGCTCTTTCTGTACTCACAATTGCAGAATATGGGCAACTACTAATCTATTTAAAATCAACCCTTACTTATTCCACAAAGGTCACTAATGCAGGTTTACACCAGTATGGGCCATTGAACTCTTTATCGAGGAAATAGGTCTTATGGGTCCTTTTATGTGTACCATCAATGTCAAATAATATTTGAACTCTTGCATAACCAGATAATTTCAGCAGTTCAATAGCTTACATATGTGTGTAGGTTAATTTTTACGCTTAAGGGCTCTTTCTCGTGTATTACCAGACAAGTGAAGTAGTTGAAGAATATTTATTTTTGGAACCAAAGAATTGTACAGCTATTATTTCTAACACCTTGACCACCTTAATCCTTGTGATTTTTAGGTTAGGGTTAGTTGAAAAATGATGTTTACAGAAGTATAATTACAAATGTAACATTTTTTTTATGTCATTCATTATATACCACATTCACAACATCACCACTAAGTTATAGAACATGCTGTTTTGTGGTTTCAACTTATGAGAAGGAGGGGGGGGAAGTGATGTGCATCATGTTAAACATCCTAGAGCAAAGTTAAAAATAGTTGAAAACTATTCTTAAAACTAAATCAGTTTGCTTTATGATTATTTTTTTTACATGCTCTTAAAAACATTCTTTTCTTAATCGATTTGGTATCACCTTGTCGAGGTGGATGGGCTTTGAACAAAGAAAGCTATAACAGTTGTATAACTTTCAAGTCCTTTATATATTATTGATTGAAAATCTCAGTAAAAAAAACAACCTTTTTTGTACACATTGAGCAGTGCAATTGATTATCCTGGAAATTCACCGGGAAGCCAATATTTGGATTCCAGTGTGAGTTGTGGCCAAAGCCATCTATGTATCATGACAAGTATAGCACCATTTACTGATAAAAAAATTGAACTATTTTTTTCTTCCACTGGACAAATGTATGTACAGCTCAAAAAGTGTTTTTTTTTTATGACCAGTGATTCTTTTATAACCTTTATATCATTCTTAATTAAGTAAATTAGAATTTCTAATTTAACCTGGGAGGGCATTGATGGATGCACTGTGTTTCTAAACATTTTTATCATTCTTTAATATAAGAATCAGTCCTAAATAGTTGTATAACGAAATTTAGGAAGAAAATGTATCCTATAATATATATTTATATATAATTATGAAAGCATTTTACTTCCAATTTGCATATTTTTTGCTCATTGAAGTCATGTGGCCTTTACATATATTTATTAGTTCTTCTCAAATATATATACAAAAAATTTTATCCTTTTTATTTGAATGTTCAGCTTGACTTTTTTCTCTTTTGGCATTTTCTTACCTGAAGGTTTCATCTTTTTTTGTTAGTTGTCAATTTTCTTTTAAACCTTTTAGAAGCATTAGCTTCTATATTCTCTTGTATTCTTCTACAAAGTCAAATTCCAAATTCTTCTGGAAAGGTTTGGCTTGACATTGTGCTAGTTAGTTTTTGTAAGCAACAAAATAGTTGCTTTTTTTTACTTTTGTATTTTTAAGCAGAAAAAAAGTATATAACTATCAGCTGATACTTAGTACTTAGGATGAAGAATTTAAGACTAAAATTTATTTTGCCTTTTGTTAGACTGTAAAAAAATTTTAAAGTAAAATAAAAAATAATTTTTAGTAGATATATTAGATCAAATTATGCTGGTATAAATTGTAGGCTTTTTAGGTTCTTTTATAGATGCACCAATTGAATTGCAATCATGCATGGTAGAAAACAATTATTTTCTTTTAAAAATTTAGATGAGGAGTAGATTTCTTTGTTTTTGAATTAAAAAACATAGCACAAAATTTATTTTTATTAATGATTGTAATTTTCTTCAAAAGGTCTTGTGAAATTAGAAAAGGCCTACCGGTTGTCAGCTGTTTAAATTTTTCTAGAATTTTAAAGCAGGGTCATCAAATGCTTTACAATGCCATTTGGACTGGTATCTGATTGAAGTGTCCCGTTTATTATAAGCCAGATTTCCATTTCTCAAGTAGAAAATACTTTAGAAACAACAAATGCTAAGATCTTTACACTTTTTTTTTAAATATTTACCTTTAAAGAGTTGTGCTGCTCATCAGTTGTGGCATTTTCTCCTATGTTATGTAATTTTTATGGAAATTGTCAGCAAATTTTTCAAAAGAAACTACTATTGGGCCTATTTTGATGTAAATTTCTTCTATTCTGATTTTTACAAATGTCATCAAATCGTATACACCTGTGTAGAAAAATTGTAACAGTTGGCAGTACAATATTCCTGTGCTATCTGTTGCCTAAAAATCAATGTTCATGTGTCCTGTTTCGGAAATGTCATAAATATTAAAGGTCCAAAAAATGTTTTATTTCAACTTAATTGGTTTGTTCTATAAAAAAATTCAGTAATTGATTCAGTGCAAATATTGGTGTAGTCCATTAACAGTGTTATAAATTCATCAGATGGAAGGAATTTCCAAGTTATCTCTAAAAAGAGGAAAATAAGAGAAATGTATCTTAATAATACTTTATATTTTATGAAATAGTCAATAAAATTAGTTTTAAGTTAAAGATAAAAATGGCAAGTTGAATGTGATTGATTAGAATCTGGTGGGAGGGAGAGATAATATGTCCTTTATTTGTCCTTCCTAGAATATTTTCACTCTTAGGGTTAGGTGTCATGAAACAGCACAAATCTACTAAACAGGCTTTTTCTGATGCGTGATCTGAGATGTGAATGTTTGTTGTCATTAACATTCCCTCAAGATATTCAGAATATTTAATACATTCCTTAATTTTAGTGTGATACTTAAAATTATCTGAATTTATGTATATTTAAATTTATATATCTGTACAAATATTTCAAATAAAAATAGGGGATAATAGATAAGAAAAAATATTTTAATTCTTAATCAGAATTTGAAATTTCTAAGTATTTGAAAGTACAAGTTCTATCATTTTTCAGTAATTTTTAATTTTATTCCCATTTACAAGTTTAGCATGCAATTTTAAAGAAATAAATTTGGTAAAATAATCACTTTCATTAGTTCATGCAAAAATTAGGTTTTTAGCTTCACTATTGGTCTGTATTCTATTTTGAAATTTTTTCAATTATACCGAGCATCTGAATTTTTTTTTCTTCCCCAGCTCCGGTAGTGCCAATGCTGCGATTGTTGCTCTAGCTGCTGCTCAGTGGACTAATCAGGTATGTGGAAGTATAAACTATGACTTTGATATGTAATCTTATGATTTTTAAAATTTGCTGCTGTATTCATGTATATCTAACCAAATAGATTATGAATCAGATTGAAGAAAATAAGGTATTTTCCCCATTTTTCAATTTATATTATCAATGAAGAACAAGAAATTCAGTTTATTTAATAACATTTTGCTATTTCAATGCAACATTTATCTTGAAATTCCTTATTTTTGATGCTAAGTCAGTGTTTGTTTGTTTTTATTGTGGACATTTGTATCTTTCCATGATGGATAATGAAGGTTTCTACTCTGCCTTTGGATGTTGAAGTATGGTTTTCCAAATCTACCATTTTGGTAATGAACTGTATCTTCCTCCCTAAATTCATTCACCTCTCTCTGTATCTTTGACAAAGGACATTTAGTGTATTATGCTTTTTATTTACAAATGAAAAAGGAGGTGAAAATTATGTTGAAGCAGTTCTGAGAAGATAGCTTTCTGTAATTTTAAATTGACTTTTTCCTTTGTTTTTATGTTACCTATTTACATTCAAGATACACTGCAAGACTTCCAGTGTTTGAATTTGGAGATTGGAGTTTTTTCTAAGCTTTACATACAGTACATTTTTTAAATAAAAAGTTATTGCTGTCTTGTCCAAGCAGTGCAGAGAAATCAAATGGTGCTGGAGGTATCCAAAATGGTTCTTGCAATGTTGAAGACCTTTGGCAAATAAAGTAGTTGATAGACTGTGGGGTTTAGGTCTATGTTGTGTTTAGCTACTATAGAAGGACAATTAAAAATATGATTAGGCAAAAGTTGAATGCCAGGACAGGGAGGATAAGTATTATGTAACTCCTTTGGCCATCAGGAGATATTTCATACCTTTAGAGCAGGGATACTCAGCCTTTTTTTTTTCTGCTGGGCCACATACATAATCATGTTAAATATTTCACCTGAGTCGCAACATAAGGATTAATGAAAAATAAATACTTATTCAACCAAGTGAACAATAGACATTTAAAATGTGTGTGCGTGTGGAATATTGATCAAAATATTTTTTAGTATTTATTTAGTTTGTATTGCAAATGCAGGATTAGATTTAAACTAAATGTTAAAAAAATGGTTATGATAATATACAATGAAAAAACCTGTTATGTATAAGAAAACTGTATAGAAAAATCTTGTCTAACAGAAAATATTAATATGCTGTCAGTTTTCCAAAAAGCAATACTATGAAGAATAAAAAGTATGAAAGTCAAATTTATTGAACAAGGGCACAAAATACCAAGGTAAAATGATTGAAGTAACAATTTGCAGAATACAAGGAAATCAGTATTTCATAAGACTGCTATGACTGACAATTACTACTGTGGCATGAAACGTATGTGTGCACACTGTGCTTTACTCGTTACTATTGAAAAAAGAAGTTGGTGTGTATTTCTTTTGGGTATATTTATGCTACCACCCTTTGCCAAAATTCACCCAGAATAGCAGTGGTCAATTCATTCATTTACTAATCAGTGACTGCATGTGTCCAGGGGTAACAGATCAAGGAAATAGGTATGTTGCAGCGACAATCTCTTGGGAAGTGTTATTGAACATGTGGTCTTGCATTGTCCTGTTGAAACCTGGCCACAGGCAAATCTTAAAGGAAAGGGATAACAATATGCTTCAAATACATAGTGATAGTTGTTTATACCAGCATTGATTATTAGAGACTGCAGGAATAAAATCCAGCTGCACTTCAAACCATATTGCTTAGCTAAGATATGTGTAATGTAAAAGATTTGCAGTATCTCCTATAATGCCATTGTTCCACCATTATTGTATTATAGGCAGATTTATAATCAGTTTAAAAAGACATGTCATGCTTTTCATTTGTCTGTATCAGGTCTTCAAAACATTAATTGCAATCACATGGTGTTCTATCAAAAAGTAATTGCAGTAATGGATTCCTTTCTGAAATTACATTTTATTACAGATTACATCAAATGGCACGAACTCACATAATGAGGGCTGTTCAACAAATGCTAATTCTCATACTCAGGTTTTTTGTTATTGTTATGTGGTCCATCATTACTCTTGTGCACACAGAATACCTGTCCTTAAACTTATGCAGCCATATGGCTAGTGCATTTTTGTTCATCTACTGCTTCACTCTTGCACCAATTACTCATAAGAATATTCCATATTCTCAATGAGCCTCAGTATTATGTTAACTCTTTATTAAACTAAGAAATATTTTTTACAGACCATTATTGTTCAAACCATACTGAAGCTTCTTGTGTAAAAAAAATCCAACAGGAATATAAAATTCCAGTACTTAAAAGCACAACCTTATATTCTCCTTTTGTATATCTTGATTTATTTATTAACTCCTTTTGTAACCCTTTGATTTTGTTGGTGATACTGTTTTGGTACATGATTTGCTTGTACACTGCAATGCTAATCTATTGAACTCTATGCATGGTTCAGATTTCAGTTTAAAAACATAATTTTTGGATATTTATATAGAAGAGTGTTAATTCTTTAAAAGTTACTATAAATTAATGAGTTTTGCGTTATTGATCTTCAGCTGTATTACATAGCTTACAGGAATAATTATTTATTATCACTTTTTCTTGTAGAAATTTCTTCTCAAATTGAAAAATTATCCAGAGCCAAAGTTATTTGAAATAGGGGAATAATATATATGTTTAAGAATACATTAGTATTAAATTAAACTTATGTGTGATATTGTATTCTTTTTTCCTCGCTTTAGAAGCAAGATGATTCATATGATCAGTATTATGGTGTGTCCTCTTCTGCTGCTGTTACCTCTTCTACTGCTGATGCTACACAATGTAAATCTTAAGTAGTATTTTAATATCCAGATTGTTTTTAATTGGATTTATTTTTAAATTATTTATTTCTTACTTTAATATCAATGTTTTAATTGCAGTTTCAACTTTGGATACATCTGTTCCAAATCAGGTAATTTTTAGCCTGTTTTTAGATTCATGATTTTTTTACATATGAATACCAATAAGTATATACTACTGCATAAATTTAATCAGAGAAAGCTTAATTTTCATTAAAGATTAAGAAAAATAATTGCATAATTAAATTATTGTAAATGTATTTATATGGGAGTGTAATATTATTCTTATGTAATCTGGCATCACTTAATTTTGTTTTTCTATATTGGCAACACCCTGTTCAGACATTGTGTAACTAACAATCATGCCTATCATATAACCTCACTTCTAAGTCATTAAAAACCAAGTTCTGCCCATTCAACTCTCAGTATTTTATTTGTAGTACAGGGAGCATCATTAGATTTTAAATAAAATTAAAACTATGAAAATTTTTTTAATTCCATATGGGGTGTACTGCATCATTCTTTGTTTTAATTTACTTTGATTTATACTTGAGTCATTAGTTGTAGAAAAGCATGAAAATAATTTATCTGTATTAAATAATTCCAATAGTGTTGTGCAAGCATTTTCTATATGTAATTATTTGTAAAGAACTGAACAATAATAATTGCTAACCTTATGTGTTGATAACTATTGTCATTTTGAAATATTTTCAGGCACAAATGGCAAGTCTTGGAACTATAATTGTTAATGGAGTAACATATTATAAATATCCATTACCTGATATATCAACTTATCAGTATGATGAGTCATCTGGTTATTATTATGATTCTGCGACTGGCTTGTACTATGATGCCAATTCTCAATATTATTATAATTCTGAGGCTCAACAATATTTGTATTGGGATGGTGAACATCAAACCTATTTACCTGTTTCTACATCTTCTGAAGCTGTGGCTCAACCTATAATATCATGTCCACCTACTTCTACTACTCAAAGTAATTTATCCTTGTAAAATATTATTTAATTATTCTTATTTATTAAATTGTTATAGTACATTTTTATAGCTAAAATAATTAAATTAAGCACATATATACATAGGAGTATTGTAAACCTTTAATTATGACTAAGATAAAACCATGATATCCAAATAAAATTTATTCTGTAACATTTATTTATCAACTTTGTTTATTCATTGTAATTTTATAAATTTCTGGGAACTGTTCAAAAGTTGTAAACATTTTAAATTTGTTTCACTTATAGCTAATTCTCAAGCCAATGCCATTGAAGGTGAAGACCAAGAAAAAAATAAAAATAAAAAAGAAGAAAAATTAGACAAAGTGAAAATTGCAAAGAAAATTGCAAAAGTATGCAGTAGTATTTCCTATTAAAAAAATTACAAATTCTTCCATTTTTTCATTGATGAAGCTTTAAAATGAATCACTTGTATAGTAGTTCTATTCTTTCAGCATTAGTATCATTTAGAAATTATAACATTTAATTTATGTTTGTATTAATTTTGAATATTTGAAACAGGATATGGAAAAGTGGGCTAAAACATTGAATCAGAAAAAAGAGAATGCTAAGCTTGGAATTGTTGCTAGCCCACCAATTTCCGTTGCTTCTCCCCATATTGCCATGACTAGTGATTTATCAAGACATTCTGCTACAGCTGATGCTGGATTTGCAATCCTTGAAAAACGAACAACTCTTGCTGAAAGAAATGCACTCATGGCAGAGTTAGATAATAAGCTCAGTGTATCAGGTAGATATATTGCATTATAAACTGTTTTCGTCAATGGGACTCAAGCTTTTAGTCTCATATTTTCTATTTAATTAAGATTTACTGTAATTGTTACAAATTAATATTCTTCGGCATGCTAAAACTATAGCAAAAGTATAAGGTTTCTACTAAAGCTGAGAAATTTTTTAATAAATATAGTATTCATGAGCATTAGAAGTTCCTGAACAACTAAAATTCATAGTTTAATGAAAAAAAAGTTTTAATTAAAAGGAGTACAAATAAGTTTATGCTGTTTTTAATCAAAAATTGAAAAATTATTAGGAATAAACGGTACATTGTACTTTATTCAAAATATTTACTATCTATCACTAGCCATTAATTTTTCCCATCTTTCTAGCAGCAAACTAGGAAGTCAAGAACACATCTTCTTTTGAGACTACCAAAGAATTAACTCAATTTTTGGTATCTTCATATGATGTGTAGTGCTGTTCAGATGGGCTGTATGCCATCCAGTGCAACAAGTGATAACCTGAAGGGTGAATGTTGCTGATGGGGTAGGACTTCCCAAATAAGTGTTCCCACATACGTTTTCACTAATGCTGCAATATGTGTTCAGGCATTATCATATAAGAAAGTAATTTTGTGTCTCAAGTAGTAATGGCACTTTTTTCCTTGAGTCCTCAGCTCAATCTCATCAATTGTGTTCAGTTGAAAGCCTCTGTAATGCTTCCATTCACGTTGAGTAATTCATAATACATGACACCAAGCTGATTCCACCAAATATACATCATGAGTTTCCATGAATATATGGCTTTGCAATCAATATTGCAGCATGGCCATGTAATCCCCATGATTTACTCCTCAGGTTATGGTAGTGGCTCCTATTTTCACCACTAGTGATGGTGAAATGCAAAAAACCCTTTTGTTTATGCCTGGCGAGCAGCATTTTACTAGTGCAGTGTATATGTTTAATGTTTTACAGTTTCAGTTCATATGGCTTCCAATTTCTTTGCTTATGAATCATTTCCGATGATTTTAAAGAATGTGAAGATGTGTTTGTTGAGTCATTCCTAATGTAAATGCAGGTTCTTGCATTTGGCTTGAATCTGTCTCCAATAATTCTTCAATTATGTGTCTTCGGACACTTTCGGCCTTACTCCTACATTCTTTGTCTTCAATGCTGAACTCACTGTTCTTAAATTTTTCAAACTACTCACAGCAACTTCTGTCACTCACGACAGCCTCACCATAAGCTTCTGCAAGAGACCAATGCACCTCAACTACAGATTTCTTCAAATCAAAGAAGTAAATCAAAAGTTCTTGTAAATGACACTTTTTCAGCTCAGAACTGGACATTTTTGCATGGACAATATTATGATGCTGGTACAACATTGCTAATTGAAGATTATGGTGTTACTTGATGTCCAATGGAATGATATAGGTTTTATATCAAAATTTCAATGACAACTTACTGGTTGTACTTTCTTTTGTCAAACAGCAGAAAATTATTTGTACTCCTTTTACAATTTTGAGTAACCTCTGCTTTTAATATCTGCCTGAAATAGCTAAATAAATACATAAGGACTTAATCATGTTCCAATAGCCAAAGTATTATGAAAGTAAAAATGTCTAGTATTTTAATATAATTTTTTTTTTCTGTTTTTAATGTGACATAGATTACAAAAATAAAATAACTTATTAAAAATGAAATATTTTTGAAGTAATAGAGTTGAGTCTTGCTTTTTGTTATTTTCTATTCTCTTAAAGAGCTATATTTCTAACTGGATGAGATCGTTGTATGGTTAAAGCTATGTACTTTGATACAGGAACTTTGAAAAATAAAGCAGCAGGGAGGGGGGAATCATTCATTTAAATACTATAAAACTCATTTCTTTGGGGGGTGCATCAGGTTAGATTTTTCCGTAAATTGGTTGTATATGAATAGAACTAGAATCCTAATAAAGTTGGGGGGGTGCATTTAAATTGAATGAATTTAGAGTAATCCACTGTGCAAAGATTTTATCAAATGCTTTGCAAATGTAAAAAAAGATGTCAGTAGCTAGAGCATTTCAACACCTGGTAAAAATTCTTAAAATAAGTACATGTAGTATAAAAGTACACTTTCCTAATGTAGTGTAATTTATTGAAAATGAAATTAAACGATCATTTTAATAGTTGAAGAGTAGTACTTCAGCCCTGATATAAAATTGTTTGAATATAATGAAGTACTTGTGTGTTGTGAACCTCTGCTTGCGCTTGTGTAAGGGCTTGAAGAAAGAGCCATCCATTGCAAAAAATAACCCTTTCATAAACAAACAGTTACTATCACTTTTTAATTAAACTGATGAGGAGATACTTTTAACCTACCCTAAATATTTATAATAAAGGTACTTATCATTAAATGTAGTTATTTAGCTGGATCTCTTGAACTCTATCACAAAGTTCTTAATCCTGTTTTCAAGAACAGTAATAATTCAAATGTAAACTTTACTTGAATTTAACATCATGTTCAATTGTAATCTTCTCTTTTTCTTTCTGTTTTGTGTGCAAACTCAATTAATCTAACTTTAAATAGTAGTTTTTATGCAGATAAATCGCGACTTTTTTAAAGAAAGAATTTCTCCAATTATATAGTGTATGAAGTTTTTTCCCTTTAGAATTAGTAGAAGGGCAAAAATAGAACCTGTTTCATAGTAAGTGTATTGAAGTACTTAAATATTGCCAGAATTTTTGCTCCTATTCTAAATTATTTTTTTTATACCATACCGCTCTTGTATTGAAATTAATCGTATGGGAATTTTTTATGCTTTCTTTTTTCATTCTTTTTTATTAGCTATAATAAAATTATTTATTAATATTAATAAATTTTTTTTTTTTTTAGTCTTAATTTTTAAACTATAAATGGCATTGTTGATAAAATTCAGATTGTAAACATGACTTGTCTCGTGTAAGGAAACTTGTAAAAATAAAGTTATTTTTAATGTTAATTCACTTCATTCAACAAAATATCAATTGAATTAGAATAAAATTTGTTTTCTTCCCTTTCTTTAATTTCATTAGCCACGAAAACTACACTCGTATCTTATGGAGATGATAGTGATTCCGATATAGAACCAGATGCTTCTCAACCAGATGTCAAAAAACCTCTGAGCAGCAAAGTGGATGAATCTAAATTTGTTGACTTATCCAAGATGGCTTGTCTTTTATGCAAGAGACAATTTCCTAATAAAGATGCATTGACTCGTCATCAACAGTTATCAGATTTACACAAGGTTAGTGTGCTTATTTGTCAGTTAATAAGAATGAATTTAGATTAATTAGTTCTATTTTAAGGCTAACTTAATTATTTTTGTTCTGTCTTTTCCTAATATAAAATAATAGACTCTAAACTCTAAATATGTATTCTATGGAAAAAGTTTCTATATTAACATACCTATTAATAGACATGCTTTGGTTTGCTTATAATACTGGAAAAAATGCTTACACAGCCTTCACATGATGGCTAGTTGATATTTTGATTGAGAAAAATTATCTCTTAAAGGACAGACTTAGCTAAAAGATGAATCAAGGAGCTGTTTAACTTCTTTCTAATCACCTTGTGGTGTGTCTAAAGCCATATTTGCCATTCTTTTGACTGAATTATCTTGTTTTCAGACAAAAAGTTATAACATTTCCTCTTTTTCTCACTCAATTTCTTTGCTGCTAATACCCAACTGTTCAGTAGATAAATAGAACATTATCTTATTACTAATGTCTGATTAAACATGGCATGTAAGTATTTTGGTAGCATCACCAAAAATTCCATTCTGAATAGCTGTTTTTTCTCAAAACTAGCAGTCTTCTAAGGGTTAAAATTAATGTTTGGTGATTTATTTCATTACCACAGTAGCATAAGAAAAGTCATGATTTGTAAATAATGTCACTTAATATATTTCATGGTAAACAGTTATTTTTAATTTTAAAAGTTTCACACACAAGATCTGAATAATAATATTATTATTTCAAGTAATTTTCTTCAGAGCTATAAATGATAAAACTTTTCCTTGATATTTGTGGTTTCAATAGCCTAGAGGTTATGGTCACAAACTCGTGGCTGATGTGTTTTGAGTTTGAGTCTTAGTGCCACTTAAGACCTGCTAAGTAGAGGGGCTGAAGCATGTTACTCTGTTGATACTCAAATGTCCCCCTCTCCCCACCTTTGATGTGATGTTAGTTTGGTGAGACTGATTCCAGGTCAGGTGCCATCCTTGTCACTTGACCCAAGAGCAAATTCTTCAAAAAATTTATATTGTTTTTCTCCTGTTTAAACCTGGGCGTTTGCTGTATTTGAACTGTCTATTCCTTTTGTAATTTTTGAAATACTATTATGTTTCCTATCTCATTTCCCTAATTTTATGTTTTATTGATTTTGTTTAGATTACATCTAACTTAATGTAAATTTTTTCTTTTCAGAAAAATTTGGCAAAATTTAACAGTGGCTTGTAAGTTGCTTTGGTTTTCTTATTCTGAATTTTCTGTTAGATATTTAAAAATATTTGTACAGTGCTATAATTAAATAACATATGGAATAATTCAAGTTAACATACATGAATAGCAGAAATCTTTAAATGATTAATAGTAATAGAATTTGTCCTATAGATATATCTGCTCAGATCTTACACACAAAGTATGACAATTTTTATATAATTACCCCTGTAAAAAAATGTATAGTATTTTTGCCACTTTTTGAAGATGGAACATATTAAACATAAATTTTTATATCGTTTGTTTTTTCCTCTTCAAGTGGGACTGGATTGTTATTTTTACCATTACAGATGTACATTACTGTAGATCTAGTGTACCAAACAGTTATAAACCAATAGTCACAATGTAATTTTGATGCCCAGTTACCTTTCCAGAGGGAGGCACCTGAGCACTGATGATGCGAAATTGTAATAGGAATTTAATTCTGCTGAGAATACCAAGCAGGCACTCAAAGGATCTTTAAGGTTCTGCATAATCATACAACATGAACACGGTTGATTTTTTGCACTTGGTCATACGAGACCAGCCCCTAACCAACTACCCCACTCAGTCAACTATTGCTTCATGTTTTCACGTAAAAAAAAATCAAAATTATCATTTCTGAAAAGAATTTTGAAATTTTTCTTTGCATTCATGTCTGTTACACTGAATTTCTATTTAAAAGTGCAATATTTCCAAATTATATTTTTATAAAAATAGATTAATTTTATTTTCAGGTGATTTTTCTAGTTTTATTTACTTTAAAGTAACTGGAGGTATTTGAAGATCTAGAGCAAAGGTTCCCAACCGTTTTGTATTCTGGAAACAAACAAACAGAACATATATCTGATTGATAAATGTTAATGGGGTGATGAGCACCATATTCATTATAAAAGTAAATTTATAGTTGGATAAAATTAATAATAATATTTATATATATATGCATGTGTGTGTACATTTATATATAATACATAAAATGTTTTATTCTACCTGTAACTTGAACCTTTTCGCTATGATGTACTGATCAACGGTAAACATTTTAGAGAAGGGTGTGTCACATATGCATCCACCCCAAATGTCTGGCAACCAGGTGATGCATCGGTGAATCGCAGTACGTACTTGATCAACAGGACTGGTCATCCTCATGGAAAGCTGCATCAAACGGCCTACCACTCAATAACAGGGTTTGAGACTGATGCATATATGACACTCCCATCACAAAAGGGTTAAGGAAGGCCAAATTCATGATATAAGCCTTATTCCATTATGTATTATAGTGTTTCATAGAACTCCCATCTGTTCAATATTTGGCATTATTTTGACCTATTGTTTCATAATTATGAGAGATGATATTCTTGACAATATATAATCATCAAACGATACCCCCCCCCTCGAGTGAATTTAGATCTATGTTTCATTTTTAGAAAAACAATAATTTACTTAAATATGTAAAAATGAAAAAGAATTTTTCTTTTAAAATTTTTTTTGATTATTTGTTGTCTACAGTTTTGTAGAAGTTTTTGTTTCATATATTTTAATTATTGAAGATACAAATAAGTCTTGAGGGTTGTTTGTTTTTTGTAACTTTAAATATTTATTTTGAGAAATCACTACAATGTATTTTATTCAAAGCATTGTCCATCAGTAGCTACATTTTTTCCCCATCTTTCTGATAGCATACGGCTTCCACGTCTGAAAAAATCCCTCATCTTTTGAGGTGATCCAAGAGTCAGCTCAATTTTTGGCTTCTTCATAAGAATTGAAGTACTGCCATGAGTCATCAACCAGAACAAATGGTAGTTGAAAGAAGCAATGTCTGGTGAATACAGCAGGTGGTGTAGGACATCCCATTGAAGGGTCTCCAAAGTTTCCTTGGCAACTTTTTTGTTTGAAAAAAACCATTTAATTTAGATCTCATGTTTCTTCTATAATTTAGATAAACACGTGAGTTCGCACATTCTATAACTTAGATAAACATGTGTACGAGCATTGTCGTTCTGATACTTACTGATCGACACATACTGATTTTTAGAGGGAAATAATGACTATCACACGAATATATAGTTACAAGATTTCTAAAACCTTCAAAACTTATTTGTATACTCGATATTAGTAGATTGCTATTCTATAGATTCAAAATTTCTTTCTTTTAGTTCTGTAATTCTTGCTTCAACTAACTGTGAAATACTTGCAGTTTTTCCTACATATTTGTTTGGACAGTAAATAGATTAATAAGCGACTAATGTGTTACAGATAGCAAACTCCTGAAATCTCTTGAAACTATTCGTGAAGTTGCTGAATGGATATAAATAATGATAAATTGCCAACCATTTGCTTTTAAAAAAATGCATAAGAAAACTCATCTGTAAATTTAAATTTACTATGTAATTCTTGCTTCAACTAACTGTGAAATACATGCAGTTTTTCCTACATATTTGTTTGGACAGTAAATAGATTAATAAGCGACTAATGTGTTACAGATAGCAAACTCCTGAAATCTCTTGAAACTATTCGTGAAGTTGCTGAATGGATATAAATAATGATAAATTGCCAACCATTTGCTTTTAAAAAAATGCATAAGAAAACTCATCTGTAAATTTAAATTTACTAGTCTGCAAGAATTAATCAGTTCACATCAAATCATCATTGCTTGCATTAAGATCTTTACATTTCTTCACTCTAGCTAAAAATATTGTAAGAATTTTATCTGTACTAAGCTAATGTACTTCAGTATACAAATTAAGATCCTCTTTTAATTGGGTCTTGAAGAATTAGAGGCTTCTTGGTTATATTTTCATTATTTATCCAAAAAGCAGCAACTAAGCGTCCTCATAGATATGAAAGTTTATAGGATCTAAAGCTTGATGATAATTTAGCTGTAAAGGCTGATAACTTCACTATCAAAATGGCTTGTAGTGTATGTGGAATATGCACATCTGTTGTACTAAAGTAGCAGAGACAGACGTGTATTTCAAAGGTACCAGTTGTGGTAGGTGTATAGAGACATTCATGATGCTAACTATACATGCCACTATTCAATGCAACCATGTGTGTACTGCATTGAAGTTTTGCTCTCTTTAAGGCTGTCTTCGGTTAATGTTTAAGAAAGGTCCTTAATTTGGTTCATTTTTTCAGGTGTAAAAGAAATGAAAAATTAATGTAATATTCTGGCCTCACTATCCCTTAGAGAGCAGTATATTTTTTATCCTACTTTACATTTTTAACTGAGTTGAACCATTATTTTCTGGCATTAGATGTGTTTTGTGTTTTTTCTTCTATTCCATAATGTTAAACAAGCTATACCTTCACATGTTAAAATAATAATAAAAAAAAGTGTTTACTGAATATTTTGAAATTTTAGAAACATTAAATTGTTAATAGATGTATGACTTATTATGTTGCAAATTTTCATCAAAATTGAAGAATTTTTCCGTCTGAAAATGTGTTGCGTGTTTGGTTCAGGTTTTCATACTTTTGCCGAAGACAGTCGTTATTTGCAGCAGCAAAAAAAAAAAAAAAAAAAAACAGTTCTCATTTTCTTGTCAAATAAAGGCATAAATCAATGAATAAGTGACATGGTGCTCACAGATGTAGGGTTGGGAATCCCTGGTGTGAAATCCAAAAGTTAATAAATCTCCTTTCACAGAAAAAAAGTCCCATCTTTAAGGGGTTTCCTTACTACTTCCATTATATAAATCATTGATATCATCTGGTTTTTGTATAATTTCCTAATACTCTTGTTTCTTGCTCCAAGAGATGTTTTATCATGTCATTTTATCTTCCATTTATTTTTCAACATTTTGTAAATAAAACTGTTCTACATATTTCAGAGTTTGTTATTATTATTGGAGATTTAGGTATGTTATTTTATTCTACATTTATTCCCTTCAAATTCCAAACTTAAAAATTTTTTAAAAAAATATGTTTAGTATTAAATGTGGTTATTTTAAAATAATTGATTGTACACAGTACAGGATGAGAGAATAAATTCTTACCTAACATGTAACAATGTTAATACTAAATTTCTTAAAGTGAAATATATACAAGTATTTGCTGTATTTTCAACATACAAGAGTGGCATATATTTTTAACGTCTTGTTTGAACTTAAGAATGCCTAAAGTTCCAAGAAAGGTTCAACATTTTCAGATTATTAAATTAACTTTGAGTATAAATTCTTAAAATGTAATTATCCTTTCTAATTATGTTCTGAGCGCATAAAATTGTTAATTTATTAATGTTCTGTTAATATTTTTAAATGCTTTTTTATTTATTCTACTTAAATTTCACACCTTTAAAATTTTATTTAGATTCTTGAAGCAATTTTAAACGAATGATGCATACTCAGGCATGTATAGTCAATACATAGTAAAAACAATACCATTGGTAGCAAAACAAAGTAATGATCTTTTTAATGGATCACCCATCTTATACTTTGCAAGTTAGAATGCATACAGTGAAAATAGTTTATTATGAAACTTAAGAGGACTGAAATTTTTTCGTGTTAAACGAATTTTGTATTAAAGGATATTGCAAAAAAAGAAAAGAAACATATATTCAAAAAAAAAAAAATAGAGTTTATTAGAGTACATTTTATTTACTGTAGTATATCATTGTATTGCAATTATATATGTATATATGCATGCATTTGATAAGAATCAAAGAAACAAAAATATTCACTGGAACTTACTGAAATTTAATAACAAAATTTTCTCAAGTTTTTTGGAAATTAATCTGGTATTTTTCTTTTTAGCATCAAATTGTTCGATATTGCCCATTTTGTTATTCATTTCACCATTGGAATATGTGTCTAAATAATTGAGCATATTTTTCATGATGTGGGAACAGGAGCAGCAAGTGTTGGCACAGTTTCAATATCCTCCTTCGTCAGAAGCAAAATCTTTTCGTGTTAAGTGAAAAAAGGTGCATGAAAATACTTAGTAGTTTGTCTTGACCATCGTATTATTTCATCTTAAACATATGTAATCTGTGGTTGGATTTTCTTACCTTTTTTTTCTGATGGACTACATATTAGCAACTTAGCCTTTGCAGACACGACAAGTCCCCAAGAGTAGAATCCATTTCATTGGTGGCGCCATCTAGTGCAGGGGTACTCAACCTTTTTTTTTTATCACCGGGCCGCATACATATGACATATCTTTCACGTGGGCTGCAATCTGAAGATTAAGAGGGAAAACATTATAAGACCAAGGCAGTATTGGACACTTAAAATGTGGATAATTGATTAAAATATTAAAACTCATTTTTGGCTTTTAATATATTTAATCTATCAAACACACATAAAAAAAATTTTGGTTTTACACATTTTTTGCTGAGTTATTGGGTAGTTTTGGTTCCCTTGCATCGATGTATGTGTGATCAAGCTCCTAGTTTACATTCTACTGTCATACAAACAAAACTGCCGTACTGTTTGATAATTCAATTGTTTTTCTTTTGGCAAAGTCTCTTATTTTTATTTCACTTATTAATTTATCAAGTGCAGAATGGCAGCAAAGAGGAGTTTTGATTGAATTCCAAACTGAAATCAGTGCTATTTGTTTATAATTAAAACCCATTTTTACTCATAAAATAGTTCAGTTCGCTACTTCACTGTTATTTGTTATTACAAACCGTTATAATTACAAATAAGAAAAAAAAAATCATGTAACTCATACCCGTATGACATCGATAACAAAGTTGGTGGATCTGATTGCTTGATTGGTGGAATTTCCCGCTACGTTTTTAATAAATTGTTCTTAAATAAGTTAATTTTTTAGGGCTATGAGCAAGCCAGTCAGAAAAGCCTGGTGGGCTGCAGGTTGAATATTGCTGATCTAGTGGCTACTTCCGCTACCAAATTGTGACATCTAAATTTTATTCAGTTCAAACTCTTGAGTCTGCTTAATATTGCCGAGAGTTTCAGTGCCAAATTGATGCTCAAGGGATCTGTAACATGCCACATAATCATACGACATGAGTGTCTACGATTCTCGCATCTAGAAAATCAATAGACTCCAGCCGGGGTCGAACCCGCAACCTTAGGCTTATGAAGCGAGCACACTATCTTTAAGCCACCAGAGTCAACAGAATTTTCTTACTATTTGTATATTTATAATTTTTCAATCTTCTCTTGGATTTGTGAGCATTCTTTTTTTTACTTACATATAAATTTACTAAAAACAAAGTAAAAACTGCATGCGTGAAAACTATTTACTGTGCTTTGATCTGATGGGTCAAGCTGTGTTGCTTTATTTGCTGATCAATATTCATTTATGCCCTTGGATATATTGAATATAATTTCATAAATTTTACACATATGATATAACTATACACAAATTAAAATAATATAAATACAATAAATAGAACTTTATATAAAATTTATTTGTTCAGGATTTAAGAAAATGCTTAAAACTATCAAATTATCTAAACAATACATTAATACAAAATAATAGGAATATTTTCTGAGCATTTAATTGTATCTCCCCCCACCCTTTCAGTAAGAAATCTAATTTTTCAAAGTAAATGTTTGAAACATTTGTGATGACTTTTTCTTTATAATGATTGATTAATACTTTTACTAAAGTGTTATTAATGTAATTTTACATTAGCTATTGCCTCCAATGAGCCAATCACCCTAATTGAAATGTTCTAAAGGTAGTCAAATATGCGACAATCAATTGCAGCAACTTATGATTAAATATAATTAAGATTTCCTAAGTACCGTACAATCTGACATATAACACGCACTTAAAACACAAAAAATAAGATAGAAAAATACCGATGCATGTTGTACACTGGGTATATAAAAATGATAGCTTAAAGAGATCGATATATCCTTCAAATCTTCCTAGTTGATGGTATCCAGGTAAGGAAGCTGATGCCAGATAACTTCAATAGTATTGGAATGAGCGCCGTCTCAGAGTCAGCTAATGGTTAGGTGATAGTAACCTCTTTCGCTCAACCTTTCATAAGATTTCCAACTGTCAGAAATAACAGTTTTTGGTTTGATCCATGATTCAATAAGGTTGAAGTATTTCTGTCGTCCTGTCATGTACTGCAACCAGGAAACAGTGGCCCGTCTGCATTCTACTTCCCCAAAAACCCATTGTCCTATGAAATATCTGTTATTATATTTCCTTATCACAATTTTGCTATCGTCAGTTTCAACAATTTTACCCTAGCTTCTATAGAGTGTTTTTTTTCCAGGTATAGAAGTTTAAGTTGGCATTACTTTCAAGATGGCGACCGATTTAACAGCTGTCAAGTGATTTATTCTCAGTTTGGTTTGGCAATTCATCAAAACGATCATCAAGCAAGGCGTAGATTCGTCGAATGGGCCCAAAACGAGATTGCCGTTGTTCCCGATTTTCATAAGCGAATTTTGTTTATCGATGAAGCGCACTTCTGGTTGAATGGCTACGTCAACAAACAAAACTGCCACATTTGGAGTGAAGCTAATCCACAAGTGTATGTCGAAACACCGTTACATCCAGAAAAACTGACTGGTGCGCTTTATGGGCTGGTGGAATCATTGGTCCGTACTTCTTCAAAAACGATGAAGGCCACAACGTTACAGTCAATGGTGTTCGGTATAGAGCCATGATTACTAACTTTTTCATTCCTGAATTGAACAATCATGATGTCCAGGAGCTGTGGTTCCAACAAGACAGACGGCGCAACATGTCACACAGCTCGTGCCACAATCGATTTATTGAAAGACACGTTTGGTGACCGCCTAATTTCACGTTTTGGGCCTGTGAATTGGCCTCCAAGATATTGTGATTTAACACCGCTCTGTGGGGCTATGTAAAGTCATTGGTCTATGCGGATTAGCCACAAACGCTTGACCATTTGGAAGACAACATTCGCCGTGTTATTGCCGATATACGGCCACAAATGTTGGAAAAAGTCATCGAAAATTGGACGTCCAGATTGGACTACATCCGAGCCAGCCGTGGCAGTCATATGCCAGAAATCATATTTAAAATGTAATGCCACAAGATTATATTTCGAATAAAAAAAATTCATGTCAATCGAATAATACATCGTTGTTTTATTGCAATTTAAAGTTCTATACCTCTAAAAAAAACACCCTTTATATGTTAATCACAATAAAATCGATTAACACATAGCTGCGCCAATTGGCAGCAGCTTGTGAAAAAATTCCGAGTTTTTTATGAATTTGATCGAACGAGGAACGTTTGAAAAATTCAGTTAACAAACATAAAATGATGGGAATTGGCAATTTGATGCCTGTAAAAAAACAAGTCGGATAGATTTTTTATTTTGGCAGCTCGAATTTGCACCATAAGATGATCAATAAAAGATTCTGCCGTCAGACTTTCTATGCTGTTGAGAAATAATTTTCGTTTCTCTGTTACATTTTATGACGGTCGATATCAGTTAAATCTTGCATAAGAAAGAGAGAAAAAAGCCACTACTTTTGGAAAATAAAATGGATTAGAATGTGGTCCTTAAAAATAAAAAGAACAGCCCTCATATTAAAAAAATATCCTGGTACTCCCCGATAGTATTGGAAATATCCATTTTCGAACAGTGTAGAACGAAATTGAAAAGTAGACTTAAAGCAGCAGGTGAAGAATAAATGCAATAAAATAAAGAAATCGAATTAAAAGGGTTACTGCGAAAAAAAGAAACCAATAAAAATTAACTATAATATACATCATCCCCATGGCAACCACATCAATCAATAAATATATCAACGTAACCATATTGTAATGTTATCGCCCATCTTGGCCAACATAAACAACTCGACTCGTATATCAAATTAGCATTGAAAAAAAATGACGTATACCCAGGGACGATCCTAGCAGGTGGGCGGCCAAGGCAAGGAGCAGGACTCAAATAGTTCTATCAACCAAGCATAATTTTTTACGAATTTCTCAAAATAAAACTTGTAATAAGTCGAATAAATATGCCGAATTTTAAAAAATTATGTAAAAATCAAAATCAGTCCCAATTCTACGATAGCATAGCGTAGCTTAAGAAAAATAGAATATTAGGGCGCAGTGTGTTGGTCTATTTAAGTTCTCTCTTTACACACATTCTGCATTTAATATCAAAATTCGTGGCTGAGCCTGCTATAGAAAATGTTTTCTTGCTTATCAACGGCGCACAGTGCATCGGACAATTTAGAAAAACAAAGTAGGGGAGAGAAGTGATTTTTGTGTCTTAACATTTTTATAAATATTTCAATTTTTACTGTTATACAGGTAGATGAGTTTATAACGTCAACGTTTAGAATTAGTCAAGATATGGAAAATTTTCTAGAGGGGCGGCGCAATACGTCTTCGCACGGAGGCGGCCAACATCCCAGGATCTGTTCTGTATGAAGAGTAAGAATCTTTGCTTCAATGGTGCAAAAACTCCTCAATACAAGTTCCTATGCAATACTATCAGTTATACGTCCCCAAGCCATCGACAGAGATGTGCCTTTTTATATTGAACAAAGGAATACGTTTCCTGGGCCAGACAGCAGATTTATGTATTCTTCAGGTTAACTCTGAAGAACGGTTCAGGATGTCGACTGTGATCTGGAGGGAACAACGTACCAGATACAACCAATTGAACAATGTTGGAAAGCATAATTCTACAGGTAGTGGAATTTTGGTTTGCTCAAAGATCTATCTCGGTGGGTTTCACTGGTCTGCATGTGATCTATGGAGGAATTCTGACTGGAATGAGGTATCGTGGCGAGATCATTGATCGATATATTCACCCATACACCACTGATACTGGTAATGAATTCATTCTGATGGATGATAATGCTCAAAATCACCGAGCTCTGCTTGTTGAGGATTATCTTCGGGATCGATCATAATTTGGAACGAATGGAAAGGCCAGTTCAAACTCCATACCTGAATCCTGACTTTGGGGCTACTTTGGTGTTTTAAGTCCAAAGTCCTTACATGAGCTGGAACAAGAGTTACTGCGTATTTGATCCTCGCATCCCATTTCTGTATCCGATAACTGAATTGGTAGTATGAAAATGTAGATGCATTGCAGTTAGGAGTGGACGCATTTATTAAAACCCATTGTTTGTAGTGTTTTTTCGCACATGCTGTTATTACTAATGCCATCTGATCGGCAAAGGCTAGATCGGGGACCACGAAATTCATCATGTCAAAGGGTTAAATGAAGCCTGTCGTTAGCTGTAGCTTTGAGCACTATAGAGAAGTGACCGGCCCATTCGAGAGGACTTGCAACTCGACGGCTATTTATGCCGCGAAGGCACTATACACTCATAAACATCCATGCCTTTCCCGAGATTCGAACCCTGACCCTAGCTCAGCAGTTAGCATCGCTAGCCACTATACCGGATGGGCGACATTTTTCCACATAGAACTGTGATGTAAAACTTGCTCCATTAACGGATTTTTCCTTTAAGAGTTTTTATTGTGAAGGATGATTGTGTGTGTTAAACTTATACAAATCTATGTATCACATTCAATAAACTGTTTAGTGCACATTTCCTCCGAATATCTTATTTCTATGTTCATTCATTTTCAAATTAGACACATTAAACAAGTTGTACCTTAACTTTTGGAGGGCAGTGTATATAACATGTTATATCACGTAAAATCCATTTCCATACGTGTGGGCGAATCAGACATATATTTCTGTGGAAAGACAATGTGTAATATTACAGACTAATTGTGTGGGAGATTATCTTATATTTAAGTATGTATATAAATTATATCACACCATTAATCGTACCACTTCAGAATTTTGTAGCGAGCTTCGCTGATGCTTCAAAAGAGCTGTAAAGATATTTCTCTCCCCTTACTTCAATTTTTTTTTCAAATTCATTTTTAATTGTTTTTATAAGCTTGAGTATGTGTAGAGTCACCAAATGCCGTGATATGCAGCCAATAGTGGAAAATCATTCCCAATCATTAAGCAAATTATTCTATTTGTCATCTTTTGACGTGGCAGTGGTTGCAAATGGGTTTTAGGGAAATCAACTTCCAAGGAGGGGGAGAATTGCGGGGGCGTTATAAAGAAAAACCCAGTTTTGAATTATTAGACGTACAGACTTGGAAATTTAGCAAGCGCATTTATTTTGTGGAGTAAAATACGGTATTTTGTGGAGATTGACTTTCAAGGAGGGTTATGGGGATGTTATATTGCACTTACAGACTTAAAATCT
This sequence comes from Trichonephila clavipes, assembly GCA_019973935.1. NCBI lineage: Eukaryota > Metazoa > Arthropoda > Arachnida > Araneae > Nephilidae > Trichonephila > Trichonephila clavipes. The sequence continues at coordinate 122,440 of BMAU01017445.1, forward strand.
GGCAAGAATGCTTTTGTTCAGTAGAGATTTGCTGTGAACGGATTTTGTGTAAATTGACTCCCAAGGGGTTTGTGGGGGACGAAAAGGATAAATATAGACCTTTGGTGAAATTCAAGCTCTGTTCTTTTGAAAGCAAGAAGCGCTTGGATATCAATGACTTAAAATATACACTAGTGCGCAAAACTTAACAATGTAAATTTTAAGCAGAAAGCCATGAAATTGCAGTAAAGCGGGTTATCGCGATCAGTACAATGAGCACGCAATTCAGTAGAAAGGTGATGCGTACGTAAATGATTGGAATAAAATATCATAGGTGACGTGAGTGTACGCAAAACACATGCAGTCGGCACGCACAGCTCAAGACTAAAATAAAACGGAGGCACGATTAAAGACATTCTATGTAAATGCAATTCGTTCGAGAATTGTGGTAGAAATCACCTGCACGACTTCACTCGGGGAAGAATGTTGATAGAAGCAGTGCTGGTTTATCCTTTGGGTGTCCAGGGGCCCTTATAAGCTGGACTTGAACAGATTTTCTGGTTATAAATTTCGATTCTGAAGTGCCAGGGGGGGGGGCGTTGATCTTTTGCTCCCAGGGTCCAAAATAAGCTTAAGGTATCCGACTAGGTTGAAAAAGTGCTTTTTAGGTGTTTGATGTTTGGGTCATTAGAGAAAAAAGAAATCAATTATTGAGGAAGAAGGACTAATACATAAAACTAGAGAGTTTTTTAAAGTTCTTTTTATAGCACATTTACTTTATCTAACCAATGAAAAAATATTTTTTTTTTAATTCGTTTTTGGAAGAATCAACTTTTCATGATAATTTGTGCACAAAAAACGGGATATCTTCCAAATAATCCAATCAAATGCAATGAAATTTATAACATATATGCTATGGTACCTTCAGAGTGTAACAAACCGCCGGTTTCAAGACAGCTCATTTAATCAAATTTTACAGCCATTTTTAGCTTAGAACATGCAGTAATTTTGACGCAAAATCAGGACCATCAAATTTTAAAAAATGCTAATAAAATATTTATTTCTTAAACTATTTTTTATCCTGCGGTTTGTGACACTTCAGAGGGATCAAGAAGTATATCAATGACGTTAAATTAGCACAATGTGCAGTTTATTTTTATTTATCCCGTTTTCCTTAACTTAAAAAACTTTTGTTAAATTTTCCCAAAAATAAATTTTTTTTTCAAAAAAAAAGGGTGATACATGTTAGTTATTTAATAGTTATGAATTTTTAAGCCTATTCATGTTCTTTAAAACAATAAAATTAAGAAAATCAATTTTTGAAAAATTTATCTCCGAACCTAGTCGGATACCATAAATCGGCACCGGTTGGAGGGGCATAGTGTAGCTGGAGTCCATAATCAACAGAAGTGTCATTTGGTGCGCTTGGAAAGCCTTCTAAACTCTAGGTACAGCTGTTAGAAAGGTTGGTGGTGGCCTCCCTAGGGAAAACTGCAATGGATGACCTGCAGGCGAAAAGAGCCCGATACCAGTCAACAGGCGTCATTGCTCAGCAACAGAGCGACTAGTGTCGCGGTTTAATGTGGCCCGACACTTTCACAAAGGTGGCCTGTTCGCCCACTGCATCCCTTTGAAAGTTGCCAATCGACGACGTCGCTTAGAGTGGTATAAAGAGCACAAAAACTGGACATCTCATCAACTGTCATGTCCTCTGTACGGATGAGAATCGTCTCAGTACCACGAGCGATTCTTGACGCCAGATGATTTGGAGAGTGATCGGGACACGGTTTCATCCCGGAAAGAGGCCGCTACGGTGGTCCTGGAGCTGTCGTCTGGGGAGGCAATATGCTGAACGAGCTCTACGCTTTTGACACTCTTCTTTTTTATTCCCGACGTATAACGTGTCCCGTAAATTTCGATTTTATTTTTTGTATTAAATGTGCGCGTTATACGCTGGATTTTATGGTAAAATTTTCTCAGGAATGACATCAAAGCTATAGATTAGGTGGAGGTACACAGATTGATTAGAGAGTTCGCACAAGCACTCTCTCGGGAAAATACCCTTATACAGTCGAACTTCTATATAGCGAACTTTTTTCTTGAAACCTTAAACATTTTACGATTTTCTTCATAAAATAACCTCCCTATAGCGAAATGCATTTTCTATATAACGATTTTTTTTCTTGCAACTCAATTTTTTTCCTCCTAATTTTTAAAGTATATATTTCCGGATTTTCAAGTTATTCTCTAGTAACACATTTTATGGTGGTCATAAATCTTGAACTGGTTTTATTAGATGCCTAACTCACCGAGAGCAGTGGAATTCTGAAAGTTTCATTCAAGAAGTAGAACTTTTAACCCCCATTGTGCAGTTCACTAGAAACATCTTCCATATCCTCTTTCACCCTCAGTGGAGTTCTAGTTATAAAAAATGTATATTTAAAATCACTTCTATGCTTTAAATTATAGAAAATATCTTTAAAATTCATTAATTTTAATAGAATTTTTTTTTAATGTCGAAAATACAGGTATTCCTCGACATTCTTTTTTCTTGCAATTTCTTTCTTTTGGGGGGGTAAGATGTGCGAATAATTACTTTTTTAGTGTATAGTGTGTATGAATTTAAAATTTGCTTTGTGTAGTTTATGAAGTATATTGAAAGATGAACCTCTATATAACGAACTTTTTTTCTGGATTTAGCAACTTCGTTATATATAGAGGTTCGACTATATATGTGCTATAGGGTGCACACACAGTGTTAATAAAAGCATTTTGAATCAATTCTTGGTTGATGCGTGGAAAGCATTTGATTTTTTAAAATTTCTGCAATCGAATTCTTTGCGAGGCCCCAAATGTGATAATAGCCACAGTATATGAAAAATACTCTTATCGCACATTTTTCTTCCAAAATTCTGTTATTAGTAAAATTTTCTTGATAACGCTTTTTTCATGAATTTGAAATACCAGTTTCACGACTCCACTGAAATTTTTTTTTTTTTTCAATAGAGAACAGTTTGAGATTTTATGGCAATAGAGCTTTAAAAAAAATTACCTTCGACCTATAAAATAAGTTAAATTTTAAAAGATTTACCACACGCAATTGTAAAAAATCCAGAATACTTTGCAAATTGAATTATTTATGCATTTATTTCTTTTAAAAATTTAAATAGAGAATATATAATTTATATTTAACGATTCAAATGGATACAAATATTTTTGCAAATTTTATTCTGTATAAGAGATACAATATTTTTTAATTTATAATAAATGTTTTAGGTCCACCAGTGTTTGTTAACTAGATAAATGTTTTTGTGAAAAATTTACAATATATCAATTTTAGTTGGACTATTATCTTCGAAATTATTCTCGAGTTATTGGCAACAGACTTCGTAATTTTGAATACAGGATCAAGTGCGAGGCCAACAGATAACCCACACTTCCAACTTTCACGCTTTAAACCTCAGCACTAAGAATCTTCAGTGACACCAGAATCAACACAAACATTTACTACGAGTACTCGACGACGACCATTCGGCTACAAAACGTAGTTATAGAATATGATTTTTTTCAAAAATTAATTATCTAAGAGTAGTTTTAATTTATGTCGGGTGGGTGGCGTGGTTGGTTTGCCGCTGGCCTTCTGCACCCAAGATTGCGGGTTCGACCCCGACACAAGTCGGTGGATTTTTATAATGCAGAAAGTCGACAGAGGCCATCTCGTATGATTATACGGCATGTAAACGATCCCTAGAGTATGTGTTTGGCTTGGGTGTTCTAAGCAAAATCAAATCCTAGTGCAGGTCCGTATCGTCAGAGCTCAGGTGCCTCCCTCTCGGGAGGAAACTGGGCGTCAAAATTACTTGCGGTAATTGGTATCGCTTATATGGTGCCGTGCTAAAAAGTGATACCAGCTCCTGGGGAATGTATAAGTCTGCAAAGGTTAAAATTACCAATGAGCAGCCCCATTATTAGTTTTCATTTATTTTCTAAAATTATTTGATGTACAAGGAAAAATTCTCATCGCAACTGGGGGAAAAAATTCATATTCAAAATAGTTCAAAGGAAATTAAATTATCATGATGGATTAACTTTTCGTAAAATGAAATTTCTCATGCAATACTGTACTTTGTATAAAATTAGTAGACAAAGCTCAAAAGATTTCATTTGAATCTCGTAGATTGAGAAGGAAACCCTTAGGCTCCTATACATTTGATTACATCGAGCAGATTTGTATTTTCATGTTTACGATCATTATTTTGAAATGGACTTAAATCAGTGCCGGTTTATCCTGGACAAGCTGGACTTAACCAGATTTTCGGGTTATAAATTGCGATCCACCTCTTAGATCTTCTGCACCCAGAGCCCGAAAAGAGCTTAAACCGGCACTAACTTAAACGCTTCCATGTAAGAAATTGATTGCTACACTTTATTTTTTCCCCCTCCAATTTTGTGTTCTAATATTCCTATGTTTAATATTACTTTTTCCATTTAAAAATAAACACCGTTCGACTGAAACAGATTTTAAAGGCTCGAGTTCAGAAGTTTTTTTTTCACTAAAAAAATGTTTAAGACAATCGACCCCATAATTCAGAAACTTTCAAGGAATTTTTTTTTGAAATTTGAATAAATTAAAAACAAAAAATCAGAAATGCAACAAAAAAAAGCATAATAATGCGAGTTTAGTCAACTAAGTTTATTAATTAATACAAAAAAAAAAAAAGGACTTTGAGCCATTAAAAATAAGTTTTGAGATACTCCAATGAGAATTACAAAAATTATCAAGAAAGTCCCCTTTTTACTACATATTGTTTTCCCCGTAAAAATCGCAAAGTGTATTAGTCTCTTTTTAAGTTTTCACAAATGTAAAAATAAATAATAATGATGAAACCAAACATTGAAGTTTGATCAATTTTCTTAAGAATACTCAAGATATAGAGATTTATAGAATAAAATAACAAGTGATTATTTCATTCAATATTGAATATTGCTTTAGTAAAGCTATTGTGATCAATTTTGTAATTTTTGAGACGTGATCAATTGAAAAAGATAATAAAAAGTTGGTACATGTTTAACATGCATGAATTCTCTATTACTCTCAATCATTATTTTTGGTGAAAAAATGCTGTTCAAATCTATAAATTTACAAAAATGTTATTGCCTACAACGCTTTCAACCTTAAAAACTTACATGGCCTCACAAAATAAAAATGAATTCTATAAAAGTATCTCCAAATTTTTCCCCTTTGCTAAAATTGGAGTCAATATAAATGTTAAAATATTATCAGAAAACCTGAATTTTTTCAATTATTCTAAAGCAGTCAAAACTTTTAAAAATGAAAATTCCAGAATAATGGTGTATGTTAATTCAAACATTGAAAATATAATAAGAAATTCTCATAATAGAAGAAATCTCATCTCCTACGAGAAAAGTATTGCCTTATATCAGTGGCGTGCATAAGTGGGGGTGTCACACCTCAACAGATTTTTAAGTATTATTAATTTAAGAAATATAACACCCATGTCTTTTCAAATCATAGAACTAAAATTTTAGAAGATATAGTTAAATTAGATACTCTTTCATTTAAAAAATATTTAGAGAAAAAATAACAATTTTAAAAAAATTAAGAATGTGTTACTCACATCCTTAATTTCAAACAGCATTTGTTCAGGGCAGTGTTTGTCAACCTTTTTAATTGAAAGCACACCTGGATATAAAAAGAAAATGTAAAAGTTGTATGATGCAAAGATAAACTACTTACAAAATTTATTCAATAAGAGGACTGTGAGCCTGTTTTCCTTGAACAAATTAAATCAAACCCCGATTCCAGATAGTCATCAGATTTCACGTTTCATTGTCATTGATATCTTTCTCGCTTTTTAGACTAGATTTCTATAATTTTTCTTGATTTTCCAAAGTCATGGAACCTTGATGGAAAATGCAAAAAAAAACAAAACTACACAAGTCTACACGGGATTTAAATTTTTTACCTAAAACCAATCTACATTTTTTTCAAAAAATGTTGAATGGTAAAACTTAGTAGTTTTTCAGATGATCAATGTGTTCTATTCTTTTTCTGTTGTCAAATTTGGTATCTTACAAATGGTTTGATTAACCATTCTGTCCACTGAAAGTGAAGGAAAGAATCTTTAATGAAGTTTCTCGCCAATTTGAATCAACATCAATTATAATTTGGACAAAAAATTTACCCAGAAAAACTAAACCTAAAAAGGCAGTGGCATAACAGAGAATACTAGAACACCCCTGCAAAGTCAGATTTTGGACTTCCTAGAGTCCTGGACACCTCTACAATATAGGGGTATGAAAAGATTACCTTAATTATGTATACTACTTCAAGGCTAAATACATGGAGTTTTAATTGTTTCTGAAAAATCCTTACAGTGCATTTGACAATCCCTTTTGGTCAACTGGTGTGTTGTGGCATACAGATTACGAAACAATGGCTTATGGAAAAGTCATGTTACTATACTATATTACAAGATTTTTTATGAATAAAATTTAAAATACTGATTTAACTAATCATACACAATCAAAATTAAATATTGGGTAATATATTATGCAACTAATATTTAAAGTAAAACATAATCATAACTTAAATATATCTAATCAATATCTGGTTATTTTTACTTATCTGCCATTATTCAATCTCAAAAGCAATTGCATAAATTGAACATGACTATTTAATCTTACTCTGACCTAAAAACGAATATGCAGTTTGTTCTACTTAGGAATTTTTAATAACATTTCAATATCTAACCAAGAATGATAAAAAGGTTAATTTCATGTCAATTTTCACTCAGAACTGAATGAGTTATTAAGCTTCTTAACCATAAGACATCAATTTATTCTCCATAAAACACTTTTGTTTAAATAAATATTTTCAGAAAAGATGAATCTGAATTCATTGAACAGAAGTATATTTACATATAACTTTAATTTCTCGGCATCTCCCCAGGTGTACTTTTGTTAATTCTTAAATATTTTTCATTACTTAACATTTATGTTAAGAAATCAACAAAAATTTATATGCAATTCTAAAATTAATAAAAAAAATTCTGTAATTTAAAAAAAAAGTCATTCTCGAACAATTTTTCAATGCATGCCTCATTATCTAGTTTTTTACTTTCCAACTGTCTTCATATAATGTTAAAAAATAAGATCCCTAGTAAATAAAAATGCTTCAACATTAATATTTTGACTTAGTGAACTTACATTGAACACAACATTTTATTCTTCTCTGAATCAATCCATTTTTTTAATGCAAACTTTGTTCCATACTTTACCCATTATATTTTAGAAATAAATGTAAAAGGATAAAAAAAAGCAAAAAATATGACTATTTATTTAGAAAATAGCATAAAATAAGTTAATGGACGAATCATAACATAAAGTACTTACATGGAAACTGACAACTTTTTCAGTCTGAAAAGGTATTCAAAGTGCTATTCAAGTTATCTCACATTATGCAAAGACAGCTTTACATCTGTAAAATGTATTCCTCTGTTTTTTCTTAACAGTGAACATTGATAGTCGCATTTTTATACATGTTCAGTCTTTACACTTATCTAACTACTAGCTGGTATACCCGTTCTTCCCACGGGTGAATTTAAAAATACAGACTAAAGGATAAAGAAGTTTTTAATGAGTTAATTTTATGTGAATTGTATAAATTAAACAAAAAAAAAAGCTTTTTACATAACTCAGCTGAACAAAAAAACCATGTTTGCTGAATTTTAAGTCTTTAGATATAATTGCTGATTTTTTTTATTATTGTTATTATTATTTATGACACCCCGTAACTTTCTTGTGGGTCGATTTTTGAAAACACCTACCTGCTCAGCAAAAGTAACACATTGTTACAAATTTTGTGTAATAAATGCTAAAAATAGCGCAAATAATTTTTATCTGGATGTGTAACACGTTAATATTACTTTCTGATGCATTTATTTTATGTTAAATAGCTGTTACACGTGACTTTGTCCAAGTGGAATTTAACACACAAAAAAGTGTTTATTCACTTCGCAGAGATTACGAAAACTTTTCTTCTACTTTGTGAATCTATGTTTCTTTTTTGATTAATTTTTTTCTTTGCTTTTTGTTGAGAAAGGGGTGAAAGGGATGCATGACCTTTGACACTGTCGATGGGGGACTAAAATCTTTGGGATCAAAATAGGTCTAAGTAGCAAGTAGGGTGAAACGCGAACACAAACGAAGCCACAAGGAAGGGGGTGAAAGGGACGCATGACCTTTGACAATGCAGTTAAGGACTGCAAAATCATTAGGATCAAGACATGAACAGGAAATGTCGCAAATGGCAGCAACCTAATCAAAGAAAAAAGTTTGATATAACTGCTAGCAATTGTTGAAACAGAAGGCTCGTGAAATGAAATAATCCCTGTTAAATAAAAATAGTCCCTATTGAATCGGATATTGCGCACTATTTCATTGGTTTTAATTTTATTTTCTCGGAATCCTAATTTTTTTTCTTAAATAAAAGTAGCCTAAATTATTCCTTATAACATTAGCTATCTGCAGTGAAAGCTTCGTCAAAATTGGTCCAGCCGTTACAGAGATTAGCCGGAACAAACAGAGGGACAGATAGGTAGACAGACAAAAATTTTCAAAACTGATTTTTTCATGTAAGTACTGTATATACTTTTAAATGCATTTAGTAAAAAGCTGTTAAATTCAAATTACAAACAGACACTTCATTTTTATTTATATGTATAGAAGATATCAAATAAGTATTAATGAAAAGTTTTCTCACCAATGCTATAATTTTTTAACCAAAATTTGTTCTATTCTTTACAAAATATAAAAACCTCTAAACATATTATACAAAAAATAAATTCGGAATTATACATATATATAGCTGAAAATGAAATAACTATCTAAATAAAAAATATATATTTAAAATAATTTTCCAAAAATTTAATACACTAAATATATTAATAATGTTGGTTCTAAGTAATTTATACAATCAATAAAAATGTGTTTAAAAAAAATCCAATGATTTTTTAATGCCTAACAAGCTTTAATTTATACTTTGTATTTTTTTACTAATAAAATAGAAACTTTGGATCAATAAATAACTATTTTTATTCAATCAATGAACTTTTAAATAACAGTGATTGATAAAAATTGTAACATTTTTGCATGCATTACTTTTTGTCCGCACTTTCAGCTTGTTCACTACCTTGATCCTTTGGTTTGATATTTGATTCTGGTTTCATTGCTGGGAAACACAAAACTTCTTTTATGTTATTGGTATCAGTCAGAATCATGGCGAATCTATCAATACCCATTCCCCATCCTCCAGTAGGTGGTAATCCATATTCGAGTGCAGTGCAGAAGTTTTCATCTATCAACTGGGCTTCATCATCTCCAGCAGCTTTATCTTGGGCTTGAAATTCAAACCTGCTTCTCTGGACAATAGGGTCATTCAACTCAGTATAAGCATTCACCACTTCTGTTCTCATTACGAACATTTCAAATCGTTCAGTAAGTCCAGGAACAGAGCGATGCCACTTGGCCAAAGGACTCATTATTTCTGGGTGCTCACAGAGGAAAGTTGGATTTATGAAATTTTCCTCTAAGAAATGGCCCACTAATTTATCCAGCAATCTTGCAGTGGTTCTGGGAGGAGGACATTCAATTTCATATTTGGTACACAAATCAGAAAATATCTTGTTGGATTCAGGTGAACCAAGGGATTCAGGTTCTGGTAATTTTACTCCCATAGCAGCCTCCAAACCAGGCAACATTTTGACTCTTTTGAAAGGTGGGGTGAAATCAATCTCATATTCTTCACCTTCAGGGCCATCTGGATGATATTTAATTTTGTAAGATCCTGTCAATGATTTTACCATACCAGATAAGAGTGTCTCCGTGATTACCATTAAATCATTGTAATCTGCATATGCCATATAAAACTCACAAGTTGTAAACTCAGGGTTATGAGTAAGATCAATACCCTCATTCCTAAATAAACGGCCGATCTCAAATACTCGATCTAGCCCACCAACTACAAGCATCTTCAGGTATAACTCGGGTGCCACACGCAAGAACAAGTCCATTTCCAATTCATTATGATGAGTTACAAAAGGTTTAGCTGTAGCCCCACCAGCAATCATATTCATAATAGGTGTTTCAACTTCAAGGAAACCAAGCTTCTCAAAAAAGTCTCTCATGTATTTAATAATTTTTGAACGGAAAATGAGTCGATCACGAGCAAAATCGTTTAAAATCAAATCCAAATATCTTTGGCGGAATCTTGTCTCTTTATCTTTCAAGCCATAATGAAGGTGAGGAAGCATGTGCAGACATGGTGCCAAAATCTCAATATGCGTTGGTATTATACTTAACTCACCCATCTTTGTCTTACCAGGATACCCTTTACAACCAATTATGTCACCCCTTCTAATTCTTCCATTGATTTTCAAGAATTCTTCTTCTGAAGAATAATGGACTGAATGGGCCATAACTTGTATTTTCACTCCTTCGCCTCTAAGATCATAAAATATCAACTTGTTTCCAGATTCTCGCTTAGCATGAACTCTCCCAGAAACGGATAAAGTTTCATCTTTACAAATCTGAGCCGCTTCAAGATTATTGTAACGATTTACAAAGTCAGTGAGCGAAATAGTAACATGAAACTTGTGTGGATAAGGAGACTCACCAGCAGCTTTCAGCTGTTCGACTGCTTGACATCTTATTTTAAAATATTCGGCTGCATCTGTTGGATCTTCTACTTTCACTGTCTTTTCTTTCTTCTCCACTTCTTGCTGATTTTTTAATTTTTCAGCTTTTTCTTTGGCCTTTTGTTCAGCTTTTAATTGCCTTTTCAATTCGTTTTTGGATATGGTAGACATGGCTTTACAAAAACTTTCGATCGGCAGTCGATGGAATTTCTCTAATTTTGCCAAAAAAGTACCACACGCAATCATAGTAAACCGACACAGTTACAAATACAGTGGTTTTCTTTGTTGCTTTTGTCATTAATTATTTATTTCTAATTCTGATTACGGTCATTTTTTGCTATAAAAACTCCTGAAAATGAAATACAGCAATAATTTTCTTGATATATTTTAAATTATGAAGTAACCAAGGGTTTTTGCGCTCGGCTGTAAAAAAAATGGAGGACGCCGATCAAGTACGCAGGAATAATAGTTTTTGTGTTTTCGTTGCGATGGAAACGAAAAAATAGCATAATGTTAAAGATGGGATGAAATGTCAAGTTGCTCTCGCCTTGAGCGTTTGTTTTCGGAACGCGCAAAGAAAAATAGTCTGTTTTTCATTGGTCGATACATAATGATATGCTTGTTTTGGGTTGCCTGATTTGGCATTTTAGCGTCTTTATGGAGATTATTTTCAATCAGTCACACACAGTTTCTCAGTACTTTTTGAGCATAATCGTTAAATACACTGGAACTCTTTTAGCATCTAATTTTCGTCTAAAAATTAACACAGTTTTCGTATTTTTTTCTTTTACCTAAAATCTAAATATCTTTCATGAATTTAATTACGTAGAAGAAACATTTATTAGTTGTGCTAAGCAAATGACAAAATAAAAATTATACGTTTTTACTTTGCATTTATTTCGTGGTAATACTTCAATAATGAATTATATATTTCAGGTCAAATCTGTATCTAATTACTATAAAGGAATATATCATAAAGAAAAATTTCTAGTTTTATTATGTGTATGCCTTTTTTATTGAGAATATTTATTAATATTTTTAAAATGAATTAATTCATACTTATATATAGAATTAAATCTTTACATGAAATACATATTAAAAAATACGTAATTATCAAAACAGTTCCTGTTATGTAAATAGATATTTGTTTTGTGATGTTTGTGTAAGACATATTTCTTTATATTTTGATCTAATTTGTCAAGTATTTTATTCTGTTTTAATATTACAGTTAAATATACAATATTTTAGTTTTTATAAACAGAATCTCATAAATGAATGAAGTCATGAAGCCCTTCAGCATGAAGTAGTACTTAAATTTTTGTTAATTTCTATTTTTGTAAAATACAATAAATAAAGGGATCCGTGGTTGTTACATAAAAGATATTTATTTATACATTTTGGGGCATGAAGTTTTGAAGCTTTTCTCTTTGATAAATGCTTTTTCTTTGATCAATAAAAAAATGTGCTGTAAAATAAATGTACTTTTGTTTAATTTAAGGGATGGGGAATATAAAAACATGGTGGGAAAAGAAGTTTAACATTCTTCCCTCTCCTTCCCTTTTAGATTTCAATAATCAGGCATTCTGGTCATACTTTTAAGAACTAGCCTATTCAATGACCGCATACGAAAAGAAAGAAATTTTTCTTGTTAAAATAAACATTCCTAATTAATGATTATTGAAAGAATGTGTGTTGTTTTCCTTGAGGTGTTGCTCTCCATGAGGGAAATTGACTTTTACAGGGAAAGTTCACTTCTCAGCATGAAGTAGAAAAATAAGATTACGGCAACCCTACAGCATGTGATCAGGGTTACAAAAACCACCAGCTTCCACCCACTGCTTTGACTGCTGTTTATTTAATTTTAACTTTAAATCACTATCTCAAATTTAATTATACTTAAAACTAAAAAAGGGCAAATTATATCAATTTAATGTCACTCCCCAACCTTTGACTGATAGGAGATTTAGATTTCCTCGGAAATCAGGTGCTCCATCCACCCTCCAACACCATCGTTTCTCTGGCGTGTAGAATCGGTAAAAACGTTGCTGCGAGAATCGTTTGCGCCCGTTCTTCTCAAACGTTTACTATTGGTGATCGAATTTTCAATCATAATTTTTTTCTATCGCCCCCCTTATACAATAATAATGCGCTTTTTCGGGGGGGGGTGCTATAGCTTCAATACGATCTTAATTATAAACCGTACAAATTAACAAGATAATTAAATTTTGTATTTGTTACTTGTAAGTATTAAAATAATTATTTTGTTATATTTTTCTCTAATTTTTAAATTGGAACTTATTGCAAAATGATATTTATTTAAGATTTATTTCCTCCATCATCCATTTCTAAAAGTTTAAATGTTATTAGAAAGTCTGCGTGAGTCTGGATATCCTATCCAAAGTCTGCGCACAAAACGTGTAAAAAAAAAATGCCGTACCTCCTACAATTCCAGTCAGTCTTGGTTGAGTCGATACTTCTATAGCTTTCGAATCTATCTAGAATGTACGTTTCATAATTTACACGAATCTATCTAGAATGTACGTTTCATAATTTACACGTTAGTTGCAATCCACGGTTTTAAGGATTTACGGCAGTAGATTAAAACAAACCATGCATAAATTTTTATGTCGTAAGTAAACATTCAACGATAATAAAGCATCAACAAGTGCACAGATGAGCATAGTTCTGAAAATTAAATCAAGAAAATATTCTCAAGAATACTTAAATTTTGGATTTACCATTACTGAAGTGAATGGAGAAGAAAAGGCCCTGTGTGTTATTTGTTTAAAAATATATTGGCATCAGATAGTTTGAAACCTAATAAACTTAGAAGACATTTAGAAACGCTTCATGGCGAGTACATTAACAAGCCTCGAGAGTTCTTTGAATTAAAATTAAAATGATATGAAAAACAAAAAAACATTTAAAAAAACTCTGCCAGTGATTGTAAAAGCTTTACTTACTTCTTACAAAGTATCATACAAAAATAGTCAGATGTAAAAAGCCCCACACTAATGGCGACGAGCTTATTTTGCCAGAAGCAAATGAGATTGCAGAAACCATGTTCGAAGATAATTTAGTCAAAGAATTGTAGTCCATACTTCTATAAAATGATACTGTGGCCCATCGAATTAATGATATAGCTGAAGATGTAGAGCAGTAGCTTTTTGGGAAGTTGTATGATAAATTATTTTCAATTTAGCTTGATGAGGCAACAGATAGCTATAAAGATGCTCATTTCATTGCGTACATTCGATTTTGGGAAGGTATGTCAGTAGAAGAACTACTTTTTTGTAAACCAATAACACTCAAAGCAACAGCACTAGCATTATTTGATATTTTAAATGGTTTTATGAACGCGAGGCAAACATAAAGGGGAAAAATTGTGTCGGAATAGGCACCGATGATGCTCGTACAGTGTCTTGAAGATTTCAATGTATACAAGCGCTTGTTAAACAAAAATCTCCGCTGTACATCTGGACACATTGTATGATCCACAGAGAAGCTCTGGCTTCCAAAGAAATGAGTCCTGGTCTGAGTATTGTGCTAACGACAGTTGTGACTGTAGTAAACTACATAAAAATGAGACTCCTAAAATCAAGAACATTCTCTGGACTTTGCAAAGACACGGGTGCAGTACATTCATCGTTGCTATTTTATTGTGAGGCAAGATGGTTATCACGTGGGAAGTTTTTGAAACGTGTTTAAGAATTAAGAAATGAAAGGGAGGAAAACCCACAAGAAGCTGAGAAATTTTGAGATGGTTTATTTGTGATTAAGTTGAGCTACTTGCTGGATATATTCGAGAAATTAAATACCTTGAATCTCTCTCTTCAAGGATCAAATATATATATGTTTGACACGAGTGATAAAATTATGCTTTTTGTAGAAAATTAGAATTATGGAGCCAAAATTTAAATTAAAAAAATTCTAGAAATGTTTGAAAATGTGGATAAATGTATTAAAACTTACAAAGTTGAAGAACAAAACAAGGAAGTTGTTTTTAAAACTATTGAAAATCATTTAGCCATGTAGGCAAAGAATTTTAAAAAGCATTTTCCTCCTGAGAAGACAACTTGACAGCAAGTTACGAGTGGGTTAGAGATTCATTTCAAAATACTTCAGAAGGGCTTTCAACTACCAAAGAAGAAATCTTCATTGATTTCATATCCAGTGGTGAACTTAAAAGGCAATTTTGTAATAAATCACTATTTGAATTTTGGGCAGAGTTGGATGATGAATTTCCTGCACTGAAAACAAAAACATTTCGTATACTATTACCATTTTCAACATCCTACCTTTGTGAAACCGAATTTTCTGCGGTGGTTACTTTGGAGACAAAATATAGATCTCCACTAAGTATAGAAAAATAACTCAGCGTGCCAGTTTCTAATATTAAGCCTTCATTTGATAAACTTTACTCTACAAGACAAGCCCATGGAAGTCACTAATAATTATTAAACTTGTTCTTAATATAGTTTTAATAAATTAGTTATAAAACACATTGTGCAGTACTGATACATTTATAAGTATACTGGCTAAAGTACCCGCTCTTCGCACGAGTTACTTTTTTAAAATTAAAACATTCTTGATATAATAGCCGAAATGTTTTTTTCTCTAATGGGGCTGCGTATTCGTATTTTTTTTTTATCTTTGCAGACCTAGTTCATTCCCCAGGAGTTGGTGTCACTTTTTAGTGCTGGTTCAAAATTACGTGGTCCGTCGCCAAAAGACCTCGTGTAGCTGAACAGTGCGACGTTAATATGCATTCAATCAATCAATCACTCTTTAGTGAGGCATCTTGTAGGCGATTTCAATTGCCGCAAGTAATTTTGACGCCCAGTTTCCTCCCAGAGGAGGGCACCTGAGCTCTGACGATGCGAAATTAAACTTAGGAATTTAACTCTGCCGAGAGCACCTAAGCCAAACGGACTCTTCAAGGGATTTTTTACATGCAGCATAATCACACGACACGGCCGCTGTCAATTTTCTGCATCATGAAAACCCACCGACTTGGGCAGGAGTCGAACCCGCAATCTAAGGTGCAGAAGGCCAGTGACAAACCAACTACGCCACCCAGTCGGCAATAGTTGAATTGTAAGGAGAGTAAAACCAAGAGCACTGCAATGAATACAAAAATGAAAAATGATTTTTTTAAAATAAATGCTCATATTATAAATAGTTTTAAACGAAATGTAATTTTAATCCTCATAGAATTAGCATTTATTATAAATGTTAAATGATGAAAAAGAACGTAAAATTCTGATGAAGAATAATTGTGTTATTTTTTAATATTTAAAACGAGAATACTTCAAAATGTTTTAACCCGGGAGCAGACGCGCACTCGACACTAACTTTAATAATCATGCGGGGTGACTGAGTCACCACAAAGCTTTTCTTACAATTATTTTTATTGTGTACACGATAAGAATCACAATTCCAGAGAATAATGTATCTATACTCCGTTCTACCTCAAGTTGGCAGCGTTGGGAAGGGTAGAAAGATAGTTTTAACTTGTTTTGAAATTTAAATTAAAGCAAATGTATAGAAAATTGTTAAAAAGTATCATGCATTATAGAAATTGTGGGTTTAAAGATATATTTTAAGCTAATTTCATCTTAAAAGCATTTATTCTTTAATACCTGTGAACGAATAAAGTTGAAAAACCGCAACTTGAGTTGGCTAAAAATCGGTTTTCAAGATTACATTCTTCCGAAACATTCGCGCCAAATTAACTCCATTCGCTTTGCGTCTTTGGCTATCGTTCATACATAATATTTTGATATTTCGTGCGACTATCTTTGTTCTTGTTGTTTTTTGACATTTTAAACATGTCTGAGAAATATGTCTGTTTGTATTAAATTATTATAAGAAATACATTTTTTTCTTTCTTTAAAAGTTATACTTATTGGACTGAATACATAAACTTTGCATATAATGTCAGTAACATAATTTTTGAAATATGGATCGAGATATTTTTTCCAGATAAACTATAAATTTATAAAAGATAATAAGTTTTAATATTGATAAATTTTTAAAATTAATCCCAAAATTCTATTATATGCTTCTGTCTATCTTAAGTTAACGTACATAAACGGCATTTACATGTAATGTGAATAGTTATTACAAACTGATTTAAAATAGTAATAATGGAGAAAAGGCGATTAATTCTTTATAAACAAGAAAAATTGAATTTTATAAACAGATGTAATAAATGAACTTATGAAAATAAGATATATAAGAGCCGTTTATTTTGAAGTTCATTAAAAAAAATGCAATCAATATGTTGAGAACTATTGAGACTTTTTTCGAGAAATGTTTTGCTAGTTAATTAATCAATATTTTTATACATATTGAAACGCAAACCCTGGAATATTTAGATTAAAAAAGTGACCTATACTATTTTCAAAAAAAAGAAAAAAAAAAACAGCTTATACAATTTTAATGAACAAATTTTTCAAGAGCATTTTTTTACTCCCCAAATATGGTGAGTTTTATTTGTTATAGTCACACTCTTTTCCTAGAGTAACCCGACAGAGGCTGTGATTTGGTCATCGTACCTTTCCTAGCGCTGCCAACTTAAGGTGGAACGGAGTATAAGAGAAAGTATACTTACCTAATTTCAAGGAATTTTCTTTTTTTCTCCGATAATTTGAGAAAAATTCCGATTGAACCGAACTAAAATGTTTCTAAGGTACGCGACCTTAATAAAAGACACAAATCACAGAGACATTTCACTATCATTACATGAATGATATTTGCAAGCAAAACTGTCATATTTTGTTCAAATTATTGTAATTGTGATGTCCTTTGACTCTGCGCCCCGCGCGACCACTCCCGGGTTAAATGTGTATTCAATGCAAAATATGAACGTTAGTTCTAAAAAAGAATTGTGTAAAACGTTTTTCATCATGCTTCATATGTTTCAGAATACTCTTAAAAATATATTGTAGCTAAATAATCCTTCAACGTGCTTTCTGTGCTTTTCCAAATATCATATAACTCTTTCGCATGGGAAAAAGCGCATTATTTACAACTTCCCTAAATGAAAATTAAAGAAAAAAAAAGCAGTGAACTAACTGTACCAGAAGTTCGAAGGTCTAGCAGATGAATTTTTATCTTCCTATAATTTTTCTCTGTGTCTGTGGGTTTTGTTTTTTGTCTGAAATAGTACTTAAGGTTTAAAAAGAAAACGTAATAAAAAAAATCTCGTCGTGGGATATCAGCAAATCAAACAAAATGTTGTGTTTTTTTATTTAGTTTTAGGATCAGATAGCTAATGAGTATCGAAGTTAAAGCTTTTATTTTTGATGAAGTAATATCGCCACATGATATATATATATAGTTTAGGTTCAAAATTAGTAATAAATGAAAATACTCTTTACCATATTTATGAGTAAACAAGCCTGTTATATACTTGGCTGGTGTCTTCTCGCTGCGAATCATATCGTAATAAAGGAATATTGTAAAGATGATGCCCTCTTCAGTGTAATCAGTGTAAACGGGTATTTTTTTATTTGTTAGAAAGAATTTTGTTTACTTCATTCCGGTAAATTAACTTTTTTAAACCTTAAATTTTCGATGTGCTCGCCCCCCTTGTAAGGTTATCACCCACAGTTTGCCCATTTGCTTTTGATCGGCATTCAACAAATACGGCATGCATTTTGCTCAGGATTTTCGCATCCCTAATTCTTTGTGAAAAATGCTTCATACTAGTCCGTCCTTCTAGCGAGTTATCCTCGAGGGACGTGTGACCACATTTATATTCATCTGCTCACTTAAACTTTTGTCAACTTCGGATGAATTTCTTTAGCAGTTAATCCATTCGAAACGAAGAATTTTATGACTGCACGAAATTCAAGTTTATCCATATTAACCAAAAGATAAAAAACTCCAGACATCTTTTGGTATTCGTGTGAACAAGTTTCTAGAAAGAACAATTTAAAACTTTTCATACGAACTAATGGCACCTGCAACTTGGCAGCAAACATAAATTTTTGCTGAATGGATCGCCATCTCTACATTTGACCGAGAACTCTCACCTTACCCTTAAAAATAAAAAAAGTCTATAAGGTGAATTATATGCTAAAAAAATAATAAGTAAGGAATTTTCTATTTCCAAACATGAGCTTCCTCTCAATTCCTTTAATTTGCTTTTGCGGTAAATTGGAAGAGTTATTTCCTCTACTACATCTGATAATAAAATTTAAAACTAATTAAAATGCTTAGCAAAATACTATTAAATACAGGGGCGTAGCAATTACCGTATCAGCCGTATCAATGATACGGGGCCCCCAAGCTATAGGGGCTCCGGACGTATGTAAGCAAAAAGTCGTAAAATATTATCAATAAATTTATTAACAGAGTTTTCTTTTACATTCATTAAATCGTCTGTTGTTGGCTTCAAACGGTTAAAATTTTTCTGTGCGAACTCTACATCTCAGTTCCAAAAAATGGAAACCTTTAAAAGTTGGTATTGCTCTACTCAAAATAATGAGAAGACAAGGAGTGGTATAGACTCGGAAAGGTTTCTAAAAAATTCCTATTGAAAGTGGTTCATCAGAAAGATCGTTTGAAGTGAAATACAGATAACATATAAATTGGGGATAATCTATTCGAAATATTATTTGCTAATAAATGACAACATCTATTGGGGTCTGTTCATTGACTGACTGTAGACAAACGTTGCACTTAGAGACTACAAGAAGGCTTGGCCCTTAGTCGGAAGTTTGTCCAATGGTGGTCCAATGAAAGTTAATAATAAGTTTTATTTATCTCGGTTGTCTTTTATTTCTATAACATCCCAAAAACAGAATGTACATTCATAGTCAGCAGGGGTGGGAAAGTTGTTTCCCAATCTAAGAAGTTGGTGTGGTGTGGTAGTTACGAGAGGGGGTGCCAGGTCAGGTGTCACCCTACCAGTTGCTAGTTAATGGCCCCGAAGAATAGCCAACCTGTCGTGCGCAATTTTTTGTCCAAACTACGGCACTTTCTATAAGTAGTCCTTTTACCAACCTCATGATATTAGAGATTTTGAAATTTGTTTAATTTCTCTCAGTTAATTCCACTGATTACGTTGATTCTTTGCGTGGTGAACTGTTGAAAATATCAGCAAAAAAATAGATCCCATACAGTAATGGTGTTTTTAAACGTTAAATAAAGAATAATAAGAAAAGACATTACAAACAAATTACTAATAAAAATCATTTTTGTTTTTCTAGTCAACCAATCAGACTCATTGGGATTGTAACGGTAAGAATTGTTTATTATTATTTCCTTATACTGTATAGAAGAGTTAATAATATATTTGACTTTATTTTCACACATTTGAAATGTTACACAAAACACTGAATAACCATGCCAAGTAAATACTAAATTTGTGTACAAAAAAGGAGTTACATTCCATCGTCATTTAAGCCATGTAATATGCAATAAAAAATGTGTTTTAAATTGCATACATTTATCAAGAATCTTAAATTTATAGTTTCAGTAAATAGTTGAAAGAAAAGGAGGAATGCATACAAATTGTAACGAACATTATATTACGAAAGGAAACTAGTTGATGACATCAGGGACGAAAAGCTCATAGTGACTGACTTAGATTGTAAGGGGTACAAGGTTTTCCTGAAATTCATTTCCCCTACGTCCCCAGATAGATTCCTCCAAAGCAGTGTTCCGCAACCTTTTTATCGCCGCGGACCGGTCAACGTTTATTAACTTTACCGCGGCCCGCTGAGGTGAAAACGTTGATTGTTTATGTTTTAGACTGTTTTGATTTAATAATTTTAATTCAATTGTATTTCATCGTAACCTTAGAATAAAATATAGCTACACCAAAAAATGATTATAAAGTGATTTAACAAGGAATATTAAGTGATTTTCATAAAAAATAGCTTAAATCCAAGAAAAATATACCACAGTAAATAAAAGAGAAATAATTTAATGTTTCTTGTGCGACCCGGTATGTATCATTTGATCCACGGCCCGGGGGTTGCGGAACACTGCTCTAAAGGACACACGCAGAGACTGATTTTAGAGTCGCGCTAAAAATGAGTAAAGAACGATTACTGGTGTGTAAGATGGCGGTTCGACATGTTTTTGTATTCAAAGTTTGAATACATATCTCCAGTCTTACTGTGTGTTTTCGTTTCCACAATACGCCACAATGTTGCCTCAACTTATGACAATAACTTAATTATATTTGAAATAATAATATTAAATTATTCATGTGTGTGTCTACTTATATATAATGCCAAGATTAGTAGAAATCGTCATTTTTAATATAAAAGCCTATAATACCTACTATGATGAAGTCCAATAAAGGTCCTCACCCAGTAATAACTTTTTGAGAAGCGGAACTGCCTTCAGAAATAGATTATGGTTTTAACTAATTTTTAACCAGAAAAACTATTTAAAATTATGTAACTTTGTTTTATAATATTTCCAATTTTTTCAGGATGTTATAAAGCATTCCTTCAATGTTTGGTAATTCCGGTCGCAACTGTAACAGTTGAAAAAAGTTTATCTAGGCTAAAAATTATTAAAAATTATCTTAGATTTTTATAAGACAAGATCGATTTAAGGACTTCGCAATATGGTCAATAGAAACAGATAAACTTGAAAAACTGAAACCCTCTTCCGCTTTGGATATTATTCTAAATGCGCTTGCCGAAAAAAAAGCAGAAAAAGTAAAAAACAAATAGGATAATTTGTAAGTAATAAAATTTTTTAAAAATGTACGTCTAGATAAACATACGTGACACAAATAAGTTTTATTTATGCGATCATATTTATTTACTTTCCAAAAAAGGCTCCCACATGAAATTTGATATGGGGCCACTCGGGACCAGCTACGCCAGTGATTAAATAGTTAAAAAATTGCCTATTTATTCATTATATGTAAAATTGGGTACGAATAATTAAGCATAATTGAAAAATTGCCTTTTTAATTATGATTTCTGTGTGAAAAATTAAAGCCATAAATAATGTTATTAATTTGCGGGGAGGAAAATAGCCGTTGACTACTTTATTTAATTGAACATTAACAAATGTATTAATGGACAAGGACGGACAAATGACTACACGAAGACAAGTTGACGTATATTTACAAATATTAAGGCATCCGACTACGTTCCGAACCGTGATTTTGGAAAAGCGTATAAATGGATAATACTTATGATATTTAGTGTCACTTAGATTAGAAAATGTATATAAAATTGTTTTAAGAATAGTATTACAATAAAAAATTATTTAAGTACAATAGTTTGACAAAAAATGAACATCGAATGCCCAATTTTCAAAATGTTCTCCTTTTGTGAAAAATTCTTCTATTATAATAATTTTTTGCCTGTTTATAGATCAGACCTCTCTACAGACGCTCAACTAGAATATTTGAAATATATAACTTAGAAGTGGGTTTATCCATGTTTTACGACAACAGAGGGGAGAAAAAAATTTTAAGAAAAAAACGACGATAATTATTTGAATGGGTTGTAACTATGAAAATAATGTGAATTTTTCAAAAAAAAAAAATATTTCAGACTCTGTACAGAGATCTGAGCTATATACAGGCAAAATATTTTTATAATAGAAGTATTTTTCACAAAAGGAGCACATTTTTAAAAAAGGTTATTCTAAGTTAATTTTTTGCCGAAATATTGTATTTAAATAATTTTTTTGTAAAAATGTCCATAAAACATTTTATACATGTATTCTAATCTATGTGACACTAAATATCATAAAAATTATCCATTTATGCGCTTTTTTAAAATCACGGTTCCGAACGTAGTCAGATACCTTAAAACAGATTATTTGCAGAAGCATAAAAACGCACTCGTTATAAACAAGGTTTACAGAATTCCAGAAACGACTTTCCAGAACAATTCCACCAGCAGGAAGGCAGATAAAATCTCGTTGTGTTATCGCAGGCAACGCACAAGCAGATTTTGAACACGACTGATTGAGACTGCCTGTCTCAATTGTCCCTTATATACCCTTATCGAAATTTCCAGAAGTGTCGACTTCACAGACTTCTCCATGGTTCCTTGGTGCTATAATTTATCACCATAGGCGATAAAGCCACGAATTTGGTATAAGCCTTCTCCCGCCTAAGATTGTCATTATCTTATTCAAATTCGTGCTGGGAGGCGAACTTTTTTGTAAAACTCATTTTTTTTCCTAAGCAGAGTGTTATAGTGGTGAAAAAAAAACAATATATTCTGCATATTTTAGTAATGTTTCCATTTCATTAAAATTAAGATCTTTTTAGAGCAGCAAATTTCATACTTAGCAGAAATAAGGGGGAGGATTCCTCCTTCTAATTTATCAAAATAAATTTCTTGGATCTTAATTTAACGCAGAGTTTTTAATTGTAATTCTTGTATATTATTCACTGCAGTTAATATTCGGAAGCTAACAAATGACACGCCTTTTTTCGCTTGTAAATTTGCTTCTAAGAATAAGAATTCCCTGTCTCTTCCACCAAGGTATTTTCTTCAATTTCTTTTTAACCTGATTTAATGGCATATTGAACAAAGGTACATGATGTGATTTCAGCAGCAAGTTCCCCACTAGTTATTTCATTTTGTATTTGATCAGCTTTTCGTTTTCTTTTCTTTGAAATTTCTAATTATTCTTCCTCATAGTGCCATCATTAAGACTTAACCATAAATATTAACTCGCTGGCTTTCGTTAACGATGGGATCTTAGTCACGAGTTATGAAATCGATTGTGTAATGAGTAAATATTTTTTTCGTTGTTCTCCTTTCTTCGCTGCTCCTCCATTTTTTTCTGTTCTAATTATAATTTGCTCTAGTTTTTTAGTTTTCCAATTTAACAGCATAACGATAAATTTTCTTGTTCAAATTTTGTCAAAACTGAATTGCAGATCACTTTAGTTACTCAGCTATAACATAGCATCTATTTTGATTTTAAATCTATATACAAGTATAAGGTGCCCCAAAATTCACGCAAGAAGTAATGTTAATAAAAAACACACTGATTTATAATAAAAAATTCTAAATTTTTTATTAATTCATAAAGTATACAGTATAGGTCAGAGGTGGGGAGTCCGCGGTCTTTATAAAAGCTAACTCTTCTATTAATTAATATAGATTACAGAAGTTTGCAAACCAATGGAATTAAAGAATGGCATGAATGTATATATGTTTCAATGACTGCTCGTGGGAATAGCCAATTGTACATTTCAAATGTTAGAACGCCACCTAGTGCAACATAGCAACACTAAAACACATGCTAATGTTGAGGAACAATTAAGGGTTTACGTTACGAAGTTTGGTTAATATATATATATATATATATATATATATATATATATATATATATATATATATATATATACATATTTATTTATTTGTGTAAGCATATATATGTAACGTATTGGCCAAGTTGTATATTTTTTAAGTGTTAGTAGGGTTTCCTGAAAACATCTTCGGAATGGACGTTCACCTTTTTATTTTGACATAACACATTAAGGGCGTTACGACAATACAAACGCATGCGAACACACAAAGACATAGAGAGCTGCAGCTATTTACACACAAGACGACAAGCTGGAGACAAAAACTACGACGACTACATGCTGAAAACAAACAGAAAGAGAACGATCACACAAGATTGTCGCTTTCATACGGGCAGTGACAAGCGCGTGACTATTATGTAATAGTAGTTCTGATTGGATAGATTGGGCGGGATAGGGATTTCAGACTAGTTGATTACGATTAAGATTAAAATGTTATTTTCGAACCAAAGAATTAAAGCTGGTTTAAATATTAGTGAAAAGAGTTAGTTAAAAGGATGTTGGAGGGAATTATTACACACACACACACACACACACACACACACACATACATATATATATATATATATATATATATATATATATATATATGTAATAATTCCCCTAGAATCCTTTTAATTAACTCTTTTTAATAATATTCAAATAATCTTTTAATTATTTGGTTCGAAACTAACACCCTGATCTTAATCGTAATCAACTGATATTATTACATCATAAATTCTTTTCCCGCCTATTGTAACCAATCAGAGCTCTTATTACAAAAATGTCACGTTGTCTTCAACGTTAGGTATAAAAACCGATGTCTCTGGGAAGCTCGCTCTTCGCTCTTTTGTCTACCTGCCTTCATCATGTAATCAGCCGGCCGCAACGCGCGTTCTGTTTTTGTCTTTGTCTGTGTTTGTGCCATGATGTCTGCTTCATGTTATGTGTAATGCCGTCCCTACTGGATCTTTATGTGTTTCCGGATGTGAATAAAAAGGAATAATGATTTACATGAGTGCCTCTTCGATCATACCGTACTCGACCACGCTCCGCGTAACACAGAAAATCACATCACCGACCACGCCCTATTTTTGGTTCGCCATTGTTTAAATCAACCACTCGCCACGACAAATTATGCCCTGCTAAAGTTTTATCATTGTTGTTGTCGAGTGTTTATTACTGGGATACATACGAAAGACGTGAGATAGATGAACAGAAACATATAACACAACCACAGAAGAATACAGATTTATTACAAACGATGATCCCAGCATATAACAAGATGAGGTGCGCTGCTTTTCCTTTCGAGACGGGAATCGATTTCAGGCGAAAGACCGACTTCTTTCCCGAAGAAGATACAACCAAGTCTTACTCGGGATTCGAACCCGAACCCACTCGGTTACAAGCCGAGGGTCATAGCCACCATACTGGCTGGGCGACAGTTTTATCATTACATATATATAATAGTAATAATATTGGTATTGCGAGAATTTCAAGAGCTAAACGTAGAAGAAGAGTTACTAGAGACATGACAACCCTCAAGAAATCTATGTTAGAATTAGCTAATAAATTTGATGATAACTACAACACAGGCTTAATTAAATGTTTTATGTTTGGCATGTGTGTGTGTGTGAATGAAACTGAAATTAAAATTATGACAGATGTTTTAAGCAGATGTAATTTTTGGGATTCTCATGGTATGCATATGATTCGAGATCTTAATAACTATTTAGTACAAAAAATGAATACTAAATTAGATGCAAGTGAAAATTACACCTCAGATTGTTGTACATTATTGTTTATTAATAATTCCCCTTTAACAAAATTAATTTTTCAGGTATATTTCAACAATATATCAATCCTTTTTTTCCTATTAAATATATTATTAGTAAAAAGGCTTTCAAATACAACAAGAAACTTGGTAGATTTATATTTAATTATGATCAAGTCTCAGAGCTCCTAAGTACAGAATCATGTAAATGCAATTTATATCGGACTATATTGATGATTATTATCAGCACGTTGTCACGGGAGACCTTAGCATCGTGAAAGATGATTTGTTGAGAAATTTTATGAAAAAAGGTGCCGGTTTTAGACTGATGATCACAAAAAATAAATCGAATGTTATGAAACAAATCATAAAGGATTTAGATAAATTCTATCTTAAAAGTGCAATTAAATATGGAATGCCGATTGAGGCTTTCAATCAATTTAGATCTTATGTAGCAATAGAAATTCGAGAATTAGATTTCAGTGTTGAAAATGAAATTATGTATAAAGATCTTAAATCATCAATAGAAAATATCCAAAAGGACTTCGTGATTACATATGTTGATAAGGTCTCTGCTAATTATGCCATAATCTGTAAATATTTTTACAGTAAAATATTAAGTAATCACATTTTAAATAACAATGCATTTCAAAAATCAATTCACAATAATAGAGAAGATGATAATTGTCTTTTAGCTTTGAACAAGACTGAATATTCATCTAAATAATATTAAATATTCACGCATTTTTTTAGCACCAAAATTTCATAAAAGCCCTATAAAATTCCGTAGTGTCACTAATGGGTTCAATACATATATCACGAAGTCTGTGGGAAGATCTTACAATCTCTTCTTCAAAATCTAATTGATAACTTACAAAACACGGCAATAATTAAAAATAGCTTAGAGATTGCCAGAGTTACTAAGGATATGTTAATTTTTTCCATGCATGGCTTTGACTTCGAGGACCTTTTTAATTCTACAGATATTGACGATATGATTAAGGTTCTACAGTTAACTTATGATAAATATGAATTATATACTTCAATGAAAAAAGAAAAATTTGATATTCTTGTTAACCTCGTATTAAAAGAAAATTTCATTGCATTTGATCAGAATCTTTATAAACAGATCAAAGGATTACCTCAGGGAGGTCCAGCTAGTAATTGTTCAGCGAACCTAGATTTACATTTTTTTTAAATTAATCATATTGTAAACGATTCTTACTTGATTTATCGTTATATAGATGATCTAATAATTTTTGGTAAAAATAGTGAATACAAACCAAATATTACGTTCTACCCTGACTATCTCAACCTCCTTAAAGCTAACTTTAACTCTAATATGGTAGAATTCTTGGATTTCGACTCGCATCTTATTAACAATTATGTAGTCAGTAACATTTTTGACAAAAGAGATTCTTTTAAGTTCCATATAATTAAATTTCCTGTATGGAATAGTAACTTGCATTTATCAATTTACAGAAATATCATTTTGAATTTTTTTATTTAGAATTGCTAACTTAACTAACCACAAAATA
This sequence comes from Trichonephila clavipes, assembly GCA_019973935.1. Lineage (NCBI taxonomy): Eukaryota > Metazoa > Arthropoda > Arachnida > Araneae > Nephilidae > Trichonephila > Trichonephila clavipes. The sequence continues at coordinate 149,746 of BMAU01017445.1, forward strand.
GATAAATTCAATAATATAAAAAAATTTGTGTGTCAATGTTGTTTAGATCATGAATACCCTTTTAACTTCTTAAGAACTTATATTCAACACAAATACATCAATCGTCTTGCTGCTTCTAATTTCAAATCTACCACACAACAATAGGATTTCAAGGTCAGCATGTTAGTGGTCGTGCTGTGAAAATTATATCATAACACTCATATCCGGGTTGCATCTTTTCCACACACATCTTGAACATCTTACACATTTTTGACAACCAACCAAATTAGAGGGTAGCAAATTTACATTTTTGACAATCAACCAATTCAAAGCCTACCAAATTTGATTGTCATCTCTCTTGGTATCTATCTTTGCTGGCTGGTTTAAAAGATAGTTCAAAAGATGCGTTTAAGTCAGTGTTTCTCAAAGTGTGGGGCGCGCCCCCCTGGGGGGGCGCGATGACCCTACAAGGGGGGCGCGAGCGTATCGAAAATTTAAAGATTTTTTTTTTAAAAAAATAACCGGAAAGAGAAGTAAAACAAAATGCTTTCTTCCATAATAAAAAAAATACACACAACAACACTGACATAATTTATATTTATTATCTGGCTTTTTTCCGTCATCAAATAGCTATCTTTGATCCCAAAACCAAATTAAAGAAAAAAAAAACATTTTGTTTCATTTGCTGTATTTCCTCAATGAGAGATTTTTTTATTACGTTTTAACATAAAATATTACTCGTTAAAAGAAAAAACGAAACCCAGACCCTGAGAAAAATTCTAAGAAGATAAACAATTCACCGCTGTAATTATTATTGAAATACTGTACATTAGTTGTAGAAAAAGAAAAGGAAGTCATGATTCACTTTTCAGCCAGGCTGCATATTACGTTTGCTAATCATTTGATTGACCTTCAATCTTATGGTATGGTTATTATCAATATTAGTTCCCTCCCATCTTTTATGCGTTTGCTTTTCGCTTAGGGAAATTGTAAATAATTGAGTTTTGCGATATTTGGAAAAGAATTGATTGGTTTAACATTTCTGTAGGGTAATTGAAAAGTGTCTGATTTGCGTCCTTTATTGTGGTCTTGTACTTTTGAATCATTTTAGTTCAGTTTTATTGGATTTTTTCTCAAATCATCAAAGAATTGAATAGTCCTTGAAAGAAGGTAAGTATACTTTCTATAAATTAAAATATTCACTAGAATTCCGATTTGTATCGTGTACAGTAAAAATAATTCTAAACAAATGATTGGGGTGACTGAGTCCTCCCGCACTACCATTAATGTTAGTATCGAGTACGCGCCTGCTCCCGGGTTAAAACATTTTGAAGTCTTCTCGCTTTAAACGTTAAAAAGTAACACAATTATTCTTCATCGGAATTTTACATTCTTTTTCATAATTTAACATTAATTCTAAATGCTAATTGTGTGAGGTTTAAAATTACAGTTCTTTTAAACAGTTATTTACAATTATAGCATTTATCTAAAAAAAAATCCTTTTACATTTTTGTATACAATGTCGTGCACACAGTTTTACTCTCCTTACAGTTCAGCTATTATATCAAGAATAATGTTTTATTTTTTTTAAAAATGAACTCGTGCGAAGAGTCGGTGTTTCAGCCAGTATACGTTTGATGTATCAGTATTGAAGAAGGTATTTTATAAATAATTTCTTATTACTGAATTTGGCCGCGGTAGCCGAGTGGTATAGGTGTCGGATCGTGGCTTGCCTTGTCACGAGTTCGAGCCCAGTACCACTAAAGACCCGCCATGTAGGGCAGCGATGCATGTTAAATCTGTTGAGAGTTGAAACTTTTTCCCGTTGGTGTGGTGTGGTAGTTAGGAGAGAAGGGTGCCAGCTCAGGTGTCATCCACGTCACTTGACCATGGTTCAAAATTACGTGGTCCATCGTCAAAAGCCCTCGTGCAGCTGAACAGTGCGACGTTAATATTCAATCAATCAATCTTATTACTAAATTAAGAACAAGTTTAATAATTATTAGGGACTTCCACGGGCTTTTCTTGTAGAGGAAAGTTTTTCAAAGGAAGGTTTTAATATCAGAAATTGACACTTAAAGAGTTATTTTTCTATATTTAGCTGAGATCTATATTTTGTCTTCAAGGCATCTACTGCAGAAAATCCGGTTTGAAAAAGGTAGGATGTTGAAAATGGTAATAGTATACAAAGTGCTTTTGTTTTCAGTACAGATAATTCCTCATCCACCTCTACCCCAAATTCAAAGAGCGATTTATTACAAAATTGCCTTTTAGTTTTTCACTGGATATGAAATCTATGAAGATTTCTTCTTCGGAAGTTGAAAGCCCTTCTGGAGTATCTTGAAATAGATCCCTAATCCACTCGTAACTTGCTACCAAGCTGTCCTCATCCAGAAAATACTTTTTAAAATTCTTTGCCAACATAGCTAAATGATTTTACATGTTTTAAAAACAACTTTCACATGTTGTTCTACAGATTTGTAAGTTTTAACACATATCGAGCTGGGGCTTTTTTTCCATCAATTACTTCAGTAGTGGTAAATCCAATATTTAAGTATTTTTGAGAAGATCGCCTTGATTTAATTTTCGGAACCATGCTCGTTCGTCTGTGTACTTGTTGATTCTTTATTATGGTCGAATGTTTGCTTACGACTTAAAAATGTATGTATGATATTGTTTTAATCTACTGCCGTAAATACTTAATTACCGTGAATTACAATTAACGTGGAAATTAAAAAAAATGTACATTCAAGCTAGATTCGGTAGCTATAGGAGTATCGAGTCGACCAAAACTGACTGGAATTGTACCAGGAAAAGCATTTTTACATGTTTTGCGCAGACGTCCGATAGGTTGCCCAGACTCACGCAAACGTACCCTATAATGCCAGATGTGATGGATATGATAGAGAGCGACATTGACTAGACTATTTTTCTAATAACATTTGTGCTTTGAGAAATGAATGCTGAAGGAAATAAATCTTTAATTAAATACATCATTTTGCGATCTGTTCTAATTTAAAAATTAGAGAAAGAAAAATAACATAATTCTAAGTAATATATATTTTAAGTAATTTTCTTAAAATATATATTACTTAAAATATACACAAAATTTAATATACTTATCGTATTAATTTGTACGGTTTATAATTAATATCGTATTGTAACTTTAGCGTCTCTCTCTCAAAGTGCATTTTTATTGCAGTAAATACATTATTGTTGTACAGGGGGGTGAGACAAAAATTATGATGGAAAATTGGGTCGCCAGTATTGAAAGTTTGAGAAACACTGCTTTTAATGTATGAGTGGTGCACAGAGTATTTTATGACTAATTAATTAATACTAAATTAAGAACAAGTTTAATAATTATTAGCTACTTCCATGGGCTTGTCTTACAGAGCAAAGTTTTTGAAAGGAGTTTTAAGATAAGAAATTAACCCTCTGAGTTCATTTTCTATATTTAGCTGATATCTATATTTTGTCTTCTAAGCAACCACCGCATTTTGTAATATGTTCCAATTTAAAAATCAGAGAAAGGAAAAATAACTTAGTAATTATCCTATTACTTAACTTTTTTTGCTTAAAAGTAACATATACAAAATTTAATACTTATGTCATGAATTTGTACGGTTTATAATAAATATTGTTGCTTTATCGTAAAAGTGCATTATTTTGCATTCAGTAAATTATTTTGTATAAGGGGGGGCGCGATAAAAATTGTGATTGAAAAGGGGGGCGCCAGTATTGAAAGTTTGAGAAGCACTGGTTTAAGTATATTCAGGTTTTTTTTAACTCGGTGAATAATCGCTTTTCATTAATTTTAAGACTCTTGATTCTCTTGGAAAAAGCTCTGTGAGTAAAAAATTTTTGTTAAATTCTTTTTTGAAAAATACTTTTCTTACGTAATTGTTTTAGGATTTTTCTATTTTCCTTACGTAATTGTTTTGGGATTTTTCTGCTTTAAGATTTTGGGAGAATTTGTTGCAGAATAGTAGTCAGTGGTTTTATCATACTCTCTGTGAGTTTTTACATACTTTGAATTTTTGTTTATTTTATTTGGTTTTTCCTACCGAGTTGCAAAGGGGGAAAGTTTGCTCCTTCCAACTAGTTTAACCCCACTTATTCAGTCCTAAGTCCGAAATTACTTTCTGACTCGCTAGGCTCTTTTTGTAGTTCCTTTTTTGTATTTTTCTATAAATTCAATCTTCATGTTTAGCTTTTATATTTTTATTACGTTATTTCTTGTTATGTTCTTTATCTATTATTTCTTGTTTTTGATATATTATACAAATTTCTTTCATATATATATATATGCAACAGTGGAGTATAGAAAGTTACAACAATATCTATGAATTTAATAAATTTATAGAAAAATAATAATCAATGACCGGCTGGGTGGCGTGGTTGGTTTGTCGCTGGCCTTCTGTACCCAAGGTTGCGGGTTCGACCCAAGTCGGTGAATTTTCATGATGCAGAAAATTGACAGCGACCATGTCGTATTATTATACGGCATGTAAAAGATCCATAGAGTGTCTGTTTGGCTTGGGTGCTCTAAGCAAAATTAAATCCTAGTGCAGATCCACATCGTCAGAGCTCTGGTGTCTCCCTGTAGGGAGGAAACTGTGCGCAAAATTACTTGCGGTAATTGGTATCTGCCTATAGGGCACCGCACTAAAAAGTGATACCAGCTTCCGGGGGGGTGTACTAGGTCTGTAATGGTTAATGATCAATTCGCAGCCCATTAGAAATAAAAAAAAAAAATCTATGATGAATGTTGATACAAGTTTTACCCTTATGTGAATACAGAAATATTTTATATTGTAACTTTTTATGTCTAATAATTAATAAACAGGAATTTTTTTAAAAATATTTTTATATAATGCACAAAATTGTTAAATTTATACAAAAACTATAATGTAATAAAAGTCGTATTTATAGGTACATCAACCTATGCGGCCTCCTTTATTACTACTTAATTTACATGCGGCCTTCAATGGTAAAAAGTTTCTCCACCTATGGTAAAAGGTTATATATTATACGAAACTGCATGTCAGGTATAGGAACGGTTTTGTTGAAACATGCGGTTAAAATTTTCCAATGCCGTTTTCTAGTAATGAGAATGTACTTCGTTTTTATAATGCTCAGTTTTTGGTTTCAAGGTGTGGATGGTCTAATGCTTTTTTTTGTTGACATAAATATTACACTTCAAAAATCTCCATGGAAAAACCCAACGGCGTTAAATTGCTATTCTGATTCACCAAACGGGAAATTACATAACTAGGACATTTCAAAATATTGCTAAGCCATGGAAACACCTTGTTCTTTAATGTAGCTCTCCATTTTTAATAACCCTAAACTATCAGCTGTCACTGTGTCCTTTTTTCGTTGACAACGCTGTGTCACACAAAATGGCACAATATCCAAATCTTGCATGATTTGGGAGGCACCCATTATTAAGGAGAAAAACAACTCTCCCATCACGAGATATCTCCAGAACTATTAGACTTGCAGACGTTCAATTTGACAGGCATGTTCTTCATTTTGAGTAAAGATCCTCTAGAAATGGGTCTTGTGAAAATAGACCCCCCGAGAGAGAGTGTTGTGTATGATTAAGAGGCCTTATCGATAAATGTATTCCTGTTTTTGAGCTATTACACCTACAGATTTGAAATTTGATAAGCTTGTTTCTTTTATTAAGTAGAGATTCGTTAAACATGAGTTTTTGTGGAGATAAACTTTGGGGAAGGGAACTACAGTGACGCAATCGATAATTAGGCTTCCGTTTTAAAATTCCTGTCTTTTTAAATGAAAAGGTGAAGTTTATAAGTATGTTTTTAGTACAAACAAATGCTTACGTGGATATCAATAATCAACCTGGGAGTGGTCACGCGGAGCAAGGATTCACCACAGGCTCACGAAATTGTTAATTCTGGGTAAACTGTTTATTTGTAACCAAAATGCCTTTGACAATATTCTCCTATATGGCAGTCTTCAAGGGAACTATAATGTATTTGTCACATATCTCCCTCTTTTTTCAATTCCTACTATTAGCTCACACTGTCTTTATATTTATTTATCTCGGCGGAATTTTCAATCGTTAATAAAATACATTTTAAAGCGCTCGATTGAGTTGAAATTTTATGTACAGAGTGTTTTTTTCCAGGTATAGAAGTTTAAGTTGGCATTACTTTCCAAGATGGCGACCGATTTAACAGCTGTCAAGTGATTTATTCTCAGTTTGGTTTGGCAATTCATCATGAATAGACTCACGCCTGAACAACGCTTTCAAATTGTGCGATTTTATTTCGAAAATATTGATCGATTTTCATAAGCGAATTTTGTTTAGCGATGAAGCGCACTTCTGGTTGAATGGCTACGTCAACAAACCAAACTACCGCATTTGGAGTGAAGCTAATCCACAAGTGTATGTCGAAACACCGTTACATCCAGAAAAACTGACTGTTTGGTGCGCTTTATGGGCTGGTGGAATCCTTCTTCAATAACGATGAAGGCCACAATGTTACAGTCAATGGTGATCGGTATAGAGCCATGATTACTAACTTTTTCATACCTGAATTGAACAATCATGATGTCCAGGAGCTGTAGTTCCAACAAGACGGCGCAACATGTCACACAGCTCGTGCCACAATCGATTTATTGAAAGACACGTTTGGTGACCGCCTAATTTCACGTTTTGGACCTGTGAATTGGCCTCCAAGATCTTGTGATTTAACACCGCTAGACTATTTTTTGTGGGGCTATGTAAAGTCATTGGTCTATGCGGATAAGCCACAAACGCTTGACCATTTGGAAGACAACATTCGCCGTGTTATTGCCGATATACGGCCACAAATGTTGGAAAAAGTCATCGAAAATTGGACGTTCAGATTGGACTACATCCGAGCCAGCCGTAGCAGTCCTATGCCAGAAATCATATTTAAAATGTAATGCCACAAGATTATCTTTCGAATAAAAAAAATTCATGTCAATCGAATAATACATCGTTGTTTTATTGCAATTTAAAGTTCTATACCTCTAAAAAAACACTCTTTACACGATTATTTTGGATGACCATATAGTAATTTTTAATTATAAGTAATAAAAATTAATTGATTAAAACTAATTATTTAAAGAATTACAAATACAGCCACGTTGCCATCATTTTTGGAAACTTAGCGACCGTTTTGGCGGACTTGTGTCAAAACTTGAAAAGGTTTTTTCTCACATTTTAAAGCGCTCATTTGAGCCGAAATTTTCTGTACAATATTTTTTTGGGTAAAAATATGATAATTTAATCATAATTAATTAAAATTAATTGACTGAAACTAATTATTTAAAGAATAACGGATACAGCCACGTTGGTTTCATTTTTAGCGACTTGGGTCAAAATTTTAAAACATATTTTTTTCTCCCGTTTTAAAGCATTCAGTTAAACTGAAATTTTATATACACGATTGTTTTGGATGACAATACGATACTTTAACGATAATTAATAAAAATTAATTACAATTTAATGTTGAGATTCTGTTATATGTATATACATACACTCACTTCCGAAAGTTAAGCACAGACATTAAAATGCTAATTTCCGGTAGCCAATTAGAATTGAAGAGGATGCAATTCGCTGCAGAGTTAGATGGAAGTATGCAAATATGTTAGGTAACAGCCAATCGTGCTTTCATGTCAAGAAATATGCAAAAAGGCAGTCTTATAAGAAGCCAGCTTTATGAAGGGTTACAGAAGTTTATTGTAATTGCTGATAGAAGGTGTTTAAAACTTTCGTACAATTTGTTTTCAAGACATACGTGTTTCTATGACTTCCAGAAAACGAATGGAAGATTCTGAGCGCTGGCGTGCTGTGGGGCGCATTGAAGCAGGACAGTCGATCACAGATGTTACTCTTTAATTCGGCGTTCATCATTCTGTAATTTCACGTTTATGGAAACAATTTCAAACCACACAGACAGTTGTCCAAAGGCCGGTAGGCGGTCTCCCCAGGGTTACAACCCCAGCGGAAGATCAATATATTGCTATTGTAGCCAAGCGCGGAATCGCAGAGTGACCTCTCCACGTGTGGCATGTATGGTTACAGCGTCCATTGGTAAGGCTATATCTGCAGATACTGTACGCCGAAGATTACATATTAATGGACTGTATGCCCGGGTACCTCGAATTTGTGTTCCTCTATCCGTCCAATCAAGAGGGGCACGATTAAAGTGGTTTGTGGGACATGGCGATTGGACTGTGTCTGACTGGGGCAATGTCATGTTTACTGATGAGTCAAGATTTGCTCTAGAGCCAGATGACAAGCGTATAAGGATATGGCGTAAACAAGGAACACGCAATCAGCCCCAAAATACCACGCATTCCGGGACGGAAGTATTATGTTGTGGGCAGGGATTTCATTAGGATACCGCACCGACCTGCACATCTTTAAATGGGTTTTTGTGACGGAAGAGTCCGGTATTGAGATGAAGTCCTAGAACCCATTCAGAGATTGTACGCTGCAGCAGTTGGCCCTACTTTTGTTTTAATGGACGCTAACGCACGTACCCATAGAGCTGACATCGTCGATGACTACCTGGAGAGTGAAGGGATTGCGCGTATGGCTTGACCAGCATATTTGCCCGACCTTAATCCCAACGTTTCTCACCTCCAGCCACTCTTATTGAGCTGGAAACTGCTCTACAAGAAGAATGGTGATTGCTTAATTCTGCGGTGGTGGACCACCTAATTAAAAGCATGGTCAGAAGGTGTAAACTTTGCTTACAGATGAGGGGGGGGATCACATATCCTTTTTAATGTCCTTTTTTTCATTTTATGCTGTTTTTTTTTCACTTTATGCATAATTCTGCTTAAGTCTCCAGTATGACATTATCTGATAACTTACAAAAATTTAATATTGTTTTCATTTCTGTATATAGTTATTGATTTTGTTTCATGCATAAATATATATACTACTTTACTGCCAAGTTTTGTGTCAATCAAAGAAGTATTTGTTGATTTTTTTTTTTTTTTTTTTTTTTTTTGCATTTTACATCTTCGTGCTTAACTTTTGGAAGTGAGTGTATTTATATTAATTGTAACTATTTAGTAAAAAGTAACTAAAATAAAAAATTTTCTTTGTTGATCTAAGTAAGAATTGGTTAAAAAAAATGTTTTTTAAAATTTATTTTTCACCATCTTAAGGTGCTTGTTTTGACTGAGTTCCCCGAGCGACCACTTTTGTTCCAAAATGTTTTCTGTGAACATGCTACATTTTCTTCCCCTGGGAACAGTGGTTTTAATTGCTGTGTTGTACGACTTATTATGGTTTATAAATACAAATGAACAGAATATAAACAAAGAAATGAGCATCTGGGATCTCTATTGAAGGAAGTTGAAACTGATCAAGCTAGGGAAGAACCTACTGAAATAAAGCATGTTAATAATGATAGCAAAAGTAAATTTGAAAAAAAAACAAAGAATGAACATAAAACATTTGAGCTGAAAGGAAAAGTTTCAAATGCTACCTAAAATCCTTCATCCTGTCAAAAAGACACAATCACAAGAAAAAGTTCAACATGCCATTTGTCGGTCATCAGAGGACAATAAAACTACAATTACTTGAACAAAATATGACAGTTTTGCCAGTAAATAACATTTCTGTAACGTTATTGAAAAATGTGTGCAATTTGTGTGCTTTATTAAAGTCACGCACATTTGAAACTTCTTGGTTCTGTTTGATTGATATTTTTTTTCAATTTTTTATAGAAAAATTGAAGAGTCCTTAAAAGTAGGTGAGTACACTTTCTCTTAAATAAATTATTCACTGGAATAATGATTTTTGTCGTGTGCAATAAAAATAATTATAAAAAAATGGTGCGTGGAATGCCACACGATAGAAGTGAAACTTCTTTGGTGACGTTGGAACATTGATTATTTGCCCTAATAATCCAAACTGACCGTGTACTTGTCTCATTCATCTAATTTGCATGAAAGGTATTCGTAACGGAAATGAGTCTTTCTGATACCAAATCCAAAGTAGAAAGATGTGCTGGAATTTTTGGTATAAACCATTACATTTTGATATATTTGGTATACTTTTCCTAATTAAACTTTGTCAGCAATTGTAGCATGCTTTAATGTGTCTTCTAAATTAATTTCCGGTCAAATATTTTGTAAAATATTTTTGTGCTCAGCAACAGACGTTCTCAAATCATCTCTGAACTATAATCTATCATAAATTGAACGCCCGTGATCGAAAGGATTATCAATGAATCGCTTTTGAAAATCTTTGAAAGCATTTTTATGGGAATCATAGTCTTTGTAACGTAAGATAGAATTTATTATTGATTTACATGCATCAGTTTCAACACGCACTAGACTTGTTGAGGGAACTGTAGCTAATGGCACAGAGTGGTTCACAAAGTCTGTATTAATCTCTGCTTTCATTAGAAGAGACTCAATAGCCTTCCCATCCCTTAAACTGGGCATTAAGAGTATTTTGCAGTGTTTTTTTTGAATTTGCACTATTTTTCTGGGGTTTTTTTTGTCATTTTTTTAGACTGGACTTGTTGCTAGTTTTTCTTTTTTTTCTTTCACGAAACTCTTTTCCTCTTTGTGCATTTGATTTAGGCATTCTGACTAGAACTAATAATAATAAAACGCAAATGAAAATAAAAAAAAACAAATTAGCCGCCGAACATATAACCATGTAGACAAATGTCTAAGGAAATTGTTTCCTACACTCCTCACTTAACTGTAACTGAGTGCGCCAGACTTTCCACTCCTCACTTAACTGTAACTGAGTGCGCGAGATTTTCCCGCTTTCCTACCCCAACTGAAACTTTTTGGAACCCCGTACCGGGACATTCTGTAAACTGAAACGCAACGGACGGACGCAAGGTCTTGTTCGCATCAATCCGCAGCACCTTCAAGGGTGTAATTTTCATTTAACCGCATTATTACCTTTTAGTGTAAACTTTAACTGTAAATATTTATTTTCTTGTAATATAAATTTAAGTACTATCTCCATCTCTGGCTATTATTCGAACTCAACCAACGGCATCATATGGAGGCACCGACGACATTCGTCAACGATTCAGAGAAACAAGAGATAAGTACTATTTTATATTTTCATTCAACGTTTGACTTTGGTTTCTCTTACTGATTCATTCCATCCATATTTCGTTTTATCAATTAATGGATGCCGAAACGGCTACAGTGCTTCGCGGCAGAGCGAAGGCTGCACTTACAAGAACTATAAATTTCATTGATAAAAATGATCAAACTTTTGACAAAAATGATATACGCAACAAGTTAGAGAAACTTGAATTAACTTATACGGAATTTGATAAAGCGGATGCTGCTTTACCTATCGAATCCTCTGAAATGGAAGAATTCGAAACAAAATATTACGAAACCAAAGCCAAGCTACAAAATATCTTAGAAAATTTATCTGTGAGAACATATGTATATAATGATAATTCTGATGTCTTTGAAAATGTCTCAAATATGAAATCTAGCAATTTTAAGTTGCCAAAAATTAATATTGAGCGTTTTCTGGTGATTATAAAAATTGGCCTTCATTTAAGGATTTATATGTATCATTAGTGCATGATAATATGTGTTTATCGAATATACAAAAGTTTCAATATCTCAGAGGTTTATTGCTGTCAGAACCAGCAAATATAATTAAGCACATTCCCATTACTGAAACGGCTTATAACGAGGCTTGGGAAAAATTATTAGCTCGTTATGATAAAAGAAGCAAATCATTTTTTCACTCATTAAAACCTTCATGGAACAACCTTCTTTTAACGATACTAACTCTCACAACTTACGCAACATAGCAGACACTTCCGACGAAGTAATTAGAGGTCTTAAATCTATTGATACTAAAGCAGAGTCTAGAGATGTATGGTTGATTTACATTTTGTTACAAAGGTTGATCCTAAAACGCGCCAAGAATGGGCGCAATTCTCAAATAATATTGATTTTCCCACATTTGAAGCATTTATAGAATTTTTAAATAACAGATGTACATGCTTAGAACTTTATAATGTTAGCGTTACTTGTGAAAAACAACCTTATATTAATAAATCGAAATTTAACAATAGTTTAAAATGTTCTTGTTGTAAAATGAATCATCTTGTTTTCAAATGTTCTAAATTTAAAGAAATGTCTGTTAAAGAGCGTATACAACTTGTTAATAAACAAAAATTATGTATGAACTGTTTATCTGATAGGCACACTGAGTCACATTGTAATTCAACTTTTACTTGCCACTATTGTAAGAAAAAGCATCATTCGCTATTACATGATAATAATTTTAAAAATTTCGCAATGTCAGCAAATAAATCTCATCGTGCTGAAGGTCAAAAGCAGACAGGAAATGATACTAATCAAAGCAAAGAAGTTGCAGCTTCCGTGAACTCTATACAAACATGTTTTTCTTTATTACCAACTTTAAGCGTTAACATTAAAAATATTTTGGGGGAGAACTGTCAAGTTCGAGTTATGGCGGACAGCGGAAGTGAATCAACATTCATTTCGGAAAAATGTTTAAAACAGCTAGGCCTGAAAAGAAAAAACGCTAGATTTCAAATTAAAGGATTGCAAGATTCTAAAATCGCGATGACTAGAGGGTGTGTTGAAATAGATTTAGTATCGTTACATGACCCCAAGGTCAAACTACCAGTTAAAGCATATGTTTTGGAAAAACTAACTGCTCCGTTACCAACGGAAAAAATAAACGAAACACATTTCTCTCATTTAAAAAATGCCTGCTTAGCGGATCCGAAATTTTTATCTCAAACAATATCGATATGATTCTCGGATCTGACTACTTTTTTCTATTTTGCTTCCTGGGCAAATTACTTGCTCTCAAAGTAATTTAATCGCTCAAAATTCCATTTTTGGTTTCCTAATTTCAGGCAAATTAACTGAGTCTTTAAACTCAAATTCAATGCTAAATCTTCACATTAATGGTACAAATATTGACAATCAATTAAAGCAATTTTGGGAATTAGAAGAAATTCCTAACGTAAAAGATAAATTATTAACTTCTGAAGAGCAATTTGTGGAAACACATTTTCAAAATACTTATGCATGTAATTCCGATGGACGCTTTGTTGTAAAACTTCCATTTTATAAATCAAATTCAGAATTGGGAGACTCAAAACCCGCAGCAATTTCTCGCTTATTAGCAATGGAGCGGAAATTTAAAAATAACCCAGATTTTGAAAAACAATACAAAGAATTCATGAACGAATACGAATCGCTAGGTCACATGAGCTTAGTAAATTCCAGATTCCATACTTCCAAAGATCAGAATTTTTTACCGCATCACGCCGTTATCAAGCCATCCAGCCTTACAACAAAGTTAAGAGTAGTTTTTGACGCATCTTGCAAAACTACAAATGGTACGTCATTAAATTCTCTGCTAGGAGTAGGTCCCAAATTACAAAGGGATATTTTTGAAATATTGCTTAATTTTAGAATTCCTAGAATTGTATTTACAGCGGACATTGAAAAAATGTACCGTCAAATTTTAGTAGCTGATGAAGATCAGAAATACCAACAAATTCTGTGGAGAAATAACTCTAGTGAAAACATTCGCACATACAAGCTAAAAACTGTCACCTACGGTTTAGCCTCAGCTTCCTTTTTGGCCACTAGGTGTATTAAGCAAATCGCTCTCGATGATAAAGATAATCCCAACCTCTCCCGAGTTTTACAGGAAGATATTTATATGGATGATTTACTATCGGGAGCAGATACGCCAAATAACGCAATCTCCATTTGCAAGGACATTGCTCATGTTTTGAGTACTCGCGGATTTCATTTAAGAAAATGGAATTCTAATTCCACCGAATTTCTCGCTCAATTTTCAGAACATAGTTCTCATGATGCACGAGTTGAATTTTCCAAAGATTCTAATGAAAGTTCTAAAGTATTAGGCTTATTTTGGAATTCATCCAATGACACTTTTGGTTTCCAACCATCGCTTGAACTTACACCACCACTCACAAAGAGACGTATTTTATCTGAATCTTCCAAAATTTTCGATCCTTTAGGACTTCTTTCACCTTGTACAGTATTCATGAAGATTTTTATCAAAAACTTTGGCTTACAAAAACAGATTGGGATTCTCCCATTCCACAACAATTAACAGAGGATTGGCTTAGGTTTCAAAAGGCCTTTAATGCCATCAACTACCTCACTGTTCCCAGATGGGTCATCCTTACAGCAGACAACATAGTAGAATTGCATGGTTTTGCAGATGCTTCTTCATTAGCTTATGCTGCTGCAATCTACTGTCGGCAGAAACACAACGGCGAAATAAAGGTTCAACTACTTGTATCAAAAACTAAAGTAGCCCCTGTCAAACAAGTTTCCATTCCTCGATTGGAGTTGTGCGGTGCACATTTACTATCCAAGCTATTTAAATCGGTCTTACGGACATTAAAATATTATACCTTTGATGTATTCGCTTGGACGGATTCTAAAATAGTTCTCTCCTGGCTGTCTGGTCATCCTCGCCAATGGAAAACTTTCGTAGCAAATAGAACATCTGAAATTATAGAAGTTCTACCTACAAAGCATTGGAGACATGTGCCTTCTAAGGAAAATCCCGCAGATATTGCATCCCGAGGTATTGATCCTAAATGCTTACCTGATTGCAAGTTATGGTGGCAAGGACCACCCTGGCTAAGGCTAGAAACTTCTAGTTGGCCCAAGGCTGAATCCAGTTGCGATGAGGCTTCGGATGAGGTAAAAGCGGAACAAAAATCAGTCTCCATCTTCAATCTGTTTACTCACACATCAAATGATGTAATTCATGGTTTATTCGAACATTACTCTTCACTCACCAAAGTAATTCGCATTTTTGCTTATTGCCAAAGATTTATTAAAAACTGTAAAAAGATAGCATCTCAAGGATCATCGATCAGTTCATCCCATATTAATACTACTTCACTTACCTTTTCGGAAACCAAAACCGCTGAAGAAACCATCATTCGTTGGGTTCAAGGTTTTTACTTTCAGGAAGAAATACGAAGCATTAAAAAACAGATTTCTCTGCCACCCAAAAGTCCATTACGTTCCCTCCATCCATTCATAGATGAACATGGTTTAGTACGGGTGGGAGGGAGATTGCAAAATTCCCAGCTTCCATTCAATTCCAAGCATCCTATCATACTTCCTTCTCAGCACAGTATTAGTGAACTCCTTATCAAGGAACAACACATTGCTCATTTACATGCTGGGCCGACTTTGTTAGCTCACGTTCTTCGACAGTCCCATTGGATCGTAGGAAGTAGAAAATTAATTAACAAATGTATTAGAAAATGCTTAAAGTGTAACAAATTCAAAACATCCACCACAACTGATGGGCAATTTACCAAAACACCGTGCCACGCTGGAGAGACCTTTCTTCAGTTGCGGTATTGATTATGCTGGTCCTGTACTGATTAAATGCAACAAAGGTCGAGGGACTAAATCTACGAAGGGTTACATTGCTTTATTTGTATGCTTAGCAACTAAAGCTGTTCATATTGAAGCAGTCGGAGACTTAACAACTGATTCCTTCATAGCTGCACTTCGTCGTTTTAGTGCTCGTCGTGGTGCTCCCCGCCACATTTATAGTGACAATGGAACCAATTTTGTTGGAGCTCGTCGAAAACTTGACGAAATACGGAAGTTATGGCTTTCTTTACCAACTAATGAAGCCATCTCTTACTACTTATCCAAATCTTCAATAGATTGGCACTTTATTCCACCCTCATCACCACATTTTGAGGTATTTGGGAATCAGGAATTCGATCCGTCAAATTTCATCTGAAGAGAGTATTGGGAGAAACCATATTAACTTTTGAAGAGTTAACAACCTTGCTCACACAAATCGAAGGATTACTAAATTCCAGGCCTCTCTCCTACGTTAATGACTCTGACATAGAATGCATATCTACGCTCACACCTTCACATTTTCTTACAGGTGATGTTCTTCTTTCAGTTCCAGAGGAGCTTCCTTCAACCTCCAACCACAGAGATCGTTGGGAGTTGCTACAGAACATCAAACGGGGCTTTTGGAAGAAGTGGAGTTCCGAATTTATCTCCTCCTTACAACCTCGCAAGAAATGGCAGGACGCACAACCAAACTTGAAGGAAGATGACATCGTATTGATCAAAGAGGAGGGTCCTCCTGGTACATGGCCAATGGCTCGAGTTCTTCAAGTGCATCCAGGCAACGACGGACTGGTTCGTGTTGCAACTGTGAAAACCCAAGACTCTGTGTTAAAACGACCTGTTCACAAACTTCACAAACTTCCCATATATCCGAACTAGTTCGGATATAGGGTGGGAGTATGTTTCCTACACTCCTCACTTAACTGTAACTGAGTGCGCCAGACTTTCCACTCCTCACTTAACTGTAACTGAGTGCGCGAGATTTTCCCGCTTTCCTACCCCAACTGAAACTTTTTGGAGCCCCGTACCGGGACATTCTGTAAACTGAAACGCAACGGACGGACGCAAGGTCTTGTTCGCATCAATCCGCAGCACCTTCAAGGGTGTAATTTTCATTTAACCGCATTATTACCTTTTAGTGTAAACTTTAACTGTAAATATTTATTTTCTTGTAATATAAATTTAAGTACTATCTCCATCTCTGGCTATTATTCGAACTCAACCAACGGCATCAGAAATATTTTAAAAAGGCACGCTTTTACTGCGAGAGCTATTTTGTCTACACCGTGATGCATAGATGTTCCCGGGTCTGGGGGAGAAGGACCCCCAATCGGAAGGTAGGCAAGTTGAGTAAGCGGAGAGGTGGGCAATCATCCAACTTTCGGTGTCCCCGCTCCCCCCTTTTCCACCCACTGGCTATCCTGTCGCCATGGCGCGACGACTCGGGGGATGGGGAAGAAGACTACTTCCGTTCGCTTTTTCGACTGTTACGCAAAACTGGGCAAATTTCTCATTCACTCCCGAGCGCAAAAAAGTTTTACTTCAGAAAGGACTGGGGTGATTCCGTCACCCCTCGTGACCATTAACGTTAGTATCGAGTGCACACTGTGATTTACTTAGTCTCTTTCCCCTAATTGCTAAGAGGGGACGCCAACAAACGTGAAAAAATTCCGTTAATTTCCCTAATTGCTGGAAAAAAGGTTTCACAAATGGGTGGTCAAAAATTATGACATTTGTTTCCCATGCCAGTCCGAAAGTTTAAAGAGACACCGGCACAATGTGCTTTCGGGTTGATCCGGGTGACAGTGCGTCCGCAGGACAGTATTCTCACATGCGCCCAGACAGACTCCCGCTACAAGCGGCCGACGGACAAGAGATCAAAGAGATAGGCGGTGAGTGACCATGAGAAAGGAGAAGTTTAAAAAAGGAAAGCGAGGGGGTTCGAAAAACAGATTTTGACTAGAGAGAATCCGATAAGAGGCCTCTCGTTAGCGATAGACTTGAGAGTCAGCGGTACCTGGGATTTCACGAATTAAGGTGGACTTTGAACCGAAGAGGTTTCGAATCAGTAACCGCTCAGTGGAGATAGAGTCAGCCAGTTCACACAAACTCGGTGTGGAATTACCGAAAGGGAACTGAGAACTGTGGACCCTTACGCAAATCATATGTATAGGACATTTCTCTCTAGGGGATCACTTTATTTAATTATATTTATGCGAGCGATATAAGACATTGCAGTGAAATTGACTCTTTATCCGTGGACCCATTTTGCAATTAAATTGTAATGAAACATTTTTAGATGATTTTCATATTGTGTAATAAATAGTTTAACCAGAGCTATATTTGAAGTCATTACAGCGCCCTTCTCACGAGTTAAAAAACAGTATATATTCATGCAACATCATAAAATACTCAGCGAAGTGGGCTGGTAACGGCTGGTATCTCATATTTACCAAGTCATGACAAACTATCGAAAATGGCATTTTACTAAATTTAAAGCAGCTGTACAACAGTTAAAATTGAGGCCCCATTTGCGAAAATTTACTTTCCAATTAAAAACAAACTTTTGTATTTTTCACTAAATGGTTCCGTTTATTTATAGAGTGTTTAGCAACGTCATACTCTAAAGCTGTGGTCTTCAAACTGTGTTTTACAGAACCCTGGGGTTCCACGAGTCACAATAAAAATTCGTAAAGAAAATTACTAATGCGTATGCAAAATGGATTTATTTTTTCTATGAAAATGGTACAACCACAAGTATCTAAAGCTCATTCCAGCCGTTAAACTCGAAAATTTTATTTATGCATAATTTGTTAATTTATATTTTGCACTTTTAATTATATTTTAAACTTTTAATATAATGTAATTAGGGTTGCCAGATGTCCGATTTTCGACCGGACAGTCCAGTTTTCTTCATGTTAGTCCGGTCAAGAGAATCTGGGTAAACCGGACAAAAGAATGTCCGGTTTTAAATACATTTTGCGTAATATCTGGTGCTTTGGGCAGACAACCAACACAACGAGTAGGATTGTAGGTACCTAGGTGTATATCTACATGGTTTGGACACGCGTGTGCATGTGGATAGGATTGCGCAGCCAGAGCCACCTTCGGTTCGGATTCGATTCGGACTCTCGACCTTCCTCTTCCGCTATTCCCCTCCAAGCTCCGACGGGGGAGGGGAAGGGGCCGGTAGCGGGGAGTCGCTGTCAGTCCATAATTGTTCTTGTTGTGGGTATATTCGATTCCTATTATTTGTGTCGCTGTCGTGGTCGTGTATGTGTGTGCCAAAATGGAAGACAAGGAAGCATCTAACAGCAAGGAAACTCAAACTAAGAAAGCAAGAAGAGTTTGTCATTATAATGTTGATTGGAAATTGCGTTTTGTTTGGTTAAATAAATGCGATGAAGACAACAGAAAAGGCTATTGCAAATTGTGCAAAAATTCGTTCACTGTAGCTTATGACAGCTTAAAAGCAGTTACCCACCACGCTGAGGCAAAGGAGCACAAAGAGTGTGAAAGTGCTGCAGCCATGTCTCACCGAATGAAGTCTTTCTTTACACCAAAAGGCAGCGCCCAAAGTGAAAAAGTTGGTATTTCCGAATTAACTGAGGTTTACCATGGTATCAAGCGCCACATTTCTTATGTTCCTCAAGATTGCTCCTTGAAAGTGTTAAAACAAGTGATAAGCGATTCAGATATCGTAAAGCAAATGACAGGAGGACGCACTAAATGTACAGCTTTGGTAAACCAAGTTTTGTTTCCGTATTCAATGGAACTTGTGCAGGAAGATTTAAAGAATGATGTTCCCTTTTCGGTAGCGACTGATGCATCAAATAAAGGTAATAGAAATTTTTTTCCAGTTGCTATTCAATTTTTACGAAGACTCATTTGAAGATTCAACATCTATTAAGGAACGTTTATGTGAAGTTATGGATAAATCACGACTCCCATGGAGCAGAGTAACAGCATGTGGAGCGGACAACGCGTCTGTTAATTTTGGAGTCAATAATTCCGTTTTTCAAAAATTGAAGTCTGAAGAAAACAACGACATAATTGCTGCCCACTGTAATGATCACATATTTCATAACTGCGCTAAAAATGCATTAAAAGTAATGCCTGTTGATGTCGAAAATATAGTGATGAAAGTATTTGCAGAGTTCTCTTGTTCCGCTAAGAAACGAGAAGATTTGAAGGAGTGCTTTGATTTTTTCGAAAGCGAATACAGAGAAGTCATTCGTCACGTTCCTACAAGGTGGCTTAGTTTATGTAAAGCTCTTGATAGGATGCTTTCATCATGGGGGCCATTGAAAAGGTACTTCATAGAACGAGGTTCTGATAATTGCCCTACGGCTCTCTGGGCTATCTTATCAGACCAAGAAAACGAAATTTCAGGTGAAGCTAATCCTACTTATAATGAACTATATTTGTATTTCACTCAACTTTATGGCTTCTTTTCAAGAAATTATTCTGTTGGTAGAGAAACATACCACAGCAGCATTTAATCTACATAACATCATGGTGAAATTTCACGACACACAATTTCAAAGAAAATAAATGACAAATATTTCGGAATTAAAGTCCATGTGGCATTAAAAAAAGGCCATCTTCCAGACCATGAAGTTGAAAAATTTACTAAAAACGCTACAAATGCGTATCACCGAGCTCTAGCTTACATAGAGAAGTGGTATCCATTTGAAAACCAATATTATAAAACGTTCAGTTGTTTGAATCTCGAATGCGGAAGATTGCCCACGCTGGATCAACTGCTCGAACTATGGTCAATATCTCCATGGAAGCAGCAAACTCCCCCTGAACAGATTTACGATGAACTGGCTGCACTTCAGAGTGTTTTTCCTTCACTCAAACTCGAAGGTAACTCAATTGAAATGTGGTGCAAATTTTTCCAAAAAGAAGAAGCACCGAATCTGCTGAAAATTGTGCAGTTTGTGTGCAGTGTTCCTGTATCCAACGCTTTTGTGGAACGTATGTTCAGCGTCTTTGATTGATTGATTAATTGATTGAATATTAACGTCGCACTGTTCAGCTACACGAGGGCTTTGGGCGACGAACCACTTAATTTTGAACCATGGTCAAGTGACGTGGACGACACTTGAGCTGGCACCCCCTCTCCTAACTACCACACCACACCAACGGGAGAACGTTTCAGCTCTCGACAGATTTAACGTGCACCGCTGCCCTACACGGCGGGTCTTTAGTGGTACTGGGCTCGAACTTATGACATACCTGCCATGGTCCGATACCCTAACCACTGGGCTACCGCAGCCCCGTATCTTTAGCGTCATGGGAAACGTATGGACTGACGAAAGAAATTGTCTCGCTGTAAATACAGTAAAAAGTGAATTGTGCATTTTTTTCAATATAAGCTCTAGTTGCACTGAATTCAAAGATGCCATTTCGACCAATAAACCTTTGTTAAAAGCAGTGTCATCGAATGCCAAATATACAAAGAAGTAGATTGTAAGCTTCTTTGTCATTTTCAGCAATATTTATGAGATAGTAAAAAAATTGAAAAGTTGTCCGGTTTTCTTCTCGAACACATCTGGCAACCCTAAATGTAATAGAAGAATATTAAAACGGTTTTTTTAATTATATATCTAGCAGTAGATTGCGAATATTCTATTATTTACGATACCGTGTTCCACAAAATAATTTTACTTTTGTTAGCACAAAGTTTTGCAAAACGAAATAGTTTTCTAATGGAAAATGCTCCTTTTTTTATTTGTGGTTAAATAAACCTATAATGAAAGAAAAGGAACAACTTACCGGCGTGTTAATAGATTCAACGTTAGAATCCAGCTCCTAAATTTTAAGTTGTAAATTCATGCAAAAATACACACTATTTCTCATACAGCTATAAACATTTTAATGCCATACGCTACATCAGTGCTTCTCAAACTTTCAGCATTTGGAACCCAATACTCAATCAGAATTTTCATCAAGCCCCCTTTCCATACAATAACAAAGTTTTGAATTCAATAATGCTACTTTTTTAACGCTATAGCTACAATACGGTTTTAACCTCTTAAGT
Source organism: Trichonephila clavipes (assembly GCA_019973935.1). Lineage (NCBI taxonomy): Eukaryota > Metazoa > Arthropoda > Arachnida > Araneae > Nephilidae > Trichonephila > Trichonephila clavipes. The sequence goes on from BMAU01017445.1 coordinate 171,221, forward strand.
ATAATTGGCGCATATATGTACGTCTCACACATTTAAAACATTCATTATTCCGGACGTATATATACGTCGTTCCGAAGTACGATCTTTTCTGTGCACTGCTATTCATAACATTATTCCGAAGGCTTTGGAATGCAATAAAAGGACTTTGACGGTGATTGTGAAGGATTTATTTATTTCAGAGTATTTGCTTATTTTATTGCTTTTCTCCCCCCAACACGTTACATACGCACGCCTACATGGCACTGGGGAGCGAATCACGTAACTTTTAATCGACAGTTAAAGGATTAGTTGAAAACAGTACAAATTATTAAGATGATTGTTAGTTTTTGAGCAGAATTTTATATATAAGAAGCCCTTGGGGTCGCTGGTGATTATTAAACGTTCTTAACTTAGTATTGTTAAATTAATTGTAAAATACATTGTGCAGTAATGATACGTTTATGTTGTTGTTTCTAATGCCACCTGTCTGACGTAGTCAGATCGAGGCCCACGAAATTCATCGTGGCAAGGGGCTAGAAGTACGCTTGTCGTTGGCCTTGAGCACCATACAGGTGACAGTACGATTTAGCTCGGCGAAATTCCTCGAAGAGACGATAGATGGCGACCCCACCTATCTCCACCACCACAATTTCTGCATGGGACTGAAGGGGAGGGAAATATTCTCCAGTCACATTAATAAATGTTTTATATCCGTGTAAATGTGTATTTTACTTTTTATTATGTCAGAAAGTTTTTTTTTGTTTACTTTTAATAAATTAATAATTTTTTAAAATTATCTTTTGTTTTCGGCTTTTCAATATGCTCGCACCCCCTTCTTAGATTTATCACGCCCCCTAGGTGGCCGCGCCCCACAGTTTGAGAAACACTTCGGTACAGTGATTGGCTTTCAATGGCACTAGGACTCGAACTCACGACACGCCAGCCTCGAGTCCCTGACCATAACCAATAGGCTATCGTAATCTCTATTTATTTAGGAACCAATATTAAACTTTAATAGCTATGTATTAAATTGTCACGTTTCAAAAAACTATCTATCTAAACTGTACGCAAATATATTGCCATCAAATGTATAAAATATGTGTTTCAAAAAATATAGTTTTTCCATTTACTAGATCAAATTTGCTAAAAGTCATATGACGTTTACTAAAGCCACTTTTATATAAATTATTCTCTTTTGATAATATTTTGTTATATCCTCGCTCCTTTACTAAATTTACTAAAATCTTTGTCTATATCTGTATTTATCTATATCTATACCTATCTATAATACCGTTATTTGTAAAATCAAATATTATTTGAACAAAAAATGGTGTTACAGGTGCAATTTGATAAAAAAAGATATCTGTTCCATTATACGTTTCGAGAGTTCGACAGATGGTTTTACCAGATTCTTTTCTCACTTCATTTGTGAGATTCAATTTTTATGTCTTTATGAAATAGAATTGACTCAATTTTTAAAATTTAAGTTTGGATGAGAAGCAATTGATTTATACTTGGAATCTTAATGTTATATTTGACTCAAAATTTATTTTTTGTCAAGTAAACTTCAGAATTCATTAAATGCAAGCCGGAAGGAAATGAAAAAAATTGGAGTAATACTATTTTATCTTACTAGAAATAAGCTAGAAATAAATTTCAGTTTCTTCTTCTTTTTTGAAGATTATCCAGTAGAAAAAATAGAAGAAATATATATATATTGTTAAAAAATTTTCAATCGCTAATAAAATAATTTCGATTTATCCATTTAAGTTCAAATACATGTTTTAAAACTTGTAGTAGATGACACTATATGTTAATACAGTTTTTTAAAATATTAATTTATTAATTAAATATTAAATTTATTCTGCGTTATTTCTGTCGTAGTTACAGCTAGCTGCAACAGATGGCGCCAGTACGCTTTTCTTACGAAGTAGGAATGACTTTAAAAAATATATTACTTGTGTTTTTTTAATGTCTATTAAAGAAAAAAAGTCGAAGGAGGAGAAATGAGTTCAGAACATTAAACGAGAATTTGAATGTGATGTGTATTCTTTTTAAAATAAATATTCTCATAAAATAAAATGTCTTAAAATTTTGGTGGTACGGCTTAGAAATAAAATGTCTCTTTTGGTCATTAGACATTTGGATGAATTCCGCTTAAATTTTTAAAAAAATTATAAATGGTGTACTCAATGGCGTAGCGTGGACTTTCGCCGCCTGGGGCCGACCTAAAATTTTCCGCATATTCTATTTTAATTATTAGTCTAGAAAATTAATAAAAGTTAAAAAAAAGCAGCTTTAAATTTTTTGATTGATTAAAAATACACTTTTCGTATTTTTTTTCATAGCAAAATCTTTTATACAATTGTCAGTATCAATATGTATGTCATGTTCAATTGCCAGAATAGCTAAATTTGTTAACCTTAGCGTAGACATAGTCGATCTGAGATAATTTTTGATTAATTTTAGCTTAAGAGAAGCTTCTCCCGTAACTGACCTTACTGATGGCAGATGTTTAAAATATTCTCAACATTATGTCAATGTTTGGGAAGCCATCTTCAAGCTTAGACTCAATAATATATTTTAATAAACCCAGATAGCCGGACCTAATGAGTTCTTTTTTTACAGCCTGGGTGTGTTGCAGCTACGAAAGCTTGTAGACATACGTGCTCAAGTTGGAATTCTTCTTTATTAATGTCTTGAGGAGTTTGATCCAAGTTAAGTTCGTCCATGCTCGATATCACTTCAGACCTTAAAAAAGCGTATTTTTGCGCTAGATTCTGCAACTGTTGGAATCTTTCTCGACTTTCAGCAGTTATTCTGTCTATTGAAGAAAACATTGTTCGCCTCAAGTAATCTTCGTACGATAACTGAACATCTTTATTTCCGTCTCCAAATATATGCTTCCCCCTAATTCGTCTAGGAGGTTCAAAAGAAATTTCAATCTCTTCACATAAACTTTTAGCATATATTCAGGTCCGCTTTTCCGCTTATATATAGTCACGCTAAGCACATGCCTAGGGCGTAAGAGTTTTGGGGGCGCAAAAAATTATAGGGTGAAAAAAAGAGAAAAAAATGTGTGTATGTGTGTACTTATATAACGCACGTAAGAAGTTATACTTCTCTGGCATAACAAGATTAAAATCTTTCTAAAAATCTTGAGCAGGGCAAGCTGGGCCAAGGACGAAAGGCGGTCATGAGCAGGGTTGAACGATACTAACCTTAAGTCAATCGAACCAGCCAAACCCGAGATAATCACGATTTAAATAAATTTAAACACACCCGCACAGGAAAAATAGGACCAATAACAGGGGGTTTTTCGGCAGACTGTATCTGGAGATGAGACGAACCGAATGTGACACCTGAGACCTCATATTGAATGACTCGGCAGGAAGAATCGTTCTTGAGAAAATTAAGACATCCGCCTGAAGAGCCCCCGAGTTATGGTCATTTTAAAATAATAAAAACACTTAAAACAATTAAATAAAATAGAAGCATGGTATATAGAAATTCGAAACTCAGTCTGGTTGTGAGGAAACACAAGAGGAATCCATTCGAACCAGACCGGAGTCTGTAGTTGCAAATGGGACGGCTCTAGCTCGGAAAAGGAAAACGAAACTAACTCCCCCGGGGGGCGAACAACTGTGACGTAAATGGTCACGTCACATAAATCCCAACGATGCACAGAGTAGTAGGTGATCCCAAAGTTTCATACTTCTATCACAGTAATATCTTGACGTCATCAAAAGATCAAACCCCATAGGAATAACATGGGGATCCTAATTTTAGTGATAATGCCCCCTGGGTCCACTATCAACACATGAATTATAACAGATGAAAGAGCTCAACGAGGAGAACCTATGGTCCGACTTTCATTAACGAAGCTCAAAAATCCTTGGAGCTATGCGGGATTTAAAAAAAATTAAAACTTTAAAATAATTTTAAAATGTTAAATATAGGTGAAAAAATGGGGCTATGGTTCTGAAAAAATATACCTAGGATGCTCATAGGGAGAACAATCGAATCCAGCTAGTGCGGTCGACCAAGGTGGCATAGGATTTGAATTATTACAGGGGGAAGCCCTGTAGGGGGGGGAGCACCGGAGGGGATCAATTCCATGTAAAGCACGCGCTAATACGAAAATATGGCGGATCTCAAAAGATGAAATCCCAAGTTCAATTCCTTAGGGGGTGAAATTTTTTCCAGTCCCCATAGGATTAACATGGAAGCATGATATTTTAGTGCTTAAGCCCTCCCCATACCTACACAATTGGAATAAAGTAGATGACTGAATGGGTCTCGATGAGTGAAATAGTTGGTTCAAATATCAAGTCCGAGACTCAAACAGGAGTCAAGATATTGTGAATTTAAACAAATTTAAAAAGTTTAAAACAAATAAAAACTATAGAAGAAGTAGTCCTAAGAGCATGAAAATATAAGAACAGGAAGAGCAGATAGAGAGGGATCGAATGAGCCAGGTCCGGATGGAAGGGTGTCGAGATATTGGCCAAAAAGCTGTAGAGAGGGGAGGGGAATGCACCGGGGGATGCGTCCCAACAGAAGTTCATAACAATAGTAATTACCATCCCCCAAATATCAGTATCCTAGCACTAAAAAAGTGGCATGTTAAAATATTAGACAACGGTGTGCGCGTGGATCCGTGATGGTGTGCGCGCTCATCGTAAACATTTACCTGAATATTTTGAAAAAAGGTTACTCTAAGTTAATTTTTTGCCGAAATATTGTATTTAAATAAATTTTTTTTGTCAAAATGTCCTTAAAACAATTTTGTACATGTTTTATAATCTAAGTGACGCTAAACATCATGAAAATTATCCGTTTATGCGCTTTTTTAAAATCACGGTTCCGAACGTAGTCGGATACCTTAAAATTGTACAAAAATATTTTTATCATATTAAGAGAAAAATCAAAACATGCGTTTATTATTTACTTTTCTGTTCAGTTTAATAAAATCTAATTAAATTTTTTTTTACTGTAAATTTTCCGTGTTATCTCCGCTAATTTTAACATTTTCGTTTATAACTGCTGGCCAACGTAAATGCAACACCCTGAAGGAAGCATGAAAATAACATGAAATTAACAACATGCATTATTAGAGGTTAGATATGCAAATGATTACAATTGCAGCGCAGACACACATAACACGCGCCTGTGGCGCCACCTCAAAGCGCTATTTAAGGCTTGGAGATTTCAACGATTTCAAGTTTGGCAATTGTGTTTTTCTTGTGGTTTTTTCAAAAAACGATCAGTCATGTCTCGTAGAAGACAGTGATCAGCTTTTGATCAAGTATCCGAGTTCGACAGCGGAAGGATAGTGGCCTACCGAGATTGTGGATTATCTTTCAGGGAAATCGGTAGTCGTGTTGGACGAAACCAAACAACTGTAATGCGGATATGTGACCTTTGGATACAGGAGGGTACCATGGACCGACGTAGTCGATCACATCCATCTCAGTGCACCAGTTCACGTGAGGACAGGCAAATTGTGCGCATGGCAGTGACGGATCGCTCAGTCACATCACGAACCGTAGCACAGCACATTGAGTCTGCAATGCATCATTCAGTGTCTGCGCGTACCATTCGATGCCGTTTACAGCAGAGTGGTCTGTCGGCTAGACGTTCATTGCTTGGTCTACCCTTGACGCAGAACCACAGACGTCTCCGCCGCCAATGGTGTGATGGAAGAAGGATGTGGGCGGCAAAATGGAATGAAGTTGTCATTACTGACGAGTCCCGCATCTGTCTGCAACACCGCGATGGTCGGCTTCGAGTCTGGAGACACCCTGGAGAGAGGATGCTGAACAGCTGCGTTGCACCGCGTATTATGGTATGGAGCGGTATTCATATCTCTCTCGCACTCCTCTAGTACGCATTGCCGGTACTTTAAACAGCCAGCGCTATATCTCCGAGATGTTGGAACCAGTTGTCCTTCCATACCTTCAGGGTTTGACCACAACCATATTTCAACAGGATAATGCGCGACCACATGTGGCACGCATTGTCCAAAGGTTCTTCGTCAATCCCCAGATTGAATTGCTTCCCTGGCCGGCTCTCTCTCCGGATCTTTCGCCGATAGAAAACATGTGGTCCATGGTTGCTCAACGATTGACTCAGATTACACCCCCAGCTGCCACACCAGTTCAACTTTGGTAACACGTGGAAGCTGTTTGGTCTGCTGTACCCCAAGAACACATCCAAAGTCTCTTTGAATCAATGCCGAGGCATGTTGCTGTGGTGATCTCCAACAATGGCGGTTACTCTGGCTACTGATTCTGGCAGGAATCACGCTTCACAGAAGTCTATAAATTTAATCATTTGATACTTGGTCAACATGTTATCTTCAAAATAAATTTTGTTGTGCTATTTCTTGTCTTTCTTGGTGTTGTATTTACGGTGGCCAGCAGTGTATTTATATATGTATTTCAATCTTTTATAATATTTTTACTTTGATCAATATGCATCAATATTTGTTTCCTTTGCTTGAATACATCTTCCAAAAACACATTTTTCTATGCAAGAACAGTTTTATACAGTTTAATTATTAGTGTAAATATGAAATTCCAAAATGTAGTTTAGGTAGTACTGGTATGGAGGTTTTTTCACGAAATTTCAGTTTAATTTCTAGCATTGATATTTTGACACTGCTCACCCTTGCATTCAACTATAGAAATAAAAATAAATAAAAAATATCTACAATATTTCTCAATTTTTGGGGGAATGGAAAATGTTAATGTCTGTAAAACTTTATTTAAATAATATAAAAAAATATTAATTGGAGCATGACAGTCTTGAACGTGACTGTTGCTGGGATGGGGGACCTTTTCCCCTGAAACGCATATCAAGTAGGTGAACGGGGATACTTTTGATATCTTGTTTCACTAAAAACTGGTTCTTCTTTCTTGAAAGCCTACCTATCCCCGTTCTAGAATCGCATTCACTTTACTATATAAATTCTCTCTGGATTTTTCTTTATAAAAATAATAAAAATAAATGCAGTAAAATATTCTTGATTACCAAATGATGCTAAAGAAAAATAGATTTCAGAAACAGAAAGATTAACGTTCATAATAAATAAGGAAACAAAAGTTGATTGTAAATTAATGTTTATAACATGTGTAAATGATAGGAAGGCTGGTTAATATGTTATTTTTTTGCCTTAATTTTGAAGAATTATTCTTTTTTGAAAATTTCATTTATATTTTATACAACTTAAACTCAAACTCAGTGGTGCAACAGCTCATGAGGGTCAGGGCCTACTGTGTCCATCCCAGTATACGTGACCACTGGGCACTGAGGTGCATGAGCAGATGTCCCGATCAGGTGGTCAATCTGAAGCGAGACCCCCCAATGTTTAAGTCCCCAAACAAGCTTGATACTCATTTATCGACCCACTGCAGTAGGGATGAAAGGCTCAGTTGACCTTGCCCAGCCCGGGAATTTGATACAACTTAATGTGACTCATATTTGCAAAAAATTCACCATATTCTGAATATAATACTATTTATGTGTCTTGTGCTGCCAATCCGGTATAGTGGTTAGCGCCGCTGAGTACGGGGCCGTAGGGCCTGGGTTCGAATCCCGGAGAAGGCATGGGTGTTTGTATATGTATAGTGCCTTCGCGGCATGGGGGGTGCTCTAAATAGACGTCAAGCCGCAAGTCCTTTTGTGAGGTTGGTGGAAGGGGAAGAGAGGTGGAAGGCCCCTGACCACCCCTAGGGTGTTCTCCCTCAAAATTGGGGTGAATCCGAGCAAAAGCATACTGTCACCTGCATAGTGCTGAAATTTAAGGCTAACGAGAGTCGTAGAAATCTGGCCCCTAACCACGGTAAGTTTCGTAGACCTTGATCTGATGTCACTGTTGATCAGGTAGCATAAGTAACAACAACCTGTGTCTTGTATCACATAAAGGTTTAAAAATTGAAGTTTATCGTAATTGGATTATTCAGTGAACCTTTGGTTACTGAAATACACACATTTGTGTTAAGATTATTCTTATTTTTTGAGAAAAATATTACTCTGGAATACCCTACCCATATCGTAAAGCATTTGAAATTTACTTCAGATCACAATTTTTTTTTTCATTTTTGAGAATTTATTATTTTTTGTGCACAATATCTTACTTTTTCATAGCTGTAGAGTATTATCGAAGGAAAAAAATCAACTGTGATATGTACGCTAATTCTTCGAACATTGTACAATCTTAATATTTTAAATGTAATCTAATATATTAAACAAAAAATGAAAAAAATTACAAAAAATTGTTAATGTACTCCAAGTATGTTATGGAGCATTACATAATGTACATTAACTTTTTAGGGAAAAAAAACGAACTCATGTCAAGCATTATATCAGTACAATATTATTTTAAAAAAAAATAGATTGAATAATAATTCTTAAAAAATGATAAAATCTTTTGTAAGATATGAATACCATGTAACTTTTCAAACATAAAAAGATCAAAAAACATTCCGACATAAGTATTATTGCATAAATTTTCATTAAATTTGAAAATTGTTTATGCATATATCTATAAACATTGCCAAACAATTTAACCACATGACAAAGAAAGTGTAAAATTAAAATTTTAGATATTTATCTAACAATCATACTGAAGGGGATTTTAATGAATAGCAATAAAGAAAAAAAAAATTTTTTTTAAATGTTCACAGTAAAATCAGGTTGTTTTGTAATTATCAAAAATTTCTATGTAAACATTAATTTAAAGGCAGAAAATTTGCAAGTTTTTAGAAGAGTAACTGAATATCTGTAACAATATATATTTTGTAGAGTTGTCATCTTTTTCGATTTCGGGTTAGACTCTTGCTTACTTAACATTGAATTTTTGCAAATTCATGAATTTCAAATGTGTTTTTGACAGCTGGTATAGTGTAGTAACTCGCTGCTACTTTAAAAACATTTACTTTAGTGAACATCTTTTGTAGTGAAGTGTAGCGTGAAAAACTAAAAAATACATGTTAATTTTAAGCATTTATTAGATTCGAGTTAAAATTTAATACATGTTACACAGAATAAGGGAGCAAAAATAAATACTTTTATGACGCTTTAGTAACAAATTTTTAATATTAAGCATCAATTTAGTTAAGTTTGACCTTAAATCTCCTCGGTTAATAATGTACAATCTATTTTTTTCTTTGTTTAGAGATTAGCAATTACGATGAAACATATTTTTACTTGGAAAAGCAATTGAAAACTTTCTCACGATATTTTATAATACAGAATAAGTATATATATATATATATATATATATATATATATATATATATATATATATATATATATATATATATATATATATGGGAGACAACAAGGGGTCCAAGACGTGTTTGTCTTACTTCACATTTATTTTAAAACTTTAACAAAAATTAATTAAAAAGGTAGTTGTTTTTACAGATAAGTTTGACGATGATATTCAGAAGGTAACGCCTGCTCGCGCACCTCTCGCGTTCTCTCTTCTCTCTCTAATGTCCAAGAGTTTTTGTTCTGCTTTTACTAGTTCAAAAGTTTTCGTTTCAGTTTCAATTCATTGCGCCTGCGCGCGAAGACTGCTTGGTTTTGGCTGCATGCTACAACGGCCATTCTGACCGTACGCTGTCCGCAGCGGTATTTCCATGGAGACCAGAGGAGAATCTGAAACATAAAAAAAAAAAAAAAAAACGGAACAGACAAGGACTATACGACAAATATATAGAGATTAAACATATCATAATTTTTCTGAACTAGACAGTTTCTCCATCATGTGAAGGCACCTCTTCAACATCCGGAAGGTTCCACAGGAAAACATTGTTTCACAGGCATAAGAACGTCTTTTTTAACAAGTTGATCTTTGGTTGAACGCATCGATATTTTCCTCTGTAGAGTTCTGGACGTCTGTTCAAAACGATTTCTCTTTTTCCTTCGCTTCCACTGCCAGGGCTCAAAAATTTTCCGGAGCAACACAAACCGTCGATGTTCACTCTTCATAGGTAAAGGGTTAGGTGAGCGGGAGATAAATTCCACGGAACTCGTTTTCATGGCACCATTGGCTTTCTTACACAATACTATATCAGAACATTTTTCTCTTACAATACTCAATTTTAACTTAGTACTCTTAATTTTATTACATTTATAATCCTTAATTAGAGAACTCAAATCATTTCTAGTATTAAAGTTTTTAACATGTGTCAAATCATAACTAGAGTTTTCTATCACACTTGAAACAGGAACATTTGAAAAAGAAACAACATTAGGATAAGCATAAGCATGAGCACCTAAAGAGGATTCACTTTCATTCAATAAAACATCGCTCTTTGCTTGGCCTAGTTTCTCTATTTCAGAATATACACTGGGATGTATAATAAATTCTTCGGTCAAGGTCGGTGATATCGCCGTTCGCACACTTATACCGGACGAGTGTTGATCAAGAGAAATATTTATGGGTTTAACTTCTACCATTCGCTTTTCGCCAAAACATGAGCTTAATGTTATGATTTCTTCGGAAGGTGTTTGCACTCTAATTAGTGAGGAATTTAAAACTGGGATCTGGCAACCTGAATCGATCAAGGCTGTTACGGGCTGATTTTCCACAAAAATGTTTACGTATTGAAGATTTGCGCATTCATCGCTATTTTGTTTTTCGCTCTCGATTTTCAAAGTATTCACGTTTATTTTATTATGGATGTGGTCGTTAGATTCTTTAGGTTTAAAACGCTTCTCACAGTCTCTTGCGTAATGAGATGAATCACCGCATATAAAGCAATTTTTATTTTCTCTTTCAAGATATTGGGGATAGTTCTCTTTAATCTTTGGTTTAAAGTTTTGTGATCTATTTTTAAAGGGGTCTTGGGTATATCCATAAGTAATGGGAGTTTCCTTATGTGATCCGTTTTTAGATGAAATATAAATATCACACTCTTTAGCTAAATCAATAGGCCTAAAACAATCTTCTGCTTCTCGAATGCCAATATGAGTTGCAGTTTCCTTATTTAAAGTTTCAAATAATTTATCAGAAATTATAAGATCACATAGAGATTCAAAGGAATTAACTTTTCTTAACGAACAATAATATTGGAAGTTTGCCGTCAATCTTGCAGCAAATTGGATGTATGTCTCGCCTGATAATTTTACAGCATTTTTAAATGAGTTTAAACACTCGCGAGGGGTTAATTGGAATTCTCTGAGTACTATAGATTTTAGTTTTTCATAGTCATTTAATTCCTCTTCTTTAATATACAATAAGACATTATGAGCTCTTTCGCCCAGAAGATTTATTAAAATTTCAGATTTATATTCGTCATTTATTTTCTTGGTTAAAAATGCGCGTTCTAATGATTGGAAGAACAGATTAAAATTTTCAGATCTGGTGGGAACAGGAAGAGATAAAGTTTTAATACTGTTTATCATATTTTCTATGTTAGTTTCGAACTGTTTATCTTCGACTTTAGCTGCAGGATTTAAACTTAATGCTTTATTTTTAGCCGTTTGAAGTTCGATTTCTTTTTCTAATTTTGCTAACTGAAGTTTCGTGAGCTCAATTTTTCTGTTTTTCTAAAGTTACCTCTCTTTCGTTTTGCGATACTCTCTCATCTATACAGTTTTGAATTAAAGTTTTAACGAAATCTGGATCACTGTCAAATGTACTACTGTTCTCAATTTTAGTCTTTAGTATAGCAATAGTGTCCGTGCTCTCCACAGAACCGTCTAGATCCTCAACAACTCTTATGAGATCCTCTTTAAGAGCGTTTTTATACATTTTAGAAAAATATGGGAAGGTCCTACCTTTTTTTTTTTCTGGCTCCCTTGTTGCTCGCACGTACGATGTATCCAATGAAGAAAAATTTCGATTTCACAGATCTCACCTCTTCGCAGGTAATATAGTTGAAATTGTTCGAATTGACACCTCTCCGCAGGTGTTTGTGAGTGGATCCAACCTCTACACAGGTGGAATATTTGTCGATGGTTCGTTGAAAAATACACCTCTACACAGGTTATTTTGTTATTTGTTCCGACCTCTACACAGGCGGAATGAAGTTGAAAAATTCAACCTCTACACAGGTTGAACGAAGTTTCCGAAAAATGGCGGCGCGTCTCCTCCACGGACGGCTTTTTTTTCACGTTCCAAATTTTGATCAAAATCGAAATTTTTTTCAATCCCGGCCTCTACACAGGCGGAATTTTCATGCTGAGTTCAAACCTCTACACAGGTTGAACGAAGTTTCCGAAAAATGGCGGAGCGTCTCCTTCACGGACGCTGTTGTTCATTGTCCAGACTTTGGTTCAAAATCGAAATTTTATCGATCGCGGCCGAGCCCCCATAATTTGTGGGAGACAACAAGGGGTCCAAGACGTGTTTGTCTTACTTCACATTTATTTTAAAACTTTAGCAAAAATTAATTAAAAAGGTAGTTGTTTTTACAGATAAGTTTGACGATGATATTCAGAAGGTAACGCCTGCTCGCGCACCTCTCGCGTTCTCTCTTCTCTCTCTAATGTCCAAGAGTTTTTGTTCTGCTTTTACTAGTTCAAAAGTTTTCGTTTCAGTTTCAATTCATTGCGCCTGCGCGCGAAGACTGCTTGGTTTTGGCTGCATTCTACATATATATATATATATATATATATATATATATATATATATATATATATATATATATATATATATATATCTTTTTAAATCCACTTACTATATTAAACATCGAAATAGAAATAGCAAAAAATTGTAATTTCTCTGAAATAATTAATGTATTAGCAAAACTCAAATCCCGAACTAAATCTCAACATGTTACTCAACAAGAGTAGAGTAGTATTTCGTGTTTGTAATTTTTTTTAACTTTACAAAACATTTAGGGTTTTAAATGGTTTCTTGCTCCAGGCTTCTTTGTTGAGAAGGTCGGCTCAGATTATTTTTAATGTTTTCGAAAGCGAACTGGCAGCATACCATGCATCTGAGTTGAGATATCCGACCAGATTGAAGAGATTTTTTTCAGGTGTTAGATGTTACGTACATTAGAAAAAAAAGAAAAATAAGTATTGAGAAAGCAGGAATTTTAAAAACATAAAAGTGGAGAATTTAAGAGGTCTCAGGGGTGTTAAATTTCTCTAGGTGTCTGAAAATATGAACAATTTTCAAATAGGTATAACACATTTTGCAGCCATTTTAACTTAGAACATAAAATAATTTTGACAAAAAATTATTAAAGTCAATTTGAATGTTTATAAAATAACTATTTCTTGAAATATTTTTTGCCCTGAGGTTTGCAACATTTCAGATAGTTCAAGAGGTATATTAATGAAATTAAAATTACATTATGTCGAATTAGTGGTGCATTCAGTATTTTTTAAGGGGAATTGATTATAATGATACATTGATGATTTTGCAATGATGGAAGCTCAGTGAAAACCTTTGTTGGACTAGTACAATGACCGTGACTCAACTGTCAGGATTCTAAAAGTAAAAGATAGTAAGATAATTAACAAATGAATGATAAACAAGTTAAAAAGTTGATAATTAATAAGTGCATATAATAATGTATACTTTATACTGTAATCTCATGCGATTTTATTAATTTACTGTACATATTTACAAAGAGATAGGGGGGAGTGTCCGTGATACCGTAAGAAATGAACAAGAGAGACCGAACTATGTCACTTTCTTTTCTTAAGGCTGCCGGTTGCCAGTCCGGGACACAATGGATCCATAGGTGATGGATAATGGAAGGACTCCCCATTAAGAAGACAAAAAAAAAAAAAAAGGAAGAGAGAGAGAGTGGAGGGAAAATCCCCCCAAACAAAAAACTGGGAAGGTAAGAACTGAAGGAGGGGGTAGTCTGGAAATAGTGGGAGGGGGCGCAACAATTTGAAATGCCTAGGGCGCCGGGGAGGTTAAAAATGACCCTGCATATATTAAAGCGTCATCCACGAATTCCTCTCGTTTTGCTTCGAATACGTCTGTAAAGCACGTATTTTTTAGCACATTGATGGATATTTAGTCCCTCTGTTTGCAAATAATTTTGTGTGTGCATCATTGACTTCACACAGTACCGATTGCCAGAAGACTAAGCAACATAAAAACGAATGCGATTGCATAGCGACTAATAAATTTCCTGCATATGTGCGTGAATTAAAGCTGTATATCGTTTCCGTCAGTTTCGTCACGCGGGCGCGATTTGGAGTTTGAGATATTTTTTTAATTTAAATTTCGCAGTGCTTGCTGCCGCCCCTTGGGCCGCGGTAGCCGAGTGGTATAGGTATCGGATCGTGGCTTGCCTTGTCACGAGTTCGAGCCCAGTACCACTAAAGACCGCCGTGTAGGGCAGCGATGCACGTTAAATCTGTCGAGAGCTGAAACGTCCTCCCGTTGGTGTGGTGTGATTGTTAGGAGAGGGGGTGCCAGCTCAGGTGTCGTCCACGTCACTTGACCATGGTTCAAAATTACGTGGTCCATAGCCAAAAGCCCTCGTGTAGCTCAACAGTGCGACGTTAATATTCAATCAATTAATCAATCAATCAATCAAGCTGCCGCCCCTTTTCGTATGCCGCCCAGAGCCATGTCCCCCTCTGCACCCCCTACGCTACGCCACTGGGTCCATATAGTATTAATGACCAGAGGAATTTAATATTAGAAGATAAAATAATTCGGGTCTCTTAAAAGGATATACCAAAGATAGTTCTGCTCTTTAAAAAAAAAAAACTATCGCTCCCTTCCCATGATTTTAATTTTAATATCAGTTTGCCAAAAGCTGAACCGCTCATAGCTTTTTTGAATGATGAACTGAAGTTCGAAATCAAAATGTTACGACAACTAACAGTGGTACTGATATTGAGGATGTTTTACAACGGTTTTTAAATAGTTTGAAATCACAAGTATATGTGTCATATTTTAGTTATCATAAGTCTATTATCTCCGCTCTTCCCCAAATTGAACAAGAATAATTATTTTTGATAAAAAATTGCATTACTCCTTGTGTTAATTAAATAACATTTTCATTAAAGATATAGTTATTCGATAGAAAATTATTTCCAATCATACACGATTCATTTTTTTCAGGATATAAGTTACTATTGCGTATTTACCACGACAACATATCAGATGTTACACATATGCGACTACTGCATAAGGCTCGTTTTTTTTTTTTTTTTTATTAAAATATTTTCTTTCTTATTAAGCCAAATTATCGGTGCAAACTTGATTTGTGAGTGAAAAAATTGACTTAAGCTAATCCATAATTTTATTTATATATTTATGAACAAAAAAAAGTTGATTTGTTAATAAAACAAATATTTAAGGTTTACGAAGCGATTTACTTAACTTCGATTGATATTCAATATGACGTCTAAATCAAATTACTGCTTTAAATAAATCCAATTCATAGAAATATGTTTAAAATTAATTAATCGTATTTTGCAGGATACAAAATTTACCATAGTAAAAATTTTAAATTCCTTTTTTGTACACGATTTATTCTAAATCATATTACTTACCTTTGCAACTATAGATTTAGTTTTAAAAAGATAGATGAAATCAATTCGAAGCTGTTTCTTATCGTAGCTATTGAATTAAAATTTAATATATCTCTATAATGGTTATACAAAAAAATGAAAAATAAAGGAATACAAAATAGTCAACAATCGTACTTTATGAATTCCCGCTCTGAGTTTCTGAAGAAGTTATATTTTTCAAATAAATCTGTATTCTTTCAATTACAATCGCGAAATATGGTAGGACGAACTTCAAAAAATAATTATTAGCAATGTAATTAACTCTTAGCAAGAGTTATTTCGAGAGCATTTCGAGTTTGAAAGAAACAAAAATTTATTAATTAAAGAATTTGAGAATATTACTTTTTAAAGAACTTTAGGCTCTAAATCATATTACCATTGCAATTACATAATTTAATTTTTTTAAGCTAACAGGTTGACAAAAAATCAATAATTTATTTTATTTAAAATAAACCTTCATCATGTTTATTTAAATTTATGTTTTTGAAAAATGGTCACATTTCCTTCAAACCAATATCCCTTACATATAAATTCGGGTCTACGGTGCGATTTTTCATCTACTGATAAAATGAAAATTTGGCTTCGTATTCCAAGGAATTGCCGTTATTGGTGAAAGAATGGCTTGGCTCTGCAACCCTGCAGAATGCAAGGCCTTGTTGCTTTTCTCTCTCCTCCTTTCGAAGAATTGCACTTTCTTTAATGACAGCTAGAAAAATGGTTAATATGTTGAAAATGTTTGGAACTCTGAGTTTTCGCTAGCGCAGACTTTTATTTGAAATAAAATATCAGATTGTTAAAAATGAGTTCTGAAATCTCTGGCTCCAGGGTTGATGAACAATTTGTTCCAAAACTTATTGCTGAATCTTACGAAAAATTGTCATCTCAAAAAACAGCTAACGATGTTACGAAGCGCAATATATTAAAAGAACTGCACAAAAATATTAGAATTGGTGATAGCAATGCATTTTTAGATAATAATTTAAGTGAATTATTAAGGAATGTTGTTAAAACTTTGATTGTTACACTAACCGATCGAAGTGAAAAATGCCGCGAAATATCTATTATGATATTAAAAGATATGGTTCAGAAATCCTTAGTTTCGGAAAATGATTTTCCATTCGTGGTAAATGCATTAATGAAACAGTTAGGAAAAACTGACGAAAGAGAACAATCTGAAGAAGTCAGGCTGCTTGAAATGGATTTATTATGTGAGATAATTGAAAAAACTGAAAGTGACTTATTGCCTTGTTTAAATGACATATCGAACATTTTAACGATTTGTATTGTTGATAACAGTCCAGATGTGAAACGAAGGAGCTGTGAATGTTTATCAACATTGACATCTAAATGTTCCAGTTTTCATTTAGTCGCCAGTACTTTTTTTAAGCCTCTTGCATGTACAATGACCCACCAACATTTGAAAACTCGAGTCTTGTGTGTGAAAGCATTAGGTAAGAATATATATATATAAATGTTTCTTTTGAGGAAATTTATAATATCTAGTATTTATTTTCATTCTATAAAGTACACGATAAGAAAATAAAGGATTAAGGAATTGCAGATTCTCTTTTATGAGTTTTAAAAATGTGATATTTGATTGTTATTTGATATTGTTTTTATTTTTGTTTGGTGCATTACAATAATTATGGTTTATAATTAAAGTGCTATACATTAAGTATTCTTTTATAAGAAATATTAGATATTCCAAGCCGGGGATTGTTACTTAAAAGGCAATATTTTAAACTACTAGTATGCATACTACTACTTTGAGTATGTTATTTTCTAAGAAAATAATGGGGTGTAAATAGAGTTCTCTTGTAATTTACTAAGAAAAGTTAGTGGCAATACTTTAAAACATACCGCATATATTTGAAATGTCTAAACATTTTTATTTTATAACATGAAACTGCTATCACAAGAAATTCTGTTATTATACATATGGGATAATGTATGTACATAATTCTTTTGTGGATAACTGTGCATTATTTATTATTAATTAAAATAACTTGATTACATAATTTTCATTTCTGATGCTATGTATTGAGGAAAAATGTATGTATATCAATCTTTTGTGATTACATAAATTTAGTTCTTCGTTTATTTTTTTAAAAAATTCGCAGGTTATTCTTTTGTATTATTCGTATTATATCAATAAATTATATGGAACATTTTTAGTGTGTGATACATTTTTAAGATATAAATTTCTATTAAATATAGAAATTTAAATCTTAAAAATAATATTTCTTTGGTTATAAAGATACAGGAAAAATAACATGTAATTAAGTATGTTTTCCTCTTATGAGAAAACCATTGATTCTAATGTTAGGTGGAACTGCATATTTAGATCTTATATAACTTATTAACATTTTATCTTTTACTGTTTATCAAAAATCTTAGATTACACAAGTCTGTGATGAAAAAATTGATTACTTAAGTATCATTTGGTTAACCAATTTCATTTAATCAGAAGACGTTGTCTAATGCCTCAATATGCAGCCAGTAGTGGAATATGGGTACTTAGGTATTATTGCAACCTATTGGTGACATTATATGAAACGAAGCACATGGTTACCAATTTAGCGTGTAGGACACATAGGAAACTCGAGTTGCCAACTTGGCAAGTTATTAATAGAGTTGACAATTTTTGCTATAATATGTAAGTAACAGAAAATGTTCCTGTGCATTTTCTGACACTATAATAATAAGGATGGCAACATTTGTCAGTATTTTTTAATTTAGTGAAATTTGTCAATGGTATAATATGTAAGTAGCAAAGATTGTCATAAAAAGTGCTTTTGATCACTTTTTAGTGCTAATTACTAATGAAATCTAAAAATTCATAACATGTAATTTTATCACATTATATATATTGTTGCGTTTTCGGGGGTTCGAAATGATTGAAGCCGAAGAGCGGAATCCAAAACAATTTTATACGGATAACACAGATGCAATACACTAACAAAAACAATAGTAAACACTCAGCACAAAAATAATAACTCAATAAAAGCAATAACACACGCACTATGCAATCGTCTCTCAAGCAGAGAGGTATCACTTGCATGAAAGCTGAGATCTGACTAACTGACTAGCCGGCCCGGGCCCTTTTATACCTTTCGGTCAGAAACCTCTCGCACTTGCCAGAATAATCTAGAAATAGAAAGGTCTAGAAAAATCCGGAGCGTACGAGAAAAGCTCAATACAGTAATACATTCAATACAATAGGGTTACAATGGGGATATTAGGAGCAGGGTTGCCATGGTCGCCAAGCTTATCGCCCACATTTGGCGACATATCGCCACATTTGGCGCCAAAAATTAAGTCGCCAAATCCATCGCCAACTTGGCGCTAGCTGCAATATTTGGCGAGTTTACCATTTAAACCAATGTTAAAGCATGGGGGCCGTGCAATGCAGTGGAAATGATATTACAGGTAAACAGGGTTGAAATCACATTAGATACGACAAATTAAACTGTAAAAATGAACACAAATGAGTAGAAACAATTAGAATAAGACTAAATTCGTAACAATATATATATATACATGCTTAATGTGTAGAAATTTCTTACACTTAAGAGCAATGGGTACTTATGTATTACTGCAACAATCATCAACGTTTAAGATGACTTGCCAAATTAGCAACCCCAATTTCACATATGTTGTATGCACTGAATTGGTAATCATTGGCTTTATTTCATATTATGTCGCTTATAGGTTGCGATAATATGAGTCACTCAGAAGCCAATACGATTGTGTTCATTTTGTGATATTTTCTGATCTTTGTAAATTTTGTTAAAATAAATAATATTCTTAGTGTTATTAAAGGATTTACTTGTTGCTTCCTTTTTTCTATGACCTAGAAAAAGAAGAAGCAATGAGATATTATTAATTTTATCAAAATTTACAAGAATCAGAAAATATAAAAAAATTGACTTAACTGCATTGGCTTCTGAGTGACTCATATGTAAGAACAGTAAGACCCTGCTTAACGGCTGTTTCGATTTAACGCTCTTTTATTTTAATTGTCAGATTCCCCAAAATTTCATGCAACGTTAGGCTTCCCGGTTTTGAAGCAGTTTATCTGTGTTTCTTCTTTCCTGTGGTGTTATATGAACATAATTTTATCGTTTCAAACATTTGTTGACGTTATTGTAAGTATAAATTTATGTAATATAACGATTGCTATAGTGACAAATATTATGAATTTTATTTTTTATCATGGGTGATAATAAAAAACACGAAAATAGAGCAACAAGAAAAAACATTTTCACTTGAAACTAAAATGCAAGTGATTAGAAGATTAGATACTGGTGAACGTCAATCTTAAATTGGTGCTGCATTGAATTTGGCAACTTCAACAATAAGGACCATTCTTAAGAACAAAGAAAAAATACTGTGATCAGCAACTGCAACAAGCTCTGCAACAAGAATTAACCGTTCTAGAAATAATAAAATAGAGGAAATGAAAAAAACGACTTTCTGTATGGACTAAGGAGGAAATTGAATGCAATGTGTCATCAAACCTAAACTTAGAATTTTATTTATTTTATATGTATATTCATTTATTAGATTTCTATATTTGTAATAAATAAATTTTTTTTATTGTTATAAAAAACATAATTAATAAACTTAATGGTAAAATACCTGACCAATTTTCTACTTATCTTCCCCTAACCCCATTATTTACATGATGAGATAACCTCGTTTAACGCTGTTTCATATTACGCTCTACTTTGATGGAACGTATACCCTGCATGAAGCGGGGTCTTACTGTATCAAACAATGTGATATTGTTAATGTGGCCTCTCTATTTTAATCCTTGAGAAACACTAATATGTTTTAATTAATAATAAGTTGTTTGTGTAAGTCTCATTTTTTTATTTTTAAATTCCAACTGATTTCTTATTCAATATTTGGAAAACAAATTCTTCAAAAATATTATTTTAATATGTTGCCACAATCTGAATACAAAACATAATTTGGTAATATGAAACTTGTATCAATATACTTCAAAATGGTACAAATAAATGCAGAAGTATAAGAAGTAAAAACTGTAATGAGATATACTATTGAAATAAATAGAAATAATTTTAAAAATACGTATAATGTAAAATAGTATAAAAATGAATGCTTTTGTAGTTAATAATTGGTATTAATGTCACTGCAGCTAAATTTGTACCACGTGAATCGTGGCATGATATAACAGCAAAAAAGAACAACAAAAAATTTCATACATGTTTTATTAAATGGGAATAAAATAGTCGGATTTTGGTGGGAAATGGCTTTATTTGCAGAGCGCAGATTTGGCTGAAGTGATGTTAATATGTAAGTACCTGATAATTATTCATGTTTCGTAACTGAGCCACTACATTACTCCCCCACTAGTTATTAAGTTATGTCACAAGGCTATATGGAAAATAAGAAGTGAGCAGCATAATGTGTGTTTCTTGATATACAAGCACCATATAGCTCAATATAGTTCACGCAAGTATTTCTGAATATCTTCACAAGTAAATTGTTCATTCATTGTTCCTATATGGGACAGGTAGACATATGGTTCTACCAAAACAAGAATATTTTTTATTTGGATTTGAACCTTTATTTTGTATTTGTTCATTTTTGTTATCAGCCTTTGTTGTACAAAATTGTCTTTCTCGAATGAAATATAACCTGGTTTCAAAGGATCCAGCAACACATTAACATTTTCACCTTTTATTTTGATACAAAAATATTTATCCTTATGGTCAACTATTGAAAATGGCCCTTCTTAGGAAGGTTTCCATTGTTTCTTGATTCTGTCAATACATTCAAAGATGTAATAAAATTTTTCAAGTCCTTATACACAAATATCTGTTGACATAAATTTTTACAAATTTTTTTTGATCCATGATTTCCATTTATTTCTAGAGGTCATTAGCATAACTGTCCAATGCTGTCTTGATCCTAGGTTCCCCCCAAAAAACCCCAAGAAGTCTGAAACTTTCACCATAAATCATTTGGGCTCTTGGATAAATTGTTGCTTCTTGTATGTAAATCCGAAAATAATGTAGTGTAATTGTATTTGGTTCAAATCTTTTGGGGAAAAGGTTCTCCGCTTACTTTGGAATGGATTTAAACAATTATGACAAGTAAAAAGTTTTTCATTTGTGTAGATGAATTAGGACTATAGTTTCAAAGTAAAAAAGTTGGGAGAGGAGGGTGCCAGCTCAGGTGTCGTCCTTGTCACTTGTCTGTGGTTCAAAATCACAAGGTCCATCGCCAAAAGCCCTCGTGTAGCTGAACAGTGTGATGTTAATATTCACTCACTCACTCAAAGTAAAAAAAAAAAGTAATTTTGGTTTACTATTGGTTTCATAAAAATCTAAAAATCATATTAATGATTGTTATTTATATATTTTTGTACATGTTAAAGCGAAGTTTTAGTGTTCTTGGGGTGAAATTGGTAATTTGTTTGTTGACTGCTGAAATCAATCACCAAACTATCCATTTTTATTGATAGTAGTCAGAAATCAGAAAAATATAAGTTAAACTCATTTTGAAAAGGAAAAATATAAATTGTAATGCCCTTAAAAAAGAATTATTGGAGTTTAGTGAGTTGAAAATAAATTTTAATATTATGAAATAAGAATTATATATATATATATATATTCCATTCCAGAATCTAGTATTAGAATTCTAACTCTTCTGAGGACTAGTAAATCTTTTTAAGATCACCAAAAAAGGTAAAAAAACCACTCTTTCATATTGCTGGTTTTGCGCATCCTTTGCCATATGAACTTCGGAATATTAGAATGGAATTGAATCTCACATGGAATGATGTTTTCTTATACTCAAGATAGTGTCCTTCATTACATTTCTCTCTGTGACATTCATTCTTCATCATTTGAGCTCAAAATTATGAGATCCATAGCCAGTAGCTCTCATATTGCCTTAGAGTATGATATTGATTGAAAAAAAAAATTAAATTTGAGATATTCATCTCAAAATAAATGAAATAATGTTTAGCATTACAAATCTAAATTTCTATCATCATAAAAATATAGAGTTTCAAATGAACTATTCTTTCTCATGGACTTTATAATACAAAACTTACTTATTCCTCTCTGGTAGAATTTTCAAATAAATTCATCAGTTGAATTCTCAATCAAAGCCATCATTTTTGCAAACCTAATATTTAATATTATTCAAAATCAATTCTTTAGGAATGCATTATTGTATCACAAATATTTTTTGCACTCAAAGAATCATCAAAAGAAAAAAAAATGTGTAAAATATACTTCTTAGTCAAATTGTTAAAGTAACTTATCTGGAGGCACATTTAAAGAAGAAGAAAAAAAGTAGAAATTGAAAATGAAATACACAATGAAAACAACGGTAAGTTCTCAGTTTTTCAACAAGAACAATAAAATGT
This sequence comes from Trichonephila clavipes, assembly GCA_019973935.1. Lineage (NCBI taxonomy): Eukaryota > Metazoa > Arthropoda > Arachnida > Araneae > Nephilidae > Trichonephila > Trichonephila clavipes. The sequence goes on from BMAU01017445.1 coordinate 194,121, forward strand.
TTTTCCTTAAGAATCAGTTGTCTTTTTATAAAACTACTAATTTTAAATAACCAATAGTGATCCAGAACATAGAACATGTGACCCTTATCGGAATAATTCTACATTTCAATGTATCTGAATGATGAAAATAAATATTGTGCTGATTGAAATCATTACCACAGAATGAAATCTAAAAAAATATCACCAATTCCAAGGGGTATCTTAATTTTCATTTTGATCTGTAATGTGAAAAGTTTCAATCTAAGCAAGTAATATAAATTTTTTTTAAGTCAATTCCTACTTAGATCAACAAAGAAATTTTTTTTTTATTTTAGCCACTTTTATTAAATAGTTACAATTAATATAAATATGAATATACATATGACAGAATCACAACATGAAGTGGTAATTAATTTTTATTAATTATCATTAAAATATCGCATTGTCATCCAAAACAGTCGTGTATATAAAAATTCAGTTCAACTGAATGCTTTAAAACATGAGGAAAAAACCTTTTCAAGTTTTGACACAAGTCGCCAAAAATGATGCCAACGTGGCTGTATTTGTAAGTCTTTAAGTAATTAGTTTTAATCATATTTAAATTTTATTAATTATAGTTAAATTATTGTATTGTTATCCAAAATAATCATGTATATAAAATTTCAGCTCAATTGAGCGCTTTAAGATGTAGTTTATTAACGATTGAAAATTCCACCATGATAAATAAATAAATAAATAGAGAGTGTGAGCTAATAGTAGGAATTGAAAAATAAAAATAGTATACCCTAATGCTCCATCTGGCCATGCACCTTGTCCCTCGTGGATCTAGTATACTATCGGGTTGGAGGGAAAGCTCTGTCGTATTTAAAAGAAAACATTTGAATTCATTTATAAAAGTATGTGTTTAATATTAATCAATTATATATGCTTTGTTATTTGGTACAACTTGTTGCCATCTTTCAGGTAACCTGTGAATTCCTGTTTTGTAGAAGTTCTTGTCCTTGGGAGTTAAAATAGCCAACACTTAGCCTTAGAAACACTTTCAAAAGACTTGAATTTTTTTCCTGTTAGATAATTTTGCAGAGATCTGAACAGGTAATAATCAGATGGTGCAATGTCAGGTGAATACGGTGGGTGACCAAGGACTTCCCATCCTAACGCATTCAGTTTTTGTGTCACCATTGCAGTATGCAGTCGAGCATTATCATGGTGAAACACTATTCCTTTTCTGGATGCTAATGCTGGCCTTTTTTGTTTGATAACTGCATTCAATATATCCAGCTGATTGCAGTACAGATCGGCGTTGATGGTTTTCCCCTGTTTCAGCTACTTGTAGTACACTGAACCTTTCCTGCCCCACCACAAACAAAGCAGTACTTTTTGTTGATGGATACTTGGTTTTAAAACTTTTGCAGATGATGTTCCTGGTTTGCATTATGATTTTTTTCTCTTAATATTCTCGTAAAGAATCCACTTTTTATCTCCAGTAATCAGCTTGTCGAAAAATGGCTCCATATTGTGTCTAATCAGATGTGATGAACACATTCTTACATGATCAAATTATTTTCCGTTAATTCATGTGGAACCCAAACACTTTGCTTTAACACAAACCCAAGAGATTTAATGTAATCTCCAACAGTTGTATGATAAATGTCAAACTTTTCTGCAATTTCTCGACTTGTTAAATGTGTATTATTTTCCAACATGGATCGAAAAAAATAATTATCAATCTTGGATGGTCGTCCAGATTGATCACTTTCTTGGAGGCTCTGATACCCGGCACGAAATTTGCTAAAGCATCTTTGACAAATACGAACATTTACAATATCTTTTCCAAATACCGCACATAAATTTTTACATGCAACCGATGCGTTGCTTCCTTTTTGGAATTCATACAAAATGCAGTGTCGTAAATGCACTTTATCTACTGACATGTTTTTCACTTTAAATATCACAAGTAAATGATGAATGGTAAAAAAGGACTCCTTTTCTATTATACAGCAGCTAAAAAAACAAAAACAAATCCAAAAGACTCACTAGCCAAATGTTTTTTTTTATTTACAAGAAAAATCAGCTGCCTATTTAAAATACGACAGAACTTTCCCTCCAACCCAATAGTTCCATCCCTAACAGATAACACTGGAAATTTTTGATGATTTAAAAACAGTACACACACATCTATATGAAAGAGATTATAATGAAGATGATACATATATCACCTCAATTGCAGTGAACCTAAATTTTTAACCAATCTCAGTAAAATAATTTAGTTAAAGACTTGGATCTTAAGGAATTCTTGAAGAAGAAATAATTATTGGGTTATAATGCATTACTCTTTTGGTATTGAAACAGAAGATGACAACTCCATTTTTCTCTGAAGTGGGTAGACTTGCTTATTGAAGTGATGTTGGTGGTCTCATGGCAACTTTCAATGTGCAAAAAATATATACAAACCTGATGATTTGTAACTTTCTATTGATTCATGAAAAAGAAGACTAAAGTAACAAGACATAGAAAAGGAGAATATTGCATGTGAAAATGAGTTTGGTTTTGTACTTTTTGAGCATTTAGTTCCTTTAAAAAAGTTGAAGGAAAATCTTGAATTAAGAGATATCTAATGAAGTTTCATATTTAGAACACAAATGACCAGTTTATGATAATTTGAATTCAATATCTAGGTTTCTCGGCGAACAGAGAGGTTACATAAAATTCTTGTTTTCTTTCCAAACAGGACATACATGATGTAAAATAACGTGCACATTTATTTACAAAAGACTGGCCTGAAAAGAAAATGTTGAAATCTAGAGTCAAAAATATAAAAAATAAAAGTTTGATTAAACTGAAAGAAAAAGGTTTTATTTTCACTTTTTTTTTTAATATTATAATTTTAAATTTTTTTTTTAATAAAACAATTTGTCAAAGGCGTTACCAAAAGAGGCGGAAAATTTTCAAACATCTTTGTGTACAGTCCAGTGTTTATCTACAGCAGAGCTGAAGGAAAGTGAATTTGTAGTACTTGATTCCAGAAAGAGTTGAAGAGAAAAATAAACAAATTCAAAATGAAAACAAGCATGAGAAAAGAATGGGAATAATTTGAACTAGTTACTTGTTTTCTTGGAATCCAAGTAACATAAACTACAAATCTGTTATAGAAGTAATCTGAAAAATTTTAACATACTAAGGTGTAATATAAAATCCATTTGCACCTGAAAGTTTAATTGAAGTCAGTGAAGAGCAAGGCTACCGAAGATTTTGCCAAAGTATAAAGGAAATGAAAAAACCAACTCAAGGAGGTTAATAATTTATTTAAATTATTACAAAGCTAAGATATAAACATGAAATATATATTTATGTGGTAAAAAAAAATATCAATATTTTGTTTAGAGTTAATTCTCCCAAAATACGAGATTAATTTGTGTTTGAATCAGCTTTGAAAGTAGAATATTAGAATCAGTTATCCAAACTGAATAAATTTTTGAAGAGTTTTTTTTTTGTAGACATGTTATTTATAAATACAAATTTCTCTTGACATCTTTAATCATAGCAATTTATATATCAATGTAAAAATTATTAATTAAGAGTTAAAAGTGAATCAATTTTTAAAAATACTTTATTTTTTATAAAAAATTTTCTTGGTAGAAAATATGCTAATTTTTGAGATATGTTAAATAATATGTACCTTATTTGATATACATCTTCTGCTGTAGTGCATCTTAACTGAACATGCTAATTTTTATGACATTCTGAAATTAATTTTTAGGTACTATTGTTGATTATTTAAATTGTACAGAATTTGAAGAAGCAATGACTCATTTAGCTCAAAGGTTATTTGATCACTCACCTCTGGTTCGAATGACTGTGACTGAAATTATTGGAGATATGTTGGTAAATTTAAAAGATCGATATTCACGTTTTCATCATCTCATTCCACTTATGCTTTCTTCATTACATGATGAAGTTCCAGAAATCAGGTGAGAAAATTTTGTAGATTATCAACTGTGCAAATGTTATTTAGTAGCTTTATTATTTCTTCTATAACAAGCATAATTTTTATTTTACATTAAAAAAGAAAATCATTCTAATTTTATTTAGAAATATAATTTTTGTAATATTCAAAAAATATGATCTTAATGCCTTGTAGTTAGTTCAAATGAATGCTTTAATTAAATTTGTCATTTTTTTAAAATCTTTTTGTGAATCTTTTAGCTTATAAAATTTTCTGCTTGATTTTTTTTTTGTGATTAACATGAAAAAGTGAATGGTTCTAGTTCTGCAAAAAATAATTAGTTTTCATGTTTTAATATTTAATCTAGGGCTGCGGTAATCCAGTGGTCAAGGTATAAGATCATGACAGGCATGTCATGAGTTTGAGCCCAATACCACTAAAGACCCGCCATGTAGGGGAGCAATGCACGTTAAATCTATCGAGAGCTAAAACATCCTCCCCTTGGTGTAGTGTGGTAGTTAGGAGAGGGGTGCCAGCTCAGGTGTTGTCCTCATCACTTGACCATGGTTCAAAATTACGAGGTCCGTCGCCAAAAGCCCTCGAGTAGCTGAACAGTGCGACGTTAATATTCACTTACTTAATATTTAATCTTATTTACATTGAAAGAATTGCAATGTGTATTAATATTCCTCTCTTCTTAAATGAACCCTAAACTAGAGCATTGATAGAGCAAAAATTATTCTTTGAAAGGCAACTGTCTTGATAACATGGAATTGTATCTTATAAATTCACAATTACTTCAGTGCTGATTAATACTTATTTAGACATGAAGATGCCCTTTCATATATTTTGTTCAAAACTGCATTACAGAAGGTCATCAGGAAGTCTGGAATAAATTTCTTGTGCAGTACTTTTAGAAAATTTGTTCTAGTGCTGACATTTTCAAATTACATAGTACTGTTATTGTTTCTAAGGCCAGCTGATTTACTGTATCAGATGCAAGCTCACCAAATACATCGATGCAGGATGCTAGTTTTACATTTACCATCAACCGTAATTTTGAGCACCATGCAAGTGACTGTATGTTTTGGCTCCGTACCACACCAATTTTAAGAAAGAACATCCTTTAAGGGTGGTCGGAGGCCTCTCTTCCCTTTCCAATAACCTTTAAAGAAGACTTTTGGCTCAATGAATATTTAGAGTACTCCCATTCCTCACAGGCACTATACATTTACAAACATCGATGATACCTTCTATGGAATTCAAACTCAGGCCCTACAGCATTGCAGACAGCATCACTAACCACTACTGTCTGGGTGGTTGACATAGAACTGGTGGCCCAAAGTAAAAGTTGTGTAATAGAAGTATTTGAAGCTATTGAAGGGGGAGGGGGGGCTAAACAAGCACACTTTATTATTAATAAAATAAAGCTAAATCTATGAGTACTATTGGAAATACTTACACCTCGACTCATATTTTAATTGGGGATTATAAATTTGAAATGGTTACAGAATTAATTTATCTGGGATCAATGTGATTTAATATAAACAATTACATCTCCTACCTTAAATAAAAAGATGGGTTGTTGCTGTTAATGAAGCTTGTTATGGATTGAACAATTTATTTAGATCTGAATTTTTATTTATAAAGACAAGCTATTAATCTACTAGACCATAATGTGACCTGTCTTGATTTATGCTTCAGAGATCTGGACTATGACCATAAAGGGGAAGTTATTTTGGGTTTTTTGGAATGCAAGGTCCTGAAAAGTGTTTTTGGAGAAATTCAGAAAAATGGTTTTTGATGAAGAAAATGCACTATATTGAATTATACTGAATGTTCAAAGAGCCAGATATTCATGATGTTAAAATAAGCTACCTCAATTAAACTGGGCATATTATCTGTATGAGCAACAATAATGTTTTAAAATGAATGTTTTTGATTGGGTCATGTAGCACTAGAAGAAGAGGAAGACAGACTTTGATGGATCAATGTAGTTGAGGAGGATTGTTTGGTCCTCAAACTAAGTGGCCATTTGGAGAGGTGGTTAGAAATGTCTAGTTTAGATGGTCAATAGTTTGCAAAAATTAAAATAATTTAAAAACATTTCAATAAAAAAATTTTTGCTCTATAATTTTTAAAAAAATTAGAGTACTTCTGTCTCATTAGTGTGTGAATTTATCAACTTAAAATTCTTATTTTGTCAAAATTATAGTTTTATTTTTCAATGGATTTTTTTTCTTCCTTTCATATATGACATTAGAAGTAAATAATTTTATAGTTAAGATCTAGTATAAATTTTTATATAGGTCCAAAGCACTTAATTTATGGAAAAATGCTGGAAATCAATATTTGAAAGAAAATGACAAAGACTATAAAGATCTAATGGATTTTCCTCGTCCAGATCCAGTTGATTACCCTATTAAAGGTTCAATACATTTCATTTAAATTTTATTATTTTATCAAGTGATATTTTCCCCCCTATACATCAGAGTAACTTGATGAGTATGTTTTAGAAAAAATTATTTAATTTGCTTAGGTACTAACAATTAAATATGTATTACTGTTTTTATCCTAACATTTCCCTAGTATTTAAAAATGCTCTTAAAAATTTAGAAAAGATGTTAAGAGTTTTATGATAAGATTAAAGTTTTTTTTTTAAAAAAAAAAAAATCAAATTCTATTAGATTAAAAAGTTTTGTTTACAATTTACATTTTTCATAATATCTTAATATTAAATATATTAAGTAATTATAGTCTTTTTTGTGATTTTAGAAGGCAGGCCTACATTAGGTTGTCGTACCCTTGTACAAAGGAATATTTTCGGCATTTTACCTGCTTTAGTGAATGATATTGCTGATTGGTCTCCTGAAACAAGAACAAAGTCTTCTAAAGTTTTGTATTCTGTTCTTCTTCATTCAGAGGATAAAATTACCATACAGCTACCTAAAGTTCTTGAAGGAATTATGTCTTCTGCTCGAGCTGATGAAAACGAGACAGTTGAACAAGTAAATAAAATTATTAACACTCTTTTATAAGTTTCACTTGTATACAATGGAATCTTTGAACTCGATTTTTACACACTTTAAAAGGTCAGATTAATTCAAAATTTTGCACACTTATCAAGGACTGATGACAATACTATAATTTCATAATTTTGTTCCATTGTCCTGATCAGGATCATCAGGAATAACGATTTCTAGATTTGGCGACTAATTCATTATACCGTTTCCAGATTTGGTGATAAATTCTGTATACCATTTCAAGTTTTGGCGACTAATTCCATATACCATTTCCAGATTTAGCGACTAATTCCAGATCCCATTTTTAGATTTGGCAACTAAAAGATTATGTTACAACTCTATAAAAGTGAAAATGTTTGCATCAGCAATTTCTTACCATAATATAAACAATTGTCTTATTTTTTCTGAAAATGGAACTAAAAAAAAGACTCATGCATGGGAGAAAAATTTATGTTCTAACCCAGCATTTCTCAAATTGTGGAATGTGCCCTCTGGGGGAGGCATGATAATCCTACGTGAAGAGCACAAGCATATCGAAAAGTCTAAAATAAAAGATTTAAAATTATTGTTAATTTACCGAAAGGAAGCTAAACAAAATACATTCTGACATGATAAAAAATAAAATACATATTCACACTGATATAAGATACTTATAAATGTATCAGTGTGGCAAAAAGTGTTTAATAATTGATTTATCAATACTAAATTAAAAGCAAGTTTAGTAATTATTAGTGACTTCCATGGGCTTGTCATATACAAAATATAATACATATATATTGTGATAATATGTGGAGTTTATATAATATTAAAATTGCATTGTAGCTTTAGCGTTGAAATACATTATCATTGCATTCAATACATTGTTGCTGTATGAGAGGGGGTGATGAAAATTATGAGACTGAAAATTGAGTTACAAATATGGAAAGTTTGACAGGCACTGTTCTAACCACTAAACTCAGACATAAAATCTGTTTTTCAATTCCTACTATTAGCTCACAATCTCTATATATTTGTTTGTTTATTTATTTATCTTGGTGGAATTTTCAATTGTTAATAAAATACATTTTAAAGCGCTCAATTGAGCTGAAATTTTATATACATGTTTATTTTGGATGACAATACGATAATTTAATAATAATTAATAAAAATTAATTTATAAAAACTAATTATTTAAAGAATTACAGATACAGCCACGTTGGTGACTTAGCGACAATTTTGGCAACTTGTGTCAAAATTTGAAAAGGTTTTTTTGCTCCCGTTTTAAAGCATTCAGTTGAACTGAAATTTTATATACATGATTGTTTTGGATGACAATACGATACTTTAATGATAATTAATGAAAATTAATTACCATTTAATGTTGTGATTCTGTCATATGTATATACATATTTATATTAATTGTAACTATTTAATAAAAGTGGCTAAAATAAAATAAAATTTTCTTTGTTGATCTAAGTAGGAATTGACTGAAAATTTTTTTAAATATTACTTGTTCTAAAATTCTCTTGTCGGATCTGTGGAATGAAATATCATTCATTGCTTCATTTTACCAAAACAGCTGAGAATTGATTCAGAGGTCACCAGATTAAATAATTTCTTGCAAAATCCTCGACTCAAAAAGTGTACTTTTATGTCTAATGCTGATGCCAGTTTCAGAGAGAATATTGAGGTATTTTTATTAAAAAAATCATTGACTTTGCACCTTCTTCCGCTTGAAATATTTCAAACTTAGCTCTTCCAGATTTCTTTTAGTTGACTGATCCTACATTTTGTCAACCAGACCATATCAATACACTGATAGAATGCCAATGGGTATTCCAGATTTTTAAAAAAATGATGCATTTAATATTAATTTATCAATGAGTAAATGATAGTTTAAGAAACTAAAAATGCATGCTTTTATTGTAGATCAAACTAAAAAATGAAAAATAAAGTATAGTTTAAAAACTAAATCTAAACTTTTATGTGACATCAAATTAAAAAGTAAAAAAATAATTCTTAATATAAGAATCAAATGATTAACGAGAAAATTAATGTCATTGGGGTAAAAGCCTGGGGTGCTCAATATCAATTGTTATAATTTCTTACTACTTCTATTCCAGAATACTGAATTAGTGTAAAAATATAGTACAAAGCTCCCCATGCTTTTACCACAATGGCATCAATTTTCTCGTTAATCATTTGATTCTTATATTAAGAATTATTTTTTTGCTTTTTAGCTCGATTTAACATAAAAGGGTGTTTTTTAGTTTTTTCACACTATAATTTATTTTATGCTTAATTTTTTATAATAATTAAAAATTCATTTAATCAAAACAATTTTTTAAATTCTTGTTTTGTAAAATCAAGATCAATCCTTATTTCAATGAAATCTGTTTTATCACTTTCAAAATTTTAATTCTTGATAAAAGTACTCTATATAAAGCAGTAGTGCACACAATAATTTTTCAAGAGGGGCGGTCCAGGGTCAAAAGTCCACCATTTTGGTACCATGCTTCAATACGCCGCCCAACATATTCTTTTGATTTTCTCAATTCTCGGGAACAGAAATAATAAAAAAAATTAAGTATTGAATAAATAATTAGCATTAATTAATAAAACTAATTATTAATAACAAATACTTAATCAATTTTACGTAATATATACATAAGATTATAATCAATAAAAAAAAATCAAGGGCTCTCTCTGGGGAGTGTCTGTACCCTAGGACACCCCTCCCCCTTGTGTGCACCACTGATATAGAATAATGCTTTAAAAGTATTTTATTAGCCTTTTAGAAATTTGTCCATGCTGACTAGTCTCAATTTATTGTGCTTTCTTATATTTTTTTGAGTGTTGTAGATAAATGATCCAAGTGCAGGTGATGTATATATTGTATTTTTACTTGTGAATCTAAGCCACACTTTAAATTTTCTAATGTTAATGCTCTGACATTGTGTTTGGTGTAGAATCAAAGGAAAAAAATTTATTGGATGGGGCAATTTGAGCTATTACAGGTTCATGTATGTATTTAAAAGCTTATAATATTGGTAAAATAACTAATTATTCACTTCTTATTAGTTCTCATTTTAAATTTAATTTTGTAATATTGTATATCAATAAGCCATTTTACACTTTTTCATTTTTTATTAAAACTTGTTGAGAATTTGGGGTGTGACTTAGAATCAATGGTGGCTTAGATTTGAATAAATGTGGTGTCTCCAAAATGGGTACTTATCGGTTATAGGGACCATATGTTGGCAGTGGCTTTTCCAAGTTGTTGCCAACATGAACATTTTCATACAAAAATTATCTAACTACTAATTACTGATAACTAATAACTACAGTTATCTAATATATTATAAATTATTATACTACAGTTATTTCTAGGCTAAAATTCATCTCCCTGGATACTATGATACAGAAGTTCGTCGACTCAGCAATAAATAATAAACAGACTCCTTGATTCTGAAAATCATTTTATCACAAGACCAAGATTATGTTATAACTAATGACATTACACTTCCAGCTGCCCTTTTAACACATTTTCATCTGTATAGTTTGACCAATAGATCATGATCAATTTTTTTTTCTGTTGAGAAAAGATTTATTTTATTTTTTGCATTTATTGACATCTTCCAGATTTTTATCTTTATAAAAAAAATGGTGAAAAAAATCTAGCAAGCGATATAACAAAAGGAAATGGCAGTAAAAAATTGAGGATACTTGAAAGTAGTTTCTCAAACAGCATCACCTGTTAATAAGAACAGCAATCAGTATATGCTTATAACGGATAAGTACTCCAAAGTTTATTAATTATGTTTTAAATGTAATTTAACTTAGAAAATCTGCATGAATCAAACATAAAATAGGTATTTTTTCCTGTAGTCAATCATTAGTAATTGTTCAATATGAATTAATGTCAGATTGATATTGTGAGGCAGTATAGTCTTTGCTAAATATATATGTTTGATGCATAAAATGATGAATTACACTTGGAATTTTTATATATATTTAAGTTGTTTAGGAAATATTAAATGTTAATATTCTATTAATTCTAATTTCTTTTCTGAAAAATTCATGTTCTTAATTTCTGTTAAGCTGGTACAAGGGTTTCAGACACTGTATTTGCTTATTTTTTTAATGTTTCATTTAGGCACTTGCTATTTTTTAATTACTAAACCTTTTCAGTGTTTTAATGATTATTGAGTATATAATCGTATTCTTTTAAAAGTTGTTTGGGAAAACTTTTGTTCAAAAATAATTATTTATAATGGTAGTATTTTTTTATTGTTCTTACACACATTCTTTGGATATGTTTTTGATATCCTAGTACTTATTAAATATAAATTTAATCTTTCAAGAGTTTCTATTGATTTGTGGTTCTTGAAAAAATTTTATTCTGACTCTAGGTTGTTTTGTTGCATTTACTTTTGTTATTTTATTTTAATCATAAAGTTATTGAAAATGAGGAATGTGGCTTCAAGATTAGTTGTATTTTATTTCAAGACATATATATTCGAGTTTGTTTCATACAAGTATGTTTTTTTTTAATGAAAAGGACAATTATATACTTTAGAATGTATATAAAATATTTTTTATTTTATTAATGATTATTTAATTTTGAAATAAAGATGTAAAATAATCTTTCCTTTTTCCTATTTCTGTACTTTTCCTTTTAAATTCTGTTATTTATTGTTTTTATATTATTATTAATTGTTGTAAATTTATATTTTAGGCGATAAACTGTGCAGAACTGCTTGGATATTTTGTAGATCCTAGTCACCTTTTTGATAGCATTTTGAGTTTAATACACAAAGATCCAACAGCTGTTCATTTAAGTATATTAGCAGCTGCTCTCAGAGGTCAGCAAAAAGAACTCCCTGAAGAATGCCTTATAGCAGTCTGCAAATTTTTATGTCATCCAACAGTTTCTAGAATTAGAAAGGTAAGCATATTAGCATAAGTAATTTTTTTTATAATTTTGTTTTTATATATTATTATGAACACTTTTTTTTTCTATTTTGTGACAAATTTCCAAGTTAGAGTAACAAAACAGAGTAGGCATTTTGATATGCTATTGATGTTGAACTATATGTTTTTTTTTTGTCTTGATTTGGAAATCAGGTGAATCCTACATCTATACCTTTATGTGTATTAAATTTCATTTCAATCCAAAGCACCCTTTTTAATGTTCCTGAATGTATTTCAAAACCTTATAAAAAAGATTGTAAAAAATCAGATGTGATAACATCTAATATCCATTAGATGAATTTTATCAATGTACATTAATTTGTTTGATTGTTACAAAAAATTTATTTCAAAAAGCAAGATGAAATTTTGAAAATCATCTTATGAATCAAAAGAAAATTCCAGGGAATGATACAAAGTTGTTGCCATTTTTTATACAGTTGGACATATAATTTAAAAATTGGACATATAATTTTCAAAACAAGTTCAATACATTTTACTTCAAGTTTAATAAACATAACTAGATATTTTTTAACTTTTATATTTAAGGAAGTATTATTTCTTAATCAATGGGAGCTATATAACTTGGAACATATTCAAGATAAATCTACCATCAATTGAAAAATGAATAAAGGTGTCCATGTTAATTTTTTTCCCAATTCCTTTGTAGTTTTTTTTATGATTTAGTCTTATTTTGGTTATTTAGAAAAAATGCTTTCTGAACTTTAATGTAAAGTAATTAAGTAATTGATAATGCAAAAAGAAGAGGGATACAATTTCTATTATTAAAGCTTTTTTTTATTTTAATATATTGTATTAAATTAATAAAATAAAGAAAAACTTATCTGGTTAAATATGGAAGAAATATAAATTTTGTTATTATTCTATACAGATATTCTATAACAGATTTATGTAATAACAAATTTGCCTATCTTTTTTTTGAAAATCATTTTTCCTGTAATTAGCAACAAGGATTTAAATATAAATTTTCATCTTATTTTCTTTGTCCTTTCTTTCTTTTATCACCTTAAAAAAGGTCAGTCATCTTTTGATTTTCTGAACTATATTTTATGAATTTTTAGCCTAAATAATCTTAATATATGCATGTATTTTTTAGGGAAATGAACAAGCTAATTTATTGCTATGTGTTGAAGCATTGCTATCATCTGGCAATAAAATTGATTCAGCTCTCTGTTATGATCTTTTTGTTATTATAAGTTCAGTTTCTGGATTAGCAACAAGTGAGATCATATCTTTAAAGGTTTGTTATAAATATATATATTCATTCTTTAAAATTAATACAGATTATATATTTCTTTCTTTTGTAGTTTTCTGAACAAAATTATTATTTTATCAAAGTATATACATTATGCAGTGTGATTAAAAAAATTATTTTTTTTGTACTATTTTAGGCTGCTGAACTTCTCCAACAATTATCAGAATTGCAGTCTTGTAGCAAGATGATGTTGTTTCAACAAAATGCAATTCCATTTTTAAAAATGCTGTCAGATAATAATGAGTTATGGACTTCGCTGAGTCCTGAAATGCCTATTTTGCAATTTGTTGTAGAATCTGGTAGGTGATTCACAGAATGTGAACATTCATTCATGCTCATTAAGATATGAAGTTTGCTTTGTTTTTTATAGTATAGTTTTTAGGAATATTTGAAAAAATATTGTGTTTAAAATGAAATTTGTAATGTTTTGATATTAATTTTATTTAGAAATTAAGTATTGTGCATTTTATCTTTTAAAATACTATTTTTGGAGAAAAAGAGAATATTTGTATTTAACATTTATGTTTGTTTGTAAAATTTGTACACAAACACAATTCTCATGCAGTCATTTTTTTTGTGTGTGTTCATTTTTTGTTGGAATATGATTAAGTTCAATTTTATATTTAAAATAATTTTACATTTTGAAGTACAGTCGAACCTCTATATTGCAAATTTTTCTATATAGCAAACTTTTTCTTGGAGCTAGGAACATTTCACAATTTTCCTCGTAAAATAACCTCCTGATAACGAAGTGCATTTTCTATATAACAAGCTTTTTCCCTTGTGATTCAATTTTGTTCTCCTTATTTTTAAAGTATTCCTGGGCATTTCAAGTTATTCTCTCTTAACATACATTTTATGGTGGTCATAAGTCTTGAACTGGTTTTATTAAGTGTTTAACTCGCTGAAAACAATAGAATTCTGGTTGTTTCATTAAAGAAGAGCTATTCTTAACCCCTATTGTTCAGTTCACTAGAAACATCTTTGATATCCCCTTCCACCCTCAATGGAGTTGTCTTGTGTCCCAATGTCCTTGAACTAGTTTCCATTCATTTGTAGTGTTAAACAGTCGTATTAGTAACTTTGCTTTTTGTAGCTCAAAAATATCAAAACATAAGTGCTTGAGCATCAAAGAAAAAAATTTCATTCTTCAGAAAGTGGATAAAGATTTCAAGAAAAAGGATATTGCTTTAAAATTTGGTATTCCTCCAAACAGCTTATCTACTTCAATTGGATCCCAATTTAACGAATTCATCATTAAATCAGGGTTATTCCTTATATTGGGGTCCAAACAAATGCACATTTTTTACACTAACCTTATGGAAATTCTATAATAAGCAGCTACTATAAAAACATCCATAGTTAGAAATTACATGCTTTTTATTTAACAGTTAGTGACTTATTACATACCAGTTAATTGGAAAGTTTAAAATACTAACTAATAGGTGTTTGACGGTCTTTTTTATTCCTGACTCGAAATAGTTCTGTTGTCTTTATGCAGAGAAGAAAATACTGCATCCTGTTGCATGAGATATGTTTTCACAGTTTCTAAACAATGTAAAGCATTGGAAAATGTAACAGTTTTGATAAGAGTTTCATTATTATTTTCTGCACCAGAATCACTACTCATTGGCTCCGCCAAATGAACAAATTCCTGAACTTCAGTAGCACAAATATGCAGTTCGTCATCAAATGTAACATATTCATTAAAATTTTTAAGTATCCCTTTTTTGTGGAGTAGGATGAGATGAGAAGGAAGTTTCCTGTTCTATTTAAAACTCACATGATAGGCTGCATTCAATTCACTATGCTCAAGAAAAATTCTTTTTCAATTCCGCAAAAAAAAAAGGAAAATTTGAAAAAAGATAATTTTTTTTTCTAACATAAACTAATAAAAAAAATTTTCAGCTGTTGAAATAATTCATTAATTCAGGGTTTATTATTCATTAAATCAAGGTTTTTTGCCTTTTTATTTGGGGAAAGTAAAAAATTCGTTAAATCTCAAAATTCGTTAAATTGGGGTCCAACTGTATTATAAAAAATCGAGATAAGTTACAAAATTATGATTCATTAAATTCTTGTTAAAAAAGTTTAAGAACATGTGTCTTTTTTTTTTTTGAAGATGTCAACGAGGCAGTTTGGAGTGGATACACAATGCGAGATAAAAATATTTCTATCTGGACCTTTCATAATAGAGAAAGCTCTTCACATTGTGAAGGCATTGGGATAGGACCAATTTCTGGGTGACAATGGATGAGTAGAAGATTTTAAGAAAAGACGGAATTGTAGCAAAAGTATTATTAGGGGAAAGTAAAGATGTTGATGATAATGATATTAAAAATTGGATAACAGAGACACTAAGTAAAAGACTATAAGCTAGAAAACAGCTTTAATGCAGATGAGACTGCTTTATTTTTTCAATGTTGGCCTCAAAAAATGTTAACATTTAAAAATAAAAAAAAGCAAAGCAAGAATAACTGTTATGTTAGAACCAAATATATGACTGGAGGTCAGAAATTAAAACCACTAGTTATTGGAAGAAGGAAAATTCTTATTTGTTTCACAGGCGCAAAATCTTTGAAAGTTGATTATGACTTTAACAAAAAATGTTAGATGATGTAAAAAATTTGTGAAAATTATATGCACTGGTTGGACAAACGTATGGTTAAAAAGCGTCACAAAATTGCTCTCCTTTTAGGTAATCCCCCTGCCCATCAGAAGGAAATTAATCAACAATTGAAAAATGTTAGTTTTTTTACTTGCCACCAAACACAACATCAAAACTGCAGCAAGAGATGACAAAAAACATTAAAGTACACTATCACAAGAGGATACTGTGAAAAGTTACCACTGCTCTTGAAAACAATCAATCCATGCCAAATATCTACTAATGGGAAAGTATTTCAGAAAACATGGAACTATGAAGTCACAAATTGTACCATTCATAACAGTTTTGCCAAAACCGGATGCTTTGTCAGCAGTGAAAATTCAGCAAGTATGGAGGATGAAGACAGTATTCCCTTAGAAGAAATGAAAAAAATATGGATGCAGCTAAAGGAAAAACAAGAAATTACCAATGATGTGCTGCTTGATGATTTTTTTCCCTTTGATTCTGAAACCTCTAGATCACTTAAGGGAATCAGATGTTTTGATATTATATGTAGAAAGAGAGAGTTATCGCCGAACCAGTAGAATGGTTAGCGATGCTGACTGCGGTGCCATAGGGACTGGGTTCGAATCCCGGAGAAGACATGGTTGTTTGTAAATATATAGTGCCTTTCGGCATGGAGGTTCTCTAAATAGCCGTTGAGCTGCAAGTCCTCTCATGTGGTTGGTGGAAGGGGAAGAAAGGTGGGAAGCCCTTGACCACCACCAGGGTTTTCTCCCTTTAAATTGGGGCGGAACCGAGAAAAGTCGTGCTGTCTCCTACATGGAGCTCAAAGCTAAGGCTAACGACAGACGTAAAAATTCTAGCCCTTAGCCGTGATGAATTTTGCGGGCCTTGATCTGACTTTGTCAGGCAGGTGGCATTAGTCACAACATCAACAGATATTTTGAACAGTGTGAAAAATAAAAATATAGCGATGGATTGCAATGAAGACAATGATAATGCAGAACTCAATAAACCTTCATATGATGAAATGATATAGTCATTTGAAACAATTCAATGCAGATTACAGTGTGAAGAAAATACACCTGAAGGGATTTTTGGTGCATTGCAAAGATGTGAGGCATATTATGAAACAAAGCATTTTTCAAACAAAATTAACAGATTTTATGAGTAATTCATTTTAAGGAATCATGTGGGAACATATGCTTAGAATTTTTAGTTATAAAATTACTTTTATGCTTTAAATTAGAAAATTTCCTTAAAATTCATTAATTTTAATTTAAAAATTTTTTAATGTGGAAAATACAGTGTACTTTTTAAACATTCTTTTTCCTTGCAGTTTTTCTTTCTCTCTCTTTTTTTTTATAGGTAAGATATATAAAATAAATAGATATTAATTTACAAAAGCTGTGAATATTTACTTTTTTTAATATATAGTGTTTGTTGTATTTAAGGTTTGTTTTATCTGGTTTATAAAGTATATTCAAAGATGAACCTTTATATAACAAACCTTTTTTTCAAGATTTAGTGACCTCGTTAAATAGAGGTTTGACTGTTTATAATAAATAATTTTTTTTCAATCTTGGACGAATTTATTTTGTCTTCAAATAGTTATCAAAATGAAAAGTTTGTTAAAATGTGGTGTCATTTACAATGTACATGAGCATTAATATATTTTTGTTTTCATTTTCACTAAAAAGAATATTTAATTTGTATTCAAATAAAAAAAATATTTAAAAAGAACTTGAAGTTTTAAAAATGTAATTAAAGATTAACTACAAAAGATATACTGAGAAAAATCTTTAATTTAAATCAAAACACTCAAAAAGATTTCTTTGAATATTTTAATTTTGAATGTTTTTCACTAAAGAATATAATTTCACATGTATAATGTTTGAACACTAAAAATATGGTAGATTATTTAATTTAAAAAAAGTAAAATATATATATCTTTTAAGGGCTTAGAGTATATACATTAATTGAAAATAAGGACAGTAATTAATGAGCAACTATTTTATCAAATAAAAAAATAATTGAATTTATTACAACCTTTACAAGCTTGCTTTAATTTTAAAATAAAATATATGAAATATCTTTGTTTATAACCATTCTTAACAGATTACAAAAAACTAAATATAAAAAAATCTTTAAAATTTTGTGAATTGTTTGTATATTGTGGAATTATGTAGTCATTTTGTGAAAGTATTTACTCTGAAATGCCAGAAATTGATACTTCCTAATATCATGTAAAAATCTGTTTACTTAATGAAGTTTAGCAGTTTGAATGTGGCATTGACTCATAAACTCCTTGGAAGTTACTGAAAGAAATATTTAACCATCCTGTTTCTACAGCCATCCATAATTGTGAAAGTATGGCCAGTGCAAGATTTTGTATCTGAACTGGCCTTTTGATCATTTGTCTTTTTGATGATCTGACATTTTGTACATGTTGGATGAAACTCACATGTATGAAATATCAGATAAAATTATTACATGTATGGTGATCTGGATGGCATAATCATTTCCTGAAATTGCTCAGAATATTCCTCAAACCAATCACAAGCTAATCACTCACACATATGGTCATCTTAGAAAATTCCATCATTGTTTGGTTTAATGAATGGCTGCAAATGGTATAACCATTTACAATCATTTATTGGTTTAATTTGACCAGAAGACCTTGTCTATGCCATCTTAAAGTAGTAACACCATTGTGGAGCCACTACATAGTTGACCATTGCATTGTCCTTGGTAAGAGGTAATACCTGAAATTACATATTCTCAGTACATTCTTGAAACTGCAGATAAAAGGATTTTGAATTCTTTAACAATTTTTAAAATGTAATACTTCATGCATCTAGCCTCAATTAGCATTCTGTGTTCAAAGTGTATTAATTCTTATTGTATGGCCATAATAACTTCAGAAAACCTTTCATACAAATCACTTGAGTACAAGTAAAAACCCTGACAATGTACTGCCCATTTAAGATTCATTCACATGAAGAAAAATGATGAATGACGATGTTGTAGCCAACCAGAAACAAACAGATGCATTCTATAAGTGATGCTACTGTCATTTGGATATTTGTATGCTTCTATCCTATGATTTATGGAATTTCAGTATTTATATACTACATAATTGTGATATTTAATATTAAAAAACAAAGGTAAAATTCAATACTTTTAACAGAAAAAAAGGTTGCATTGTTTATATACACAGTCCAGTTACATTAATGTGACCATCATTGCAATCGTTAGCATAATGCAAAAATGGAGCAATTTATCTGATGTCCAAAAGGGCATTATAATTGGCTTTTGAACCAAGGGTTGAAGCATTTTCAAAATGGCTGTTTTTGAACTGTTCACATGCGGCCATAGTAAAAGTATACTGTACATAGCAAAATGAGACTGTCCATAATCAGCAACAAGACAAATGTGGTGTACTACGGCCATAGATGACAGAATGACAGCTACAGAGATGTGTTCAGGTGAACAGACATGCTACCATTGAGCAACTGATGACCGGATGAACCAAGGGGCCACCAACAGTGTTTCCCAAACTATTATTCAGTGAAAGTTGCTGCGCCTGGGCCTCCAAAGCTGACACCTGGTTCATACACCTATGGTGACTGCTGTTCATTGGCAACAAAGGTTGTAATTTGCATTTCAGTACAGCAACTGGATGTCCATAAAGTGGCAATAGGTAACATTTTTCAATGAATCACTTTTTATGCTCCATTAGATGGATGGATGTTGGCGTATATGGCATGAAACCTCTGAAAGCAAATACTGGTACACCCATAGCTGGAATGGTACAGGCTGGAGGTGGGAGCAGTATGGCCTTGGAAATGTTTTCGTAGTATTCTTTGAGTTCACTCATCATTGTGGAAGGTACAAAGGATTAATGCAAGTATGCATCTGTTCTTGCAGACCATGTTCACCCCTATATGTGCATTGCTTTTCCGCAGGATGATGGCATCTACCAGCAGGACATTGCAAAATGTCATACAACTGGCAGTGTACATGCATGGCTTGAAGAGCACCAGGATAATTTATCATTCTCCCCTGGACAGTATACTCACCTGACTTAAACCCAATCGAGAGTCTGTGGGACCATCTCAATCGGGTTGTTTGCCATGCATTCTCACTTCTGCAATCTAGCGCAGCTGGTCACGACACTGAGGTCAGCATGGGCTCTCTTCCTGCATGTCTCACAGCAGTCCACTCTGCGAAAGGTGGTTATTCTGGCTTTTGATGGGTGGTAACATTAATGTGACTGAGATGTGTATATTTGTGTAACAAATTAACTCAGTTTAAAAACCAAATTAAAATTCAGTTTTATATGAACTCTTGTTAATGTTGCTAACAAAGAAATAATAATGAATATATATATTTCATTATTATATTTTATCCTAGAGCTTAAGTAATTTTTACCAAATATACTAACAATAAATATATATTTCTGTATAATTGTAAATATAAAATATCATTTTATAATACATACTGTAGAAAATGGTAAGGGAAAAAAAATATGCACTGAAAATATAAATGGGTTTGCTAAATTGTAGTATTAATTTAGAAGTAATATGAAGAAGTTCTCCAAACATATAAAGTTGAACAATTTTATGTGAAAAGTTAATTGTATAAATCAGAAATAATTTTTAAAAAGTAATTATAGTACATTTTATTTATTAATTCTTTATGTTTAATATCTATTAAAATATAACAATATATTTTGTTTAAAAATTGTTTACACTACCTGATTACCAAAATATTTTTATAATGAATTAAAATACATTTAACATTATATATAATATTCTACTCATTTTTATTATAGGATGTCTTGAAGAAGAAACAATGGAATTAATCATTCCAGTTCTGATAAGTAACCTTCATCACAGTAAGGATGCAAAACTTCGCTGCAGTATTTTCTCATTCTTAACTATTGTGTTCAAAGAAATGTCTTCAGACTTGTATAAGCAATTATCTGAAAAAATACTCAATCTTATTCGCTTGGGCATTTTTCCAAATTTAACATGGTCTGCTGGTAGAACTGCAAGCAGTTTAAGGACTATAGCTGTGGCCAGTCTCTATGAAATTTTGAATAAAAGTCCCATTAAAAAAGAAATTGTAAGTTTTTCATGTATTTTAAATATTCTTTTAGTAATCAAAATATATCTGCATTCAGTTTTTAAAAGTATAGGTATGTAAAGCATGTTTGTAAATATTTCCACTGCTTTTGTACATGCTCTTGGTTAACAAACACATAATATTAAATTATTTAGCTCATAACTTCCAGTTTTTCAAGTAATGAATGTATTATATGATTTTAATCTAATATTACTAATGAAACATCTTTTTCAAAGTTAAACATTAATTTTGTTTCAACTGTGGCTCTGATTAATTTAATTTAATTTAATTTTATGACGTATTATATTGCTATATATTGACATTTATGATGTAAAATTGAAATTTTTCAGTTAACCTCAGTTGGTGATGAATTAATTCCGTTGATTGCAACATTATTTGATGATGAGCAGGCATCAACTCGTCTGATGACCTGTAAAATACTGGAAATTATTCTGCCTGAATTGACAGTAGCAATTGATAAACTCAAAGTTCATACAATATGCTATGAAATTCTTCGCTGTTTAGATGATGAATCAGATGATATTAGATTAATGACCATAAGAGTTTTGAGAGCCTACGTTAAATCATTTCCATCCGATTATGATTGGAGTTTGTATCAATCTTTCTTAAAACAAATGTTTGAGAATGTATTGATTCATATGGATGACAAAAATGAAAAAATAAAACAAAATATATTTGGTAAGTTTCATAACCATTTATGTATTTAAAAGTATTTACATAGTTTTCACAAACTGTAAACCTCTAACTTTTATGGGTTACAGTTTATTTTAGGATCTATATTAGCACAGTCATGGACATAAGTGAAATAACGTTTTTCATTTTCTCTAACAAATGGTTAAAATATTCTATTTTCATTCTAGTTTATTAAAATTATAATTCATTTTTTTTTTATCATAACATATGATATATAATCTGGGTAATACAGTAGAATCTCACATAAAAAAAGTGCAAAATATAAGATAATGTCTTGCTGAGCGAGCAATGTATTGCATAAACATATAAATGTGAGGCTTCTCTTTGTTCATGAGAAGTGTTAAAGGAAACAATTCAGGCTACTTTGGAGCAAAGGGAAGTGGGCACTCTGAGCCAAAGTACTTGAAACACAAAGGCCTGGAAAAGGAAAATAAGCTAGTGTAGAGGAGGCGGGAGGGGTAGATGTTATGCAATTTGACTGATCTTTGACACTGTTGTTCTGGGAATCAAAAAGACAGCCTGAAACTAATAGAGAGGGGGAAACAAGTAATGAATGAGTGAAGGAATCAAGGGTTGTGTGGCAACCAGACATACACACAGCTAAGGATGGGTTTTATAAGAGTGCAAAGGAGTTGCCAAGATGACTCCCACTTCTGTTTGGAAGAAGCTTTATCAGGAGAGCATTAACAAAAATTGGATTTCAAGGAATTTGATACAGTACCTGAGATGGTACTGTCTCAAAAAAAAAGTATCAAAAGCTTAGGTATATAAGAATTGATGAGCTTGTGGAAGACCTCAGTCAAAAACTAACCATCAGAACTTGTGGATTTGCTTAGCTTCGCAGCAAGAAATTGTGATTGATTGAGAGTTTGTCTGAAGAGAAAAAGGTAACATAACTTCTGGTGCAATTAAAAAAACGCTGAAAGCATTGGAAATGGTTGTACACATTAAAAAGTGAATACATTGAAAAGTGTCATCACTATAAGGTAATCACTGAAAATATTTATTTAAGGATAATATGTTAACATTTTCTTCAAATTTTGAAACATGGACAAAAAATAAATGTGTCTAGAAAGCTTTCTAATAAAAAAAGAAAGAAAGAATTGCATATGTATCTAGATATATATTATAAATGCGAAAGTTTGTGAGGATGTTTGGCCGTCTTTCACGCAAAAACAACTGAATGGATTTTAATGAAACTTTACAGTAATATAGCTTATACATCAGAATAACACATAAGCTATAATTTATAGAATAGGCTATAATTTATAAAGATATTGTGTGAAGTGTCCAAAATATAACGATATTTGTTAAGTAAGTAGGAAAAAATTATGCCATCTGCAAGCAATTATGGCGTGCACTACAAAAAAGCCCACATCAGCATTATCTATCTTTTATTGATGAAGAAAAATTTTTGTTTTGTCTATGCAAGGCACTGGCTTCTAATTTATTCCTGTGATCAATGTAATCCCTATTTTTTTTAAATTTCAGAATAAAATGAAGTTTTGAAGGGATAGGTTGTTTTAAATCCTTCTTTATTTGAATAGCAACTATTGATTTTTTTTCATGTGTGAGCCATAAGAAATTAATGCTTATATCAAAATAAATACTTTTATCACTTCTGGTACTTAAAGTAAATAAACTTTGTCTTTCACACTACATAATTTGTTTGTGGTTAGTAGTTAATTATAATGCTATAATTTTAATTGAATTAGCAGATATTGCATTTTTTAAGTATAAAAATAATAACTACTGTATTGTATTTTTTGGAGTGAGTGAATATTAACGTCGCACTGTTCAGCTACACGAGGGCTTTGGGCTACGGACGACGTAATTTTGAACCGTGGTCAAGTGACGTGGACCACACCTGAGCTAGTGCCCCCTTCTCCTAACTACCACACCACACCAACTTAGAAAGAATATTCTACCAATACTTAGCAGGAATATTCTTTGAAATCCACTCTTCCAAGACATATGGCAGCACAGGTTCTATGATGAGTATTTTAGGTGGGAAGGCGAATAGTTTTGTAGCAAATATTGCATTTTCAGCTGACAGCGTTTTCAGTGGATTGCAAAGATTATTATTTTTGTCCCGAAAAAATAGTTTGTCAAAATTTAAGTGTCTTATGTTTTTGTATGTTAATGACCTTAGAAAACGATTTGACTATTTATTTTAAGGGAATGGTGTATACAATTAATTTTACAGTGGAATATCTTTAATTAAATTATTAGCTCGAATGGATTAATACTCCCAAAGTGGAGTATTTTGTTTATGTATATCCCTTAATTTTCAATGTAGTTATCCCCCAAAAAAAATATTGTATGAAAAAAGCTGCAGTAAATCATAATGCGGTGGATAAAGTATTAATGTGCATCGCTCCCCTACACGGAGGGTCTTACAAAGCTCTAATAAAGCTCAAGCTATGAAAGTGGCTAGACATTTGCCAACTTGACTCTATCATTAATATTTCGCTGTGTTTTTCATTGAATCGCCATTATAATTTAAGAAACGGCATTGCTTGCGAGTTTTGCAATTTTAACATAAAATAAATACAACAGAAAGTAATATTAATGTATTACACTTTCAGATATAAATTATTTACACTATTTTAAGCATTCATTACTTTCTTTTTTTCTGTTTAGCTGAGATATGCAAAAGCCTTTTTTTGTTTAATTTGAAATTCACGTAAAATTAACTCATTAAAAACTTCTTTTTCCTTCAATCTGTGTTGTTTAATTTTTCAGTTCACCCATTCTTCGCACGGGTATACCAGCTAGTTATAAATAATATCCTGATTGTTTTGATTTTTAATTACTTTTTTAAGCTTTTGTTTTCTGAAATGAAACTCACATTCCAGTTTCATTTCATTTTACATGAAGAAATAAATATATTTCACACTTCTTTTTTGAGTATTTGTATGGAGAAAATTGTGTTGTTAAACAAGTGTTTCATATTGTGAGTAAGATTCTTGAATGATTTATATTCATTAAGCAAGGCTTCACTGTATGACAAAAAGATAATTACAAGATTCAAATTAATAAATTGGCAAAAATAAATTCAACTTTTCAGTCCATCAAAATGAAGGACAAAGTGTGTTGAGTTTAATGCAAAATAAGATGCTTAATTCTGTTGGGTTGAGGTGAGTGAACTATTTTTCTGGCGTAAGGATAACTTCATGTTTTGCTCATGCATTTTTTCCCGCCTTCTCCCATGCATTCCTTCTACGGGGACCACACCCTGATCAAACACTGTGTGCAGTGATCAGACTTTGTTCTTTCTGTGTGCCTCTTTCGTAATCGTTTATCCAATAAATTGTGTTGTCCAGAAAGCTGTGGAGAAATCATTTTACAAAAAAAAAAACTACAAATTCTGTACATATCACAGTGATAAGATAGTTTGATCCATTTAAAGTAGTGCTGAATTGCTGATTCACTTCAGTTTCGTTCATCAAAGATTTGAAATGTCTTGTATGCATATGGAGATGACAATTTAATAAAGAAAAATAATAATCAACTTATGTAATCAGTATAAACACTGAAAGAAATTGATGAAATAATGAATAGGAGTCGATACCCAGTAAAAATTGTGATAAAAAAAAATTCACGTCATATGGCAGTGTGATAAATGCACCAAGATGTGACTGCCCAAAAAATCTTAATTTGTAGAGAAAAGAGGAAATCTGTCAATATTGTTAAAGTAAATCCAAACATTTCTTTCAAGTACTAATTTTCTAAAGCTCAACAAAGATTTTAATGGAGTAATTCATCCAAAAACTATGAGCAGAATTCTTCATTGCATAAATTACAATTCTATAATGAGCCAGATGGAAACCAGATGTCAGTAAATCTGATTGAAAGAAAAGACTTGTTTCAGCAAGGGAGCATTTAAATGGAAAATAGCACACTTTTGCAGAATATATTGTTTTTCAATGAAAATAAATTCCACTTAATTTGTTACAGTCAAAGGAATTTAATTTGAAGAAACTGTTAATTGAGTTATGAGAAAAGAGCATTTTCAAGCAACAATAAGACATGAAGGTATAAGTGTAACATAGTATGGAGCTGCATGTCAAGTTCAGGTGGCAGCAAACTTCAGTTTATTCATAGTACAGTGGATAAGCATGTCTACTTGAATATTCTTAATCTTCAATAAAGGTCCCATAAACCTCATTTAAATAGAGCTTCTTACTTCCAACAGGACAATAATCTCAAACATACAGCACACATTGCTGATCTGTGATTGCTTCATCATATGCCGCATACTCTCGAACATCTAGCTCAGAGGTGGGGAACCCACGGCCTCCGTGTATTTTTTGTGTGGCCTTCATAAAAGCTAGCACATGTATTAATTAATATTTAATTATATAGATTACAACAATTTTCAAACAAATTGAATTAAATAAAGAACAGAATGAATGAATGTATGTATGCATTTTCCATTAGATTTTAAAGTTATTTTAGGAATTGTTGCTATGTCTGTTTATTTATAATTTAATACTCTTCTATTCCTATATTATTTCTTTATAATGTGAAAATTATTAAAAAATACTTCTACTTTGCTATTTTTATTTGAAGTGATATTTAAATATGTATTTTGCTTATTAAACTTTAAAAATCTCTATGTGTGTATATATATATGCTGCCATAAATAAAAAATACCATCAGTGAAATATAAGAAATTACTGCAGTATCTATGAATAATAATAAATTTACAAAAAATAATAATTAATGTTAGTTATAATAAAATTTTACTCTTATATGTGAATTCAAAAATATTTTATATTGTAACTTTTTATGTTTAATAATGAATAAATAAAAAATTTATTTATTCATTTTATTTTTATGATATTTCTATATAATGCACCCCAAATTGTTAAAATTATACAAAAACTATAATAATTTCATAAAAATCCCATTAATAGGTACATCAACCTATGCAGCCTCGTTGATTGCTACTTTATTTACATGTAGCCTTTAATGGTAAAAAGATTTCTCACCTCTGGTCTAGCTTAATATCAATATTTAAAAACTATTCAATATTAATGGTAAGAGCCTGACAATAGAGTAAAGAAACACAATATACTGAATGTGGGTCATTTGAAAATGCACCTTTTAGAACAAAATGACAAAATTTCTTTTCAAACAATAGAAAAATGATAAATTTTGTGACTAATATAAGTTGACTGATAGTCATCAGAAACTGAGTACTTGCAACTAGGTATTAACCACATTTTATTTTGATATTTTAGTTTCTATGCTTTCTCTTTTGTCCTTTATTTTGATGGGTTAAAAAGTTTGTTATTTTTATGTGTCTGTTAATTTTAATTTATAAAATTTTATAGTTATATTTAATATTTTGAAGACTTTACAAATATGTTTTAATAAAAAGAATGAAATATAATTTTTTTTAAATGCAAAGTGTTTTTTGTTTTGTTTTATATTCATACAAAGGAGATTTTACTAAGTGCAACATTAAATTTACAGTTTAGAAATATCACATTTGTCAAATTTCAAATGAATGATTATATATATATACAGTCGAACCTCTATATTGCGAATTTTTCTATATAGCGAACTTTTCCTGGAACCAAGAACATTTCACGATTTTCTTCGTAAAATGACCTCCAATAGCGAAGTGAATTTTCTATATAACAAACTTTTCTCTTGTAATTCAATTTTTTCCCCTCCCTATTTTAAAATTATTTCTGGAAATTTCAAATTATTTTCTCTTTTAACATATTTTATGGTAGTCATAAATCTTTAATTGGTTTTATTAGGTGCCTAACGTACCAAAAGCAATAGAATTCTGGGTGTTTCATCCAAGAAG
The DNA here is from genome assembly GCA_019973935.1 of Trichonephila clavipes. Classification (NCBI taxonomy): domain Eukaryota; kingdom Metazoa; phylum Arthropoda; class Arachnida; order Araneae; family Nephilidae; genus Trichonephila; species Trichonephila clavipes. Next base: position 221,577 of record BMAU01017445.1, read on the forward strand.
TGCAATCTTTAACCCCCTTTGTTCAGTTCACTAAAAACATCTTCAATATCCCCTTTCAACCTCAGTGGATCTCGTGTCCTTGAACTAGTCTCCGTTCATTTGTATTGTTGATCAGTCGTACCAGTAACTTTGTTTCTCGTAGCTCAAAAATGGCAAAACGTAAGTGCTTGAGGACCAAAGAAAAAAATTTTTTTCTTCAGGAAGTGGATAAAGGCATCAAGAAACTTTTCTCTTGCAGTTTTCCTTTTTTGATTATAAAAGAAATATATATATATTAATTTACAAAAGGTTTGGGTAATTGCTTTTTTAAATTTAGAGTTTTTATGAATTTGAAACTTGTTTTATGTGGTTTATAAAGAAAATTAAAAGATGAACCTCTATTTAGCAAATTTTCCATATAACGAACTTTTTTTCGGGATTTAACGACTTTGTTATATAGAGGTCTGATTGTATATTTATAGTCTAAATTCTCTACTAATGAGAGATGAACATTCAACAAGCAAAATCGAAAAAAACTGGAATTGCAAGATAACCAGACATTGAAGGATATATGAGAAATTAAAATTATAATACGGTTTAAATTATAAAAGGGTTTAAAATGTAAAAAATGAATGGAATAGCATTATAAACATTGCTGACTTAGGACAGCTTATATATAAAATAATTTATGTAAAAGTGGGGTATATATATCTATGTAAATGGAGTTGTGTGAAATTATAAATTTTCTAGCTCATTCTCAAACATAAAATTTTTTGCTCCTAGTTTAGCTACTTCTAGTTTACTTAGAGATAAAAAAGAAAAATTCTAATGTGAAGTTGTTTTATTTCCTTTCCTTTCAGATTTATTGAAAGAAGTATCATTTGTTGCACCTGATGTTTTACTACAAGAAATTGAGGCCAAAAGATATGTGATGTCTTCCTCAGATCTTTGTGATAGTCTTACAGAACATATCAAAAATTTTAAGATTTAATTTGTACATTTTGTTGATTTGAAGAAATAAAACAAGGTAGCCCACATATTTTTAATTTTGAAAAAGCATTTTGATTAAATGAGGAAACTAAATTATTTTGATGGATATATTAAAAAAATGCTATGTATTGCCCTCTTGAAACCTTCACAGTTGATTGGGAGTTTAAAAGTAAGTTTTGAGTTGATTGGTTTTCTTATTAAAAATTGATGACCAAGCAAAAATAATAATTTTAGTAATTTTAATTAGTACCCAATTATATATATTTGGTACTATGTTTTACAATAATGCAATATTCAACATTGCTTCTTCGTTACAAATTATTAGCGTTTCCTAAACTTATATTTGGGCCTTCATAGTAGGAATTACAGTATCAGAGCCTAATGCGAAACAGTGCTAAACGAGGCTATCCTAACATGTAAATAATGGGGTTAGGGGAAGATAAATAGAAAATTGGTTAGGTATTAAATTTAATAATTATGTTTTTTAATAAAAAAAAATAAAACCAAAATTTATTTCTTGCAAAAATAAAAATAATATAAACAAATATATGCATATAAAAACATAAAATTCTAAGTCAGTCAGATCATTCAGTCTATTCTGTGTTTCCAATTTTCTGCCTTTTTGTCAAGAAAACATCTTGTTGAAGTTGCCAAATTCAATGCAGCACTAATTTGAGATTCACGTTCACCGGAATCCAATCTTCTAATCACTTGCATTTTGGTTTCCAGTGAAATGCTTTTTCTGGTTGCTTTCTTTTCTTGTTTTTCATTATCACACAATAAAAACTAAAGAGCATAATATTTGTCACTGTATTAATCGTTATAGTATAACATAAATTTATACTTACAATAATGTCAACAAATGTTTCAAATTATAACAATGCGTCCGTACAGTACCATACCAAACAAGAAACACAACTAAACTGTTTTGGATATGTTATGTGTGCGTACATTCTCGAGCAATTTCAGGGAATCCCCGGGTTGAAATAAAAGAGCGCTAAACGAAACAGCGTTAAGCGGGGTCTTACTGTATTTCCAAATTTAATAATAAATAAGTCGCACAAGTCTTGATTTTCCTTTACAGCCTGAATCATGGCACTTCATTTAATTAGTCAGTTTTACATGTTCAGGAAAATAACCAATTATATTCAATTTGGATTTCTTTACTGGCAAGAGAACAACACTCTTTTAACATGTTATGGATGAACATCTTCATTTGAAGTTTCTAAACCTCAGTTTTCATAAAACACTCAAATTACAAGCTTAAAATCCACTGAGTGGTATCTTTCACAGAGGAATCATAGTTTCCTTACAATGACAAATATGCAATATCCACGCAGTACATGTCATCTTATCTGTGCATAGACGGGTATTGTCTATTTTTTTCTATCATTAAGTATTCTCTGCACGTCTGTCATATTAACACCTCCCTTATAAGAATTATACCATTTTACTATGATGGGTTGTTTTACCTCGAATTTTTGTTTGTCTGTCTTGGACCATCTTTTATATGTGACTTCAGGTTTGATATCAAATGCACTTTGACCTTCCTTTGAAAGCAGATCTATCTTAATTTCTTTTAGAATTGCATCATTTTGGTCTCACTCAGAATCTTCTGTGTGAATCCTTAATTTTCACTGCCAAATTTTCTAAATCAGTATTGAGCAAGTAACTCATTCATTTCTTCATCTGTCAAGTATTTTACCATAATACATGAAAAAGTATATTTGCTGACATTAAACATCTGAGGTAATCATTTGAGTATTTTAGGCCTAAGTGATTATCGACAGATAAATATAAAACAATATTCATGCAATTGAAAATTATATAATATTTTTAGACTTTTTTTTATTATAAACCACTGAAAAAGATTAATGAATTTTAAATAGGGAGTTTTCTATCCTATAGTTGGACTTATGCTACTTCACAAAACTCGTATACTTAAAAACATGAAGGGACCCCCACAATGCTGTATTTTTTTCCAATCTTTTGATTAACTTTGGAAGTAGCTATTTCCCAAACAAGTACCTTTGTTTTGAAATTCAACCAGCATTAATTAATTATTAGTAAATTTTAAAAAAATACCCAATTGGAAAAAGCATCAAGAGGATAAATGGTTTAATATCTATAATACATAATCACTTTTCTGATCTCTATGTCATGAATCTATGTATTGAGAGGTCTTAGAAAGTCACAAATGGAATAATATACATATTTCATTTAGTGTAGAAACATGACAATTAAATATTTCTTTAAAATTTATCACCTTTTATTTTTAATTTCTCTTTAAAGAATAAAAATCAATAAACAATAATTATGCAAGAGGATATTTAGTTTACTGGCTATGCACTTTTTGATTACCATATAGAGTAAATTATTTTTCTCTCTTATACTATGCAATGAATTTATATGAACTTAAAATCTTTTCATCTTCAACTTTTCTATAACATTAAAGCAGTGAAAAAAATGAATTGCATTTATACTACACTGATGAAAACAATTAAGGGATAAATGATTTTTTAGCAATAAAAGAACTAACTGAGCAAATAAAACCAAACTTGGCCAAAATATCATCCGATATAAGACCAATATATGGGAAAACAAAAATCGGCACAACTTGCACCCTAAATAAAGAAATTGATCATTTGTCCAGCAAAGCAGCTGACCGACGCTCTGCCAGTTAGAGAAAAACATGTCTAATAAGATGTATGATCGCCTCTAACAGCCACACAACTCTCATATCGGTGTTTCATACTATTTAGGGACCTTATCAACCCCTGTGGCTTCCGCGCTCATCTATGTTCATTGAAGTTGGTCTTTGAGATGGAATAGAGCGTCTAAGGACGTCCCCTACATGTTCAATGGGATTAAGGTCAGGGGACATTGCAGGCCACTGCAATCGTTGAATATACTCCGATTGGAGCTATCCGTCAACCAATTGAGCCCTGTGTTATCGTCCATATGCTCCGCGGAAAAGTCCGAGATAGGGTGCAAGGATCTCGTCCATGTACCATTGACCTGTTAGAGTACCTCTATCAAACACATGAAGGTCGGTATGCCTATCTACCATGATGCCTACCTAGACAATCAGACAACCTCAACCATAGTGGTCCTTTTCGACAATGTTAGAAGGCCGCTATCAACTCCTGAGTTCTCTTTAGATTCGAACATGTCCCGAGTTTCTGCCCAGACTGAATCGCCACTCATCACTAACTCATCCTCTGTCCAAGACAGGTGTTCTCGGCATCACGCACGACGGTCATTTTTGTGGTTCATTTTCAAAGGTATGCAGACTAGAGGGTGCCTAGCATACAGGCCACCTGCTTTAACGCTTTGGGTAACTGTTATCCGTGAAATGAGTGTTCGCATTGTATTATACAGGTGGCGAGACAGTCGTATCGTTCTGACGAACCTATCCCCTTTGGATAGAAGTCTCAAATGACGGTCTTGAGCCAGCGTTTTTGCCCTTTGAAGGCCTTAACCAGGTCGGCGGACCACTGTGAACTCTTTCCACAGAGTTGGCACTTCATTTCTCGAAATCCATAGAACAGATAGCCTATGATTGGCTTCCAGTGTTCTTCTGTCCATCATCTTATGGCATCGTTTAGGCGTTGCTTTTTTGGGCTTCTGGACTGTAAGAACAGTCCTCAATCCCATATCTGGACAAGTCTTCGATGAGGGGCGTGGCGAGAGTGGAGTTTTACATTCTGCTAGGTGGCATGACGGCGATGGCATCGTTTAGACGATGACAACTGGCTATATTAACGATGGGTAAAAAAAAAAACTAAAAAAAAAAAAAACAAGGATTGTGCTAAGCTACGTTTCAAAACGTCCTTACGTTACAAGCTTCAGTGAGGTACCTCTACACAAACGCGATCACAGCGCCATTGCCTCACGACGTCTCAATCCAATGCAGGCGTTAATTTTGTTCTTTAGTTTTGTAAAAAAAAAGCCGTTCCTCCCTTTAATTGTTTTCACCTGTATATTTGTACTGGAGCCTTACTTTTTCTTATGAAATTTGAAAATGCAAAAATTCAAAAAGTTGTCTTTTGACTCCAGTAAGAAAAGATCTTATATAATTTTTTTTAAATAAGTTCTTGTTGATTTTCTTTTCTTATAAAGCAAAAAAAAAAAAAAAAAAAAGTAAATTCTTGATAATGTGTAAAAAGTTATCTAAAACAGAAAATTTTTAATTAAAAAAAACATTTTTTTAGATACCTAAATATAAATTTTTGATTTGCTTAGTAACCAAACCATAAGTTAGATATGTTCAGGTTATTATGATCTAAAGAATTAAACATCAATTAACATGTAAATTATTTATTTAGGTATAAAAAATATTTGTGCAATTTTTTATGTATCAACTTTTGTATGTATTTTAGATATGTCATAATTATTTAAATAATTTATTATTTAACAATCTGATCCTATAAACACTTTTAAAGGAGTTCAGTATCTTTAAGGGTTGCAAAAATACCTTTCCTATTATTATTAGAAGGAAAAAAATTTCAACTTTCTTTTAATTGAATTGTTATTTTCAATAATATTCAAATTAGAGAAATGCATTAAAAAAGATATATTTACAGAATATAAGTAAGGTAGTTTTTCTTGGGTGATTTTGCAAACAGTGAATTAATTTTCAAAACTCTTGAAAATAGTTGTACAAACACAACAGCAATCTTCCTGTAGTGATTATAGAATCCATGCAACTAATTTTCTGTGGCGTACTCCATCCTAGTCCATTTTAAAAATGTCTGCAGAGTAAAATTTTGGTAAATGAAAGTTTTTATAATATGCTACATAGTCCCCAATAGTTTTTGTACAAATATATCTTCTCATTTGAATGTATGATAGTGTTGCATGTTTCAATACAGTAAATGTCATTAAAACCTATTTTTTTTAAAAAAAACCCTGGATATTATACCATAACTACTTTCTAGTATCTCAATAAGCCTTTTTAACAGAATAATATATTCATTGCTTCAATAAAAAAATATTAAAATGAAGAATTATTGCAAAGGTAATTGGGATGCTTAAAAAAAAAATTCCAGTATAATTTTTCCCAAGTTTCTGAAATGGTTCATTTTTGCATTTTTCAATGTACCTTTTTCGTATATACATATACTCTTACTGTATACACGTGATTAATTTTTTGCACATATAAATTTCATGCATTGCAAAATTAACTTTTGGAATTATACAAATATTTTGCTTTATTAAAAAGTCGAATTTTAAATTTGCTTCTAATAAGACTTAAAAAATTCAAATGAAAAATTTTAAAACTCACTTCAGTATGTATTTAAATCCTAAAATGGTTCATATTTATGGAGAAAAGACATTAAAATGAATTAATCACTAATTTAAAATAATTTAATTTTTAAATACATAATCATTTTTGTTTGTATTGACAGGATTTAGAAGATAATGTCACTATGCCAAGTTATCAGGCATAATAAAGAGAGAAAAAGATACAGTAATTTTTTAATACAGTTTGTAATGTAGCATTATAAAAACTGCATATTAACAAGTTTAAAAAATTGAAAATTGTGTTTTAAAATGTTTTCTATTTAAAACAAATAACTCAAGTTTAAAAAATTAAATGAAATATAATTTGATATTCCCCTAAAATTCTATATGTAAGAAATTTTTTTTGAATAATTTTAAATTTAAAAGAGTTATTAATATGAGGTTCTAATATATTTTGGGTACAAAACACAGTTAAATAAACTGAAAAATGTTTTAAATTATACACAAAGTCAGATTAGATAATTGTTAGGATATAACTTTATTGAAATACAGACAGTTCCAGACAAAATTGATTTCTATTGAAACAATACAATTTTAAAAAATTGTGAACAGTGACAGGTAACTTGAACATAAATTATTTAAAATTGCAGCATTATCAATAGTCAGTATCTTGTAAAATTTTGAAATAAAGTTTTATGCATCAATTTGATTCTGTCCCAAATTGACATTAATTTCCAACTGCATTCGAACATCAAGAACCATAAACCACACAGTGAGTAGTACTGGAAGTCTTACTCGAGATTCCCACGCCAAATGGAAAAAAAACTTCAAGACATGAGACAAACTTTTCATCATGTTCATCATCATCATCTGTATTGCTTCATTAGAATTCTAGGGGGGGGGGAGAGTAAATGCAACAGTAGAATTAATTTTATTAATCATCATAAAAATACTTTGACAATTTTTAAAAAGAACAAAATTATGCAAAAATTTAAAATGTCTAGTTTTTGTAAGATATGAAAGCTTTATGACAACTGTTTGTAATAAGTGGTTAATTTAATGATGCATACAAAAATGAGATTATTTTAGAGACAGTCAGTATAGACTGCTGAGTAAAAAATTAGTACAAAATGTTTATAAATACAAATATATTCTAACATCACTATTTTGTTTATATCTTATAAAAACACACACATACAATGAACCATTTCATCATTTGCAGAACATGATGTATTTGTATTCTGTTTACTCCACTGTATTCTGACATCCTTTAATAAAATTAAATACTCAAAAAGCTTTTATATATGTACACTTGCTTACTTAATTTTTTCATTAGTAATTGCTGAAAAAAATTTAATAAAAAATATAATAATACTGCATATCAAGTTGTAACTATGTAGTTGTCCAATGCTGAAACTTAATTTACTGTAAAATCCAGCATATAACATGCACTTTTAACACAAAAAATACGATCAAAATTACAGGTGTGCATTATATGCTGGGTATAAAAAAATTTTAAAAAAAGAGAAGCATAGGAGAAAAATTAGACTTACATAGATCAAAATACTGATTATTTAATAGGAATGACAAATCTATTTTTTCAGAAGCTTGGAATAATACCTCGAATAAATTACTTCAAAACATTAGAGCATTGCGTACATATATTTCAAATTTCTTCATAAAAAGGGGGTTATGTTATACAGTGAATATACCTAAAAATTAAGCATCTCAGCTTGAAAAGTATTGGTGCATGTTATACACCAGATTTTACAGTACATATATTGAAGAGCACTTCCATTTTGAATTAATAGCATTTTCTAAAAATATTTCAATTTTGGATAAGTATTTGGATATATTTCTCCTTCAAGGTGGTTGTATTAATACACAAGATTCTTTTTCCATTTAATGTATACTGCTTGACACATTTCCTCTGCAATGGGCATTGCTAGTTTAGTTTGACTTTTATAATGATAATATTTTAAATCAATGCTAATGCTTGTAACAATGATATTCATTTAAAAAATACTACTTGGAAATAGAAATTAAAAATGTACCAATGTGATATCAAAATATTATTTGATAGTACTTTTACAGGCAAACATAAACCAGTAAATTAAAACATTTCTAAACATATTTTAAACCAAGGCATCTGTTAGAATTATGTGCAACATTTTTTTCCTTCTAAAAACGATACTTCAATATGGCAATAATATAAAAACACACTACAATTCATAACTTATTTTATAAAATTATACACCAAGAATACTTTTTGATTTTTGACTGTGAATAATAGAGGGATTGATTCTTTTACAATAAATCAATTATTGCATTAATTCAAATTTTGACTCAAGTGTAATATAGGGAAAGGGGGGAGGGCTTTGGATTTGGCAATTTTTATTTAAATGTCATGGTGAGAAATCGAATTCTTTCTGGTTTCCAGACACCTATCACTAAATGAAGAAGCTTGGTGACTGATTTTGGTTGCCAAAAGACATTGACATCGCTAAGGGCCCCCCTCCCCCTATACTACACTTTAATCCAGATTTCAACACAGCTTTATACCTACAATTTTTTTCCTTGTCATCTTTTCAATTTGAAAAAATAAAGACACACTAAAATAAAATGACAAAGGCATAATAATCAATAAACTAAAAAGCATTTAGAATAGTCCATAAAATTCACAATATTTAACAAACTTCAGATAGCCAATATGTGATGAATGTAACAAATTCTACATTCAAAACTTGTTCATACTTGAGAAATTTAATTCCTATCATGTTTAAAAATTCTATATGAATTTCCACCAAGGAACAGCTTTACCTTCAAGACACCTACAGCAAGACCTTCTTAAATTTAATATTCAATCTACTTTATTAAAATTTGATTAATTTATATGCAAGGAAAAACAATTCTTTAATTATTTTACTCAACATTTTAAATCGTTAATAAATATTAAATACGATACAATTAATATGAGTAAAAATACACTATTCAATATAATTATTTTACAATTAACCATACATGAAAGTTTCAAGTAAAAATTTAACTGTCAAATTTTCAGTGAGTCAAAATATAGTGTCAATATGTTACAATAAAAGTATTTATTATTATTCCACTATCTGTTTAAATAGGTCAAGCATAGCTTGAAGTATAAGAGTATTTAAAAATTCTATTTTTCGTTACATAAACATTCATATCGTTCAAAGAATTAATGTATTAATAAATAAAGACACAATTTCAAAATTGAATAACTAACCAGAGACAATAGGGTAAGCTTGCAATGCTGGTACTGACAACCAACCGAAACTCGAAACTAGTGCGACTGATTTCAAAACAAAGTGTTCAGACTCATTTTTTTTAATTCAATAGTTGTTCATGGTAAAAAAAAAAGCAGAAAGAAAAATAAAAGTACAAACTTTTTATTTGTGACATAGTCATATTCACTGTTCTTTTTTTCCGAATAAAAATCGGACTTTTTTTTTATGATTAATATTTTTTCTAGCATTAAACAGGAAAAATTATCTCAACATGACAGTTGCCATGGTTATATCTTGGCAGTTATTGTAGGAAGAGCTGCCTTTAACAACAATGCGCCGTCGTTTTAAATATATTGAAAGTAAACCAAGGCGTTCAAAAGGAATAAAATTTAAATGAGAATTTGTTGTGAAATTTTAGTTTTAAGTATTAGAAATTTGAAGGTTTCTGAATGGCGGTGTATGAAGTTTTTTCGCAACCTCTTTTAATTAGATATAAAACAAGTATTTGTTCGAAAACGACATGTTTTTACGTTTTCGTTACTCTATTTACGTATATTTTCCCTTTTATTATAACTTATTATAGTCAAGGTAAGAATAAAATTTGCATTAATAAATTTGAAATATGCTTGCATAAAGAGGCTGATGTATGTTAAACTACAGTAAAATACGAGCTCACATTTGAACCTCGTCACTTGACATTATTCAAAATTATTCGGTCTGTCACCAGTAACACTCGTGTTTTTTTAAGTGTGGCATTAAGGAACAATCGATGTTGAAGTAATGACATTTATGTGACTTCTTATTTAGAATTTCCTGAAATATTTCTCATTGAAAAAAAAAATTATATGACGAGAAAAGGTTTGCACCTAGCTTTTTTTGCAGGGTAGTTACATTCTTAAAAAAAATGAAGAAAAATCGTTAAAATTTGTATCGAAATTTTTATAGTAAAAAGAGGGACATTCTATATTACCTGAAAGCTATGTAAAATGAAATAAAATCTTATGAATCTGGAAGAACTTGTTAAAAAATGATGACCCCCCCTCTTATGTATATAAATATTGAGATACATGTTTTTGCATAAGCATTGGCATGCATAAGGGTAGGGTTTGGAGGCTCAACTCCCGTATATCAAAATTTTGTAATACCCCCTCCTTGTGTGCGCTGCTGCATTTAAGATTCTGAAATTCATACATTGAACATTTATTGATTAAACATGATATATTTATGTATTTAAAATTAATATTAAATCTGTTCATGTTTCAATTTATTTTTAAAATAAAATGTGGAATGCACATGCTTATTGCCAAAGGAAGAATTTCCAAATTCTGTGCTCAAATCTCATTCTAATAAGATAAGTATTTTTCTTTTTTTTCTTAGACAATCATGTCTTAAGGAAGTTTTGATTTGATAGACTTTTATTAGACCTAATTTATATCTTATTTTAGTACACACTTTTATTACTGCTAACTTTTGCTGTCCTTTTGAATAGAAGTTTAAAGGTATGAACTGAGACCTTGCCAAAGGTATGAACTAAATTAGGATTTTACACTCATTTCTCTTAATAATTCCAATAGTTGCTTCATCCAAGTTACAATTTTGGGTCACAGATTTTAAGTTTTAACCCTTGACAAGATGGTACAATATTTTTACTTCTAAACTTTTTTTTTGGTGCCTTGTAATTTTGTACATTTTTACTTGCAATTGCATGGTCACACAAAAACTTAATAGAAACACTGAAATTTGTAAAAAAAACAACAAATCTTTTTAAACTTTTAGTACACTTGTTGCTTGAGCTATGTACTCTGCTTGGAACTAATTACACTTTGAAAGTGAACAATTGAAACATTTGTAAGCATTTTGTGAGCACATTACATCTATGCTCTCTAGTAAGTTGATGGATACTAATGTATTATCGCGACCATATTGGCACATTATATGAAACTAAGCATAAGGTTGCCAATTCAGCACGTACGACACATGTGAAATTGGAATTTCCAACTTGGGGAGTTACCTTGAACATTGGCAATGTTGTGATAATGTACAAGTGTCAGTTGTTGCAGTGAATGAGCTGAGCTGATCCTTATAAGAAAAAAGCTGAGTGATTATAAGTCATGAATTATGAACTGAGTGATTATAAATCTTGAACTGATCAGTGATTATGAATCATGTTTTAAAAGTAAATTAATCATATAAAAAGTGGTTTTTTCTTAGAATTTTTCTTGAAGAATAATTTTTTTTAGAATATTTATTCAAAACCATTTAAAAAAGAGTTAGGCGTTTAAAGGAATGCACCATAGTGTATGTTTTTTCCTTCTTGAAACAACTGAACATAACACTAATCACTGGTTTAGCTAGTCCTGAGTGGGTCCTGTATCAAAATTCTTTGGAGGCCCTTTTTTGGAAAATAAATAAAAATGATTGCATGAATAAAATTTATTTAAAAAAGTCAAAATATTACACATGTTAGAGCCTCTGTAGCTAGGGAGCCCTGTATTATTGATACAGTGATACATCCCTGATTCCCAAATACATTAGAATTTCCTTATTTTTGTTCAATATTTTTTTAACTATTATTGTGTTAAAGTAAAAGAAATTTTTTTTTTTTGACAAATCTAGGTATAGAGAACTTTTTAATTCATGAGGTTAATTTTTTTTTTAATTTGTAAAAAGTGTAAAAATTTATGTGTTGAAAAATTGATATTCATGTTTTTTGAATCACTATTTTGCAGATTAATTTAACTGAAACTGGAGTTTTAGATTTAGTCTGTTTTCATGCTCCCATATTTGTTCATTTTTCAGCTTAATTTTTGTTTTAAGTGCCCAATCTCTTTTTGTTCTCTGAGATAATTTTTGATAATTTACTAATGATATTTTGTTAATTTAAAAAGGTAATAAATCATTCACATAACTGTCAATCAGTTTTTATAAGACTTGTAGCTTTTGTCTTTTATTGTGTATAAGCAACTTAATATATATTTTATAATATATACAACTATACAAAAAAAAAATGAAAAACTAATGTAAACTGACACTTATAACTTGAAAAGCTCCAGAAAGTTTATGATTTCAATTCATTTTATTTACTGTCAATCTTTAAAAAAATGTATTATTTTGATACACAAAAAAAAGGAAAATTTTGCATAATCTTTTAAAATTGAAGGTTGGTTGATTCGATCTGACATACTTGGATATTTTATGCTATGAGGAATAATTTTCTTAAAGTTAAAATTATCATGAATATTTTACAAAGCATTTGTGTTACATATCATATCTTAAACCAATTTTTTCATTCCTAGGCTTTTGGAAAAAAATTGATATTTATAGAGAACAACCTGATGTTTCATTCAAGCATCAGATGGTATTACTGCTTGAAACAGAATCACCTGATCAATTAATATTTTGGAGTACATATGAACAATTAAATCAATTAATGGATCATAAATTATTGCAGATAAAACCTTCAATTGAAGTAAGTTTTATACTTTCTTAATACTACATATAATTTTATATTCTTGTTCTTGAGAAAGTTTAAATTTATCTTTGAAAATAGGAGATCTTATGTCTGCACTACTTTTATCAATAGAAAAAATGTTAATGGACCAGGAAAACAATCTAAAGGCAAAAGTTATTTTAATTAAATTCAGAATAATAGAAATGATAATGGGATTCACATGCTGAACAAAAAATTGCTAAAACTGATGCATATTTTTCTTCTTCTGAATGTGTGTTAAGTTTGGAAAACCAACTATTAAGGTAGACTTTGCAATCAAATGGTAATATAGTAGGAAAGATATTGTAGATATTAAAAGTAGAAATCATAATATTACATTTGCTGCAACAAATCGGTTGTTAAATTATTTTAATCTTAATACTGTACTTAAAAAACAATAGTAAAACAACCTAATGTTTAAAAATATCAAGGTGGTGAACTGTTTACTGTTCATTGGCTTGTACTATGCATGTATTACTGTTTTATATAGATAAAATCAGAAAAAAATTTGCACCTCATTTTACTTAAAATTCAGAGTTCTTTTCCATTAGCTGGATACTTGAATATTTGATCCTTGTGGGCTTTCATTTTTATTACATTTACTGAAATATTTTATCAATTTATTAATTATTAATATAAAGTATTAAAGTAAAGAATTTATTACATGTAATAAACTTTTAAACTTTGTAGTTTTTTGTCTGCTATCCAGATAATGGAACATTCACTAAAGAGTGAGTAAAGTTAAGAATATGCATATTGTGTTAAATCATAGTACACAGTATTAACAGATACTTCAGATTTTATTTTACTATATATGATACTTTATGCACACATGCATGCATTAACATGCTTTACATTATAATTTCAAAGAAGAGTATTCAAAAATGTTTTGAACGAAAAACTTGAATCTGTTTCTTAAAACTATACCTAGGACATCTGTTTAATAAAACCATAAAAATATTGCTTGATGAAAAGAATATAAAAGAAACAAAAATTTTAATTGTGCAATATTTGAAATATAACATTTATTTCTCTATCACTTTCCATTGCACATGATGTTTAATTGATAAGTAATTTTTAATAACTTGTTTATAGTACTTATTATATCTATTTATCCATATTTCTTGTATAAAACATTAAGAAACTATTTTAGAACCTCAGAAGAAAAGTATAATTTTTTTTCTTCCCCTGTTATATGCAATTTATTACTTACATGAAACTCATTGTAGCTGTTAAAATATTAACTTATTTTCAAAAAGTTATGCTTATTCATAAGCTCTCATCATGGTTCTATAGCTCATATTTTTTGTTCATATATTATTGAGAATTTAAAACAGAATATTTAAGCTTTAATAGAGCATAACTTTAACCGTTATTTATAATTCTCATATATATTGTGTTTAATAAAATGAGATAAATAAATTGATTTTTACTGTACTAAATTTAAATTAGCATAGAGAAGAAGATCATAACAGAGACGGAAAAAAAGATGAACTTCATATGGTAATTGAAGTGCCTCTGACAAAAGAAAAAATTGTTTCTTTGAAACTCATTCTCATTTTTGACTACTATCTATATGTGAGTAATTTTTAATTTAGTGTTCAATTATGAATGGAACTTTTTTATGTAGAGTTTATCCAGCATTTTGTTTTTTTTTAGCTTTATTCAGATTTTCACATGGAAAGTGCAGCTTATGTTCAGTATAGTACATCACTGTCTGGTTCCTCTTTCAGTACATTTGGTGAATTGTCTTTAATGCAAAGACAACCTTTAAGACATACTGGGAAAGATGACAGGTACAATGTAAGTTTATATTATTTGAAAATCGATTTTTCCCCTTTTAATCTTATTTTAACTTTTATAGCAATTAAATTAAAGGTATGTTATGAATATAATCTTGTTATCTAATTATGATCTAATATTGTTAGACAATTTGTAATTCTTAAGACTATTCTAAGGCAAACTGTTTGTTGTCATGCAAACTGAGTTTTCCTGAAATGTTGTTTTATTTTTTGAGATATTTGACAAAAACATTTAAGAAGAAAGACTAAACTATTTATTATTTATTCTTGTTAAATAGAATGCGTTATTTATGATGTTATGAGAACAAAGAAAAAAAAAAGGTTAAAAATTTTAAGAAGCACAGAGAACATTTGAAATTAAGAATAATAAACTTTTTAAGTTAAGAATTAAAAAGTTAACAACTTTTTTGTGTTTAACAACTTAACTTATATTTCTTATTTAAATTAATAAACTAAAATTATTAATAAAAGTAATACTATTCATGCAAACTTTATTTGTGATCTTATGATTTTTAATGTGTTACTTTTGTTTATTTAACATATTATCCGTAAACTGACCTCTAAATATCAAGTTTTGATACAAATACATGTAAGTTAGACAGTAATATTTTGTAAGGTGTTTGCAGTCTTAGCAATTTAGCTTTAGTTGTTGCATTTATTTGTATCAGTAGTAACTTAATGTGAAAAAAGTGTTAAAAAGACTATTCATTCAATTATAATTTTTCATTGTTTTATTTTTTGTGTGCTAAGTAGAAAAGGAATGATTAGTGTTTTAACTGTTAATTTATGTATATATATACAAATTATAATTTTTTGCTCATAACTTCAACTTTACATATCTCTTACATTATTTTAAAAATTTTAAAAATGTGTGTGAAAAATTATAAATCTTAAATAATTTTTCTTTTGTGGTTTTTATAGATTCCTGTATTGAATATTTCAAAGATTGATCGACCATTTATCAGTTTAGAAAACATTTTACTAGAGTACATGAAAAGAAACAGTAAGTCTTGTGTGTTATAAACAAATTTGTAATTTTAATAAGTAAATTTAAATTCACAATAAAAATACTTAAATATTTGAATATTACTCATTATTAAATTCTTTGCAAACTACTCATTTTAGTTTTGTCTATTTGTCTCTAGAGGTTTTAAAATTATTCAATATAATTGTTTTACAATGACCTTTGTTGTTGAAATTTCAGGTAAATTTTTGAAAAAAGATTATTTATATAAAATGTTTAATTCTAAATAAAGCACTAGGATTGGTTTTTTTTTCTAAAGTTGCTACAGATTTTAAATATTTTTAGTAATTTCATTTTAATTAAAAAAAATGAATATGTTTTGCTTAGATTTGATATTTTCTGCATATAAACATATTTGGTAAAGTATAATTTTATATGTATGTGGGAATCCGACTAAAATCTTGAAATAAAAATCAGACTCTTCAGAAGTTGGGATTTTAAATTGGCGAGGTAGTTGTCTAGGGGTAAGTATTAAAGGGTTAGTGATGAATTAATGGAATCAAAGTCATTTAAACGCAGATACTTCATTTAAGTAAAAAAGAATTTATTTCAAGTTAAAGGGGAAAATTTACAAGAGGAATATTTACAAAGGGAAAGAGACATGCAGAAATTAGGTTAATTGAAGGTTGAGTTATACCTTTTAAGACGGGGAAATTAATTACACTTCTCATGCTTGGACTGAAACCGCGCTGGGCACAAAATGCGCAAAAAACGTGACGTGTTGAACCGGTGGGGATTAGTAGGCCTCTGCCAAAAAAATCATTCAAGCTGGCGCTCCAAAAGCTCACCAGATGGCGCTGCTTTGGAATGCGGTAATAAACAAAATTGACATTAATAGTCCTCTGAAAAGGACATGACTCAACCTTTTGCAAAATGTTTCAAACAGAAAATCCTACATGTATGAATGTATACAATGATTTATCTTTTAACGATATTATAAGAATTTTAATGTGTCTATATCTATTATAGAGCTTAGTGACATCCACTTTTACTGAGTAGTAAAATTGTTTGAATTTGCAAAATAATCTGATTTTCATATCTTTGCAATAATTACAGCTTGAATGACAACAGTACTATGAAATAAATATATGTTTTGTTTGAATCTTTAAACTAACTTACCAGCTATAAAGATTATATTTTTATTATATTAATTCATTATTTATCATTTTAGTCACAACATCTCTGAAAAATGTGTATTCAGTGTGGCAAGCTGGGCATGCTGCTTATGATTCGTTCAAAATTAATTTAGTCATTTTATACTCAGAAGACTCTATTTTGTATCCTTTCCAATTTAATTAAAGGTAAAGTAATTTAATTTGTTGCTAAAGTTTGAAATTAAATTTTTTTAGGTTAAATTTATTGTCTATAAAAAATTGTACTAAGAAATTTTGTTTTTAAGGTTATTTTAAATGTAAAAAATCAATTCTGTTATTATTTATGTTATTTCTGAATTATTTATGTTCATAACCAATACAAAAAGTTATATTATGTATTTATCATTGTATTAAAGCTTTCTCCCCCCCGCCCTCCCATTCTATTCAAAACTGCCTGAAAAAGGAAATAAATGAAAAACTATTTTGAGTGATACTGGAAACAGCAATAAAAAATTAAAATGTCTATGAAAGTTTGTTTGTGTATTAACTTTGGAAAGACTTCAACAATTGTTTTTATGTTTCAAAATCTTAGGTGATGAATATATTTGATATCATATAAAATGTCTTACATGAGCACAATTTTTAAAAGTATTATTTTTACTACTATTTGAATGTATTACATTGTTGAATCTTGAAAACTGTAAGCAATTACATGAAATATAGTTTTGAAACTTATTTTTCTGTTGTATTTCAATCAGTAGACTCATTATTTTTCCATTATTACCATGAAAACTTTATCAGTAATCTTAGTTGTATCAAATATTGTACATTATTCATTATATAAAAAGGTACGAACTATTAAATGCCTTATTTTTTTTAGCCATTTTTCTTCATTAACTATACATTCTGGCTTATATAAACCATTAAGAATATTTTATGATGCTCATTTGATTACATATTTCTGCTTTAGGCAATTTTTAATTTACTTAAAAGTGAACAAAAAAAGTTTTTCGAACTTTGAACATTTTGTAATAAGCAGTTTTAACTGATTTTGTACTAAAAATAAATTTAAAAAATATTTATACCTAAATAAATACAGTATTATTGCTTGCAAAAATATGTTTACAATCTTTTTAAAAAAACATTATTAAGTTGTGATATTTGAGGGTTTGTGAGGCAAAAGTTATACTTTTTACAAAATCAAATTTAGAAGAAATATTTTTACTTTTTATTAAGGACTACTTAAATCATAATTTAACATAAAATTATGTGCAGGGAACTTTAAAATTCAAAAGGCAAGTAGGAATTGTGAAAAATTATATCCCCCTGTTTATTGAAGTTGCAGTATGAAATGACTTATTTTGAAATTCTAATGTGTTTATTTAAAATGAAATAGATATAGTTGGATAAACTGAGCAACTATTGAGAATTTATATTATTTACTTTATAAATTATATATTAGAATGCAAAGTGATTTCATTTTAACATTAATAATCCTTAATATCATAACAGATATACACTTGGTTTTTGGCAACTTTTGAAGTGGGCTCTTGTTCAATATATGGCAGTTTTTATATTAATTTCTTATATTTTAACGAAAATTAAATTATATTTGTTTCAGAAACAAATATTATCATCAATTGTAATAAATCCATTGAAACAAAAAGTATGATCACTATATTTTTCAAAATAAAATTTTTCCTACTTTTTATTTTTATGTAGGACCTATATTTTACAAAATATAATAAAAATCATTTTTTTATCATTTGTATGTCTTTTTCATTGAAAATAATACATGTATACACATATCTTACTATGTGTTTGAATGCTGGAGGTTGCCTCCATTAATAAGCTGGCTTTTTTATAGTATATAGAAATTTATTTTGGAATTCTCTAGTAAATGCAGTGGAATTTCTTCTAGCGAGAAACAATGCATGCATATAAATCCACAATAGCACCAATTTAAAATACAAAAATGTACAAATATTGAAAACAGTGGACCAAATATGTTATCACAGTATTTCATGAGGCAAATGAAACACAAAGTCAGTCAAATTCTGACCCTCTGCTGGCTCATTGCATAATCTTTATATAAGCTGAGAAGTATACTCTGTAGGCTTTTAGAGTTGTTTGTCAAGCATTCTCCCTAAACAGGACGTGTCTAACTCCGGGGTGGGCATTAAGTCGATCAAGATCGACAGATGGACCGCCAAGTTAATTGGGGGTGATTGTCTTCATATGAAACCTTAGACGCACATACTAAAAAAACACAGGTGGTTATTAAGGTATTGGAAACACCCATGAATAAAATTGCAACCCAAATTTGAGAGACGCTTTCAAGAATTTACTAGACTAGAATCAAAAGTTGCATTCATGGGTTAACCCATTTGTCAATGTTGATGTGAAAAATATAACTAAAAATATGTTGCATGTTCTCTTTATCTCTCGAAGAAAACGAAGCTTTTTTTCTCCTTCAAAAGGACGTAATTTGTTAAGAATAACTTTAAGAATCTAATAGACATTGTAAAGTATCCCAATTTTAAAAAAGCTGCAATTCATTTAACATCATTCTTTCGCTCTACCTATCTGTGTGAATCTACATTTTGAACGAATATAATTAAGACAACATATCATTTCCGTTTCACAAACGACCACTTAGAATCCAGTGCAAGATTAGCAGTTAGTAATTATATATCGAGGTACTCAAGATTGGGGTGGATAATATGAAGGTGAAGTCTTCTATACTGAGACTATAGCTACGAAGACTAATTTTAAGTGAAAATTATGTATTTTCTGATGTATTGTGAATTATTTGAATATGCATCAGTTGATATTATTAAATTTATGGGTATAATTATTATGTTTGTATTTTGCATTTTACTTCAAACGCATTTTTAAAATAGTCATTTGTTCTACTGTAGTTATGTAGGTAAGTACACCTATTCTGTATTTATTATTGTTATAATGCAAATATTACTGACTTCTTTTTTTGGAATCACAACACCTTGAAAAAATTAAAAGTAGACTGTGGCATGTAAAAGTCTGCCCTGGTCTAACTCATGGGTTATATGCTACTCAAGAAGAAAATGTGGAGCAAAAGAAATATCAATACTCACTTCAAAGAAAATAAAACTCCATAACATTAATGCAAGAGTTCTTGTGCCATATTTCTTCATTTTAGTCAACTTTTCCTACCTTCCCCTCCGCAATGTCTGAGGATTATATGGATTATTATGCCTAGTTGAAGTTCCATGATATCGCCTTGAGGTATAAGCAAGTCAGCATTAATGAATTTTTCATTTTATGACTTTCTTCAACTCACTCTATATACTTCCAATGAGTCCCCTCTAAAAGGGAAATGAGATGTTTCTGATGCTATCTGATCGGCGGTGTCAGATCGACGTCCAAAAAGTTCATCGCGGCAAGGGGCTAGTTTTTACGACTGTCGTTGACCTTAGCTTTGAGCATCATAGAGGTGGCAGTCCGATTTGGCTTGGTTCCAGCCCAATTTTAAGGGAAAACACCTTGGGTGGTGGTCAGAGGCCACCTGCCTCTCTTTCATCATTCTCTCGAGACTAACGGCTAGACAAATATTTAAAGTGCTCCTATGTCGCACAGGCATTTATTTACAAACATCTATGTCTTTTTTGGAATTCGAAACTAGGCCCTATGGCACAGCAGTCAGCGTCACTTAGCACTATACCGGATGGGCTGGGTGATAAGGAGATAGTTTAATTTAACAAAATTTAGTAAATGAGGTAGCTGTTACCTTGGCCAAGACTACCTCTGATGATCATTAGCATAAAGGTATAACACTAACCTATAGTAAAATCTCCTCAATTAAAAAGATGGAATTATACGCTCATGGTACTTTGTAACAGGACCATTTGGGCCACATCAACTCAATATTTCTAGAAAACTGCAGCTGACTCTCTCATGCCTTGTAATTGGCCACACCAAAGTTCTTACTTCTTTGTTGAGTGTCACTCGTGCAAAGTATATTAGCCATTCCCCGCGTATATACTTAAATGCTTGGATTTTACTGTTTATGAGATTTTAAAAGATCCTTTTTGTATATTTTTGGAACTTCATGAAAATCTTTGGTTTTATGGAGATGGTGTAATGTGTAGCTATACCATTTGGGATTAGAGACAATAACATTAATGATTTATCCGCAACGACGGATGTGTGTGATCGGAAATAGATAACACTAGGTGGGAGTACATTTAATGATCAGCGTTACAATCTCTTTTACAACAGGCAGCGAGTAGCGCACACAGGAATTTTTCAAGGGGGTTCCGGGGTCGGAAGTTAACCATTCTTGTATCAGGCTCCTTTTGATTTTGTCGATTTTCGGGAACAAAACACAGTAAAAAACTAATTATCGAATAAATAATTAGCATTAATTAATAAAATTAATCATTAATAACAAATACTTAATTAAATTTTACGTATATACATAGAATTATAATCAATCGGGAAAAAAATCAAGGGCTTTGGGGGGATGGTCCTGGGGGTCCCCCCACCTTGTGTGCGCCACTGCAGGGAGCTTTAAACTAGCGTGAAAACGTAAGCAGAATTGCAAGATACCTTTGTGGCATGTGCAGCGAATAAAAGTAGCATGTCGATTTTCGCCCATCACTGAAAATGCACGCACTGCTAAATTTTAGTTAATTTGAAAGATTCCCCCAAAAAAAAAAAGTTAAATTTTTCACAGGGATGTGTTATAGTTTTATGAAATTATCCAATTTTATTTAAATGCATTTGTCATTCACTTCACTTAATAATCATCCATCAAATGTTCTTTGAGTGCCAGCTTGACTTAAAGTATACTCTCGTATCATATGTGCATTAAGAATATACAAAAAATAACAGATAAATGAATTTTTATATAACTACATGTGAATGGAATAAAACGAGAAAAAAATTACTTGCATCAATTATCTTTAAAAATAATTATGCATAATTTTTTAAAGCACATTAGGTATAATTTCTGTAAGAAGTTAATAAAGGGTGTATTTTTAGAGGTATAGAACTTTAAATTGCAATAAAACAACGATGTATTATTCGATTGACATGAATTTTTTTTATTCGAAAGATAATCTTGTGGCATTACATTTTAAATATGATTTCTGGCATAGGACTGCCACGGCTGGCTCGGATGTAGTCCAATCTGGACGTCCAATTTTCGATGACTTTTTCCAACATTTGTGGCCGTATATCGGCAATAACACGGCGAATGTTGTCTTCCAAATGGTCAAGCGTTTGTGGCTTATCCGCATAGACCAATGACTTTACATAGCCCCACAGAAAATAGTCTAGCGGTGTTAAATCACAAGATCTTGGAGGCCAATTCACAGGTCCAAAACGTGAAATTAGGCGGTCACCAAACGTGTCTTTCAATAAATCGATTGTGGCACGAGCTGTGTGACATGTTGCGCCGTCTTGTTGGAACCACAGCTCCTGGACATCATGATTGTTCAATTCAGGAATGAAAAAGTTAGTAATCATGGCTCTATACCGATCACCATTGACTGTAACGTTGTGGCCTTCATCGTTTTTGAAGAAGTACGGACCAATGATTCCACCAGCCCATAAAGCGCACCGAACAGTCAGTTTTTCTGGATGTAACGGTGTTTCGACATACACTTGTGGATTAGCTTCACTCCAAATGCGGCAGTTTTGTTTGTTGACGTAGCCATTCAACCAGAAGTGCGCTTCATCGCTAAACAAAATTCGCTTATGAAAATCGGGAACAACGGCAATCTCGTTTTGGGCCCATTCGACGAATCTACGCCTTGCTTGATGATCGCTTTGATGAATTGCCAAACCAAACTGAGAATAAATCACTTGACAGCTGTTAAATCGGTCGCCATCTTGGAAAGTAATGCTAACTTCTTCCTGGAAAAAAACACACTTTATTATAGGTGTCAATTCAGCACGTTAGATAATTCATGTTTATACCCGATGATGGCAGATGACGAAAACCTGATCAGATTTTGATACATTCTCGTATTTACTTCTAATGGCTCTTCGATATCTTGGGATGTTAATAGTGTTGACTTGCACTGTGAGTTAATTATGTACAAAATCATGAGTGATGATATTACCGCTCTTGTAAAAATAAAGAATTTATTGAAGAATATTCAGTTTCATCATTTTTCAACTTTTCGTTAATCTGAATATATTTAACTCTGAAAAATTTCCCAGCTACTATAAGCAAAAGATGTTGCTCTGATCTAAAATTAATTAAAACTTATCGAAAATCGTCGACAAGTAGACCAACTGTAGACCAAGACAGATTCAGTAATTTAGTTTTAATTGTAATAGAGAAAAATATTAAATTGCATTAGATGGTTTTATTGACGAATATACAAGTATGAAAGCGCACGTACGCAGGGATGTCAGAAGGCACGGGCCCAGGTCCCCGCCTTCGGTGGGGGCATCGTTTTATTCTTCACTCTGTCTTAATAAGATCATGGTCCAGATAATTTTAATGTGGTCAAATATTATTCCCGTACATATTGTCTGAAAAACAGGAAATTTCAAACTGCATGTCAATTGGCAAAAGTGGCAAGACTGTATTTTTTCTATGAAGACCGTTGTCCATGACTAGGCCTAAACCTAATATCGTAAACAGTAGCGTAACGAAGATTGTTAGGCCTTCCCTGCAAAAAGTCAAGTTTTGGACCCCAACCTGTATTTTACAAAGCCCCCTGTGGTGCAGGGGTTGAGAGGGTGTACGTTACGCCAATGACCGTAAACAATCCTTCAAACATTTAGTCCAAACGCTGCCATCGGTCGAGCTGGTTTGTGCTTACCTAGGTTTTTGAGATTGTGAGTCGTGCATACGTGGCGCGCGCACACACACCATAGGTTGAATATATATATATATATATATATATATATATATATATATATATATATATATATATATTAGCTATATCCTTAAACACGAATTTTTTTTTAACACGAAAAATATTTCAATCCCCTCAGTTTCGTGTTAAACTATTTTCAATGTGTTAGTAACACCAACTGAAAGAAAAAATGCTTCACTAAACATATATAAAGAGAGAAAGCCGTTATACCCATCAGCTTCACTAGGTATTTTATGAATATATCCTGAATTTTGTATTTAATTGATATCTAAATATTAGCATTAAGCTTGACATTTTTATAGACCTCACCTCTTGATTTAAAAAGGACAGGCTTTGAATTTCTAAGATGGAAGTACATTTATTTTATGCGTCACGTAATCCCTCCTTTGGAAGTCGATTTCCCCCAAATCCGTTCTTATCGAATCTCTACTCAAAAAAAGAAACATGCTTACCAAATTCTAAGTGTCAATCTACTCAAGAGCTGTATTTTTGTTTACCTAATACGCTTCCGTAACCCTCTCAGTCCCTTAGAAACTGATTTTTGTAAAAGCCATTCTTAGCTTGTGACGGCTCTATCCGCGATCTTTCTACTAATAGTCCTCTTGGGGAATTTTTGGTCTTTAAAAATTATTTTATTTTAAAGCTTCCTCCCGAAGACGAAAACGTGAGAATACAAATTAAGTTTACTATATAAAGTTTAGACTTTCAGGTTAAAGAGAAAGAGAGATAGGGTAGACTGCTAGTGGAGCAGTGATTAATCAATTTAAAGTGAGGCGCAGATACTTAGAAATTGATAATTGTTATATATAAATCGACGATCTTTCACTTAAGATTTAATCTTGATTAGGTAGCTAAGAAGGATTAGGTAGCTAAGTGTTCTAAGTATTTAAAGTCTTCTCATACCTCGTTAATTGTCTTCATATTTAATAATTGGGTGCATCTCTTAACTTTGGTTGATTGGATTTGTGTTGTGGTTAGTACTGTGAGTAACTTGAGTGATTCGTAACGTTTCCTCACAGTGATTTTTCCTTCTTCCTTTTCTCCCACGCCTTTAGTCGCGTCGGCAACACCTCTTTACAAGTTTATCTCTACTCAACAAAATAAATATGATTACCGTGTATCTAGCCCAGTGGTATACTCAACCTCTTTTTCCACATATATATGACAGGTATTTCAAGCGGGCAGCACTGTGAGAATAATAGGAAGGAGGGGGGAACACTATGAGATCAAAGCAAAATTAATCTAAATATTTAAACTGTTTTTTTTTTTTTGGCTTTTCCTTTAATTCTATATTGCCCTCTTACTATCAAACACACACAAAAATATTTACTTTAAAGGCCGTATCACACGTATATTTTTCATGCAATTTTTTCGTCCAATTTTTGGCCGAATCTGAGGGGGAAGGGTTGCCGTAAGCAAAACGATATGCTCTGACGTCAGCCGTGCTCTATCTCCACATTGAAAAATTACTCACCGATTTTTCTGCTTCGGAAAACGAACATCCAAATTTATTTTTTTCATTTCGCTAGCGCTTTTGTTGATGAGTGTAAACAGAAATAGAGCACCATTCTATTTAAAATATTATATGCCGTTAAAATATTATACACCATTAAAATATTCTTGCGTTTTCGGGGGTTCGAAATGATTGAAGCCGAAGAGCGGGATCCAAAACAATTTTATTCTTTGCCAAAACAGTCCTCCACAAATTGTAGAACAGTTCGAGAAAGTCACGTACAATCGATGAAAATACTGATAACACAGATGTAATACACTAACAAAAGCAATAGTAAACACTCAGCACAAAAATAATAACTCAATAAAAGCAATAACACACTCACTATGCAATCGTCTCTCTCTTTTAAAACACAGAGAGGTATCACTTGCTTGAAAGCTGAGATCTGACTAACTGACTAGCCGGCCCGGGCCTTTTTATCCCTTTCGGTCAGAAACCTCTTGCACTTGCCAGAATAATCGAGAAATAGAAAGGTCTAGCAAAATCCGGAACGTACGAGAAAAGCTCAATACAGTAATACATTCAATACAATAGTGTTACAATACCGCAATAGGGTTGCCAGACAGGGTTATTAGGAGCAGGGTTGCCATGGTCGCCAAGCTTATCGCCCACATTTGGCGATATATCGCCAAATTTGGCGCCAAAAATTAAGTCGCCAAATCCGTCGCCAACTTGGCGCTAGCTGCAATATTTGGCGAGTTTACCATTTAAACCAATGTTAAAGCATGGGGCCCGTGCAATGCAGTGGAAATGATATTACAGGTAAACAGGGTTGAAATCACATTAGATACGACAAATTAAACTGTAAAAAATGAACACAAATGAGTAGAAACAATTAGAATAAGACTAAATTCGTAACATTGCCCCCTCTCAAGAACTGCACGTCCCGGGCAGTACAACCCTTCATCAGACGTTAACATAATAATAAAGCAATTGATTAAAAACAATTAAATGAATATGCAATAATAAACATGTAATACATAGTACAAAATAAACACCTAATGCATAGTAGAAAATAAACACTTACAAAACAATAAACAAAATTATTTACAAGATTATTTACACACTAACTTATTTATACAAGACCATGGTCAAAATAAATTACACGATTATTGACACACTAAGAATTATGGCCATAATATGGAGCGAGCCTGTCGTAATGAACGACTCTAGGCTTCGAATTCGTTGACTTACGGATCCGGATTACGACGTCGTTTATTATCTTTAAAATTGTATAAGGACCGTCCCAATGCGATTGTAGCTTAGGAGAAAGTCCTTTGCGTCGAGTCGGGTTGTAGAATCACACCTTGTCACCTTCCTTGAATTGATGTCCTGTGGCTTTTGTGTCATACCGAGTCTTCATCTTCTCCGTCCTCAGGTTGATCCGTTCTCGAGCCAAATTGTGTGCATCTTCAAAACGTGCCTGGAGATTCTGCACGTACTCCTCAGGCGATGAAGGTGTATCCGGAGGGCGACCAAACAGCAGGTCACAAGGGAGACGAAGATCCCGGCCAAAAAGCATCTGGGATGGTGAATATCCGGTAGTCTCGTGAACGGCGCTGCGGTACGCTAGCAGAAAGAGAGGAACTTTCTGGTCCCAGTCTTGTTGGTTCTTGGAGACCATCAGTGAGAGGTTATTCAGGATGGTACGATTAAACCTCTCCACCATGCCATCTGACTGTGGGTGCAAAGGTGTGGTCATGGTCTTGTCAATTCCGAGTAGTTCACAGACCCCCTTCAATACCGCAGAGACGAAATTTCTTCCCTGATCGGAATGAAGTTGAAGAGGTACCCCATATCTCGATATCCAGTGCTGCACTACAGCCTCCGCTACGGTGGGGCTTCCTGATCCGGAATGGGGTACACTTCGGGCCATTTCGTGAAGTAGTCCATGACAACAAGTAGGTACTTATTACCAGACGCAGTCCTTGGCAGAGGTCCCAGGATATCGAAAGCGATACGTTCGAAGGGTGCTCCAACATTGTAGCGATGCAACTTCCCTCGGCTACGTATCTTTGGCCCCTTCCGAGCTGAACAGGCATCACAGGACTTGCACCACTGTTCCACGTCAGCTCTCACTTTACCCCAGAAGAATCGCTCTCGAACTCGGTGCAAAGTTTTCATGACGCCGAAATGACCTCCTGTTGGGCTGCCATGCAATTCTTTGAGTACCTCTGGGATACGAGATCGAGGAAGTACTAATTGCCACCTGAATGTCTTTCCATCCTCTGATTCGAATTTTCGGTATAGAACACCATTCCTGAGATGTAGAGATTTCCAGAGGGCCCAATACTGCTTAGTTGTAGGACTATAAGCCGAGATGTCCTGCCAACTTGGTTTATTGCTGGAAGACTCCATAAACTCTATAAGGGTTTAATATCAGGATCCGCCATCTGGTCTTCTCGAACTTTCTCGTCACTCCAGGGATCGGGTGGCGTCGCTGTTGAAGTTGTTATCTGGCGTATAGCATAGTCATATTTGGTCTCTACTCTGGAACAATGACGACAATTTTCTGGGCATGGTCTTCTTGAAAGGGCATCAGCATTTCCATGCGAGGAGCCTTTACGATGTCTGATGTCAAGTAATACTCGTTGAGCCGTTGTATCCATCTGGCTACCTGGCCTTCAGTATTTCTAAAATTCATTAGCCAGGTTAAAGAGGCATGATCGGTACGTAGAAGAAATTTTTGGCCATAGAGATAGTGATGGAAATGCTCGATGGCTTTCACAATAGCCAGTAGCTCTTTTCGAGTGACACAATAATTTCTTTCCGGTTTCGATAAACACTTACTCCAATAAGCTACGACTCGTTCCTGGCCATCTATTTCCTGAGATAATACTGCTCCGACACTCATTACTGGCATCAGTGTCCAAGATAAATGGCTTGTCGGTTGTGGATATATTAAGATCGGTGAAGACGTCAAAGCTTCTTTAAGCTGGAGGAAGGAATCTTCACATTCTTTTGTCCACTGAAACTTTTGTTTACTTTCTGTTAGCTTGTGCAAGGGTCTTGCGATGTTAGAGAACCCTTTCACAAACTTTCGGTAATAAGTACATAGTCCCAGGAAGCTTCGCAGCTCACGGAGGTTTCAGGGCGTTTCCAATTCTTTACGGCGGACACTTTTTCGGGGTCCGTACGAACACCTTCTGCAGAGATGATGTGTCCCAGATAATTGACTTCTTTCTGGAAGAACTTGCATTTCGAAGGGTTTAGCTTCAAGTTAGCGTCGCTTAATTTTGATAACACCTTCCGGATATTTTGAAGATGTTCTTCAAACGTACGCCCTCCTATTATGACGTCATCCAGGTAAATAAGGCAAGCTTCAAAAGTCAGACCCTTAAGCACGGTCTCCATCAGGCGCTCGAAAGTAGCTGGCGCATTGCAGAGCCCGAACGGCATGACTTTGAACTGCCATAGTCCTTGGCAGGAAGTGAATGCTGTTTTTCTCTATCTTCGGGATGGACCTCCACTTGCCAGTATCCGCTCTTTAAATCTAAAGTCGAGAACCATTTATGACCGGAAAGGGTATCCAGGGTGTCATCTATCCTTGGAAGAGGGTAGCTGTCCTTCTTGGTGACGTCGTTAAGTTTTCGATAGTCCACGCAAAATCTTGTGGAGCCATCTTTCTTACGAACCAAGACGATTGAGATGTCCACGGACTCGAAGACGGTTCTATGATGTCATTTTCCTGCATCTCTCGTAGTAGTGTTCCGACCTCTTCCTGTTTAGCAAACGGCATGCGTCTTGGGTGCTGTTTAATCGGCGGATGGTCTGCTGTATCAATTCTGTGTTGTGTCACTGTAGTATGGCCAATATCGCTACTGTTTCTAGAAAACACGTCTTCAAATTCTTGGAACAGTCTTTTCTGCGGAGCTTTTCTGTTCGGGGACAATTCAACATTTTCTAGAAGGTCGGGAGTCAACTGTTGAGGCGAGTTGGATAGGAGCAAGCTCGAACTTTTGCAGACACACGTTACTGGACTGCAGGTTGCCAACACTTCACCTTTCTGGAACACTCTAGATTTTTCAGTTACGTTGCAAATTCTTACCGGGATAGTTTTTCTGGAAAGGTCCACTAGCGTCGAAGCTATTAGCAATCCATTCGCTTTATTTTCCGTAGATCCAATTAGGCAAGAGTTGAAACTCACATCGTTACCGATGTATCCAGGTACTATGATTTCAGTCCTTGAGGGAATGGTAATATTCTCGTTAGCGGTTACCTGTCGAATAGATTCTGTCCTGTGTTCAATTTTGAATATAGTGACTTCTTCGTGTATGGAACGTAATTCGCTCTTGTTGAAGTCTAGAGTGAAACCATGCTCCTTTAGAAAGTCCAGTCCA
Source organism: Trichonephila clavipes (assembly GCA_019973935.1). NCBI lineage: Eukaryota > Metazoa > Arthropoda > Arachnida > Araneae > Nephilidae > Trichonephila > Trichonephila clavipes. The sequence goes on from BMAU01017445.1 coordinate 251,191, forward strand.
AGAATGAAAGGGTCTGCAATATCTGCGACATACACAGCCTGTTGGTAGGTAGTGTCTCCAAACTTGATCTTGACTTTTAATTTTCCGTGAATATCAATCTTTTCCCCCGTCACGGTCTGTAGCACCACGCGGGGCGGGGTCCAGAGGAGTTTCTCTTTTAATTTTTGAGCCAGATCGTTCCGAATGATAGACACATTGGCTCCTGTATCGATGATCATGTTGCAGGGAAGCTCGTTAACATGCCCCATTATAAAAATTCCATTCTCACCGGTACTCTTTGTCGAAATTTGACACACTTGAAAGTGGGGCTTTCCAAAATCTGGCAACCTCCGCCCCACGAGATGGCCATTAATTAGTTTTCCGACACCTCCTTCTGGGAGGCGCTATTAGTTTCAGCGCCTTGGCGTGCCCGGCAGCTTCTCTGCAGATGCCCTTCTCGACCGCAGGTCCAGCATTTAAGGGTCTTCTTCCCGTCTGCTTTCTGGGACATCAAAGACTCAACTCTATTCAAGAAGCTTCTCATCTGTCGCTCTAACCGCTCCACACCTGAGTTCGACGTGTCCGATTCGTTGACGGCTCGTATGGGGTGTCTGTCCTTTCGTGTTGCTTGCTGGGCTGCCTCGAATTTCATAGCAAACACTAGGGCCCCCTTTAAGTCCTTGAGATCCGCCATTCGGAGAGCTTTCTGGATTTCCGGATCACGCACCCCGTCGATGAAGTGTTGCAGCGCCAGGACTTCTCTTACTTCAGTCGGACAGTCAGAAAACGCCAAGTGAGAAAAGCCTCTCGACGTCCGTCGCCAGTTCTTGGAGCGTTTCGGACACTTTCTGCTGCCGTGACTTCAGCTGGAGTCTGCTGTAATCCTTCACACATTTCTCTCCGAAGCGTAACTCCAGAGCATTAACGAGAGCGTCGAAATCCAGCCGCTGTGTTTCCGGCAAAGTTTGCAAAATGTCAGCAGCGTCGGCTCGAAGAGAAGCAGCTAACTGGCAGGCCTTGGTCTGGGAGTCCCACTGGTTTGCATCCGCCACTATGGAGAATTGGGTCTTATACACCTGCCAAGAGGACTTTCCGTCATATGTAGAAAGCTTGATGGAAGGCTTGGAATAAGGAGCTTGAAACTTAAATTCATCCCCTTGACCAGTCATGACTTTCTGCTTCAATTTCTCTAGGTCACTCCTGAACGAGATGGAAACTTCTTCTACCTTTTCGAAAATTTTCGCCTCTAGTTTGCTCTCCATATCTTCGAATTTATTTTCAACCGACTCGATTCTTCCTTCCATTTCTTCAAATTTCTTGTCCATAGTCGTCAATTTGTCGCCAATGCCCTTCAAATCACTTTTCAACTCTTCCTTGTTCGCGGTCAATTTGTTATTCAACTCGTCCATATTGGCGCTGATCTGCTCGTTTACGTTAGTAAGCTTGGTATTCACTTCTGCGATATTGGTGGTCAACTCCGATTTCATTTCGCCCATATTGGCATTCATGCTGGCGGTCAACTCCGATTTCATTTCGCCCATGTTGGCATTCATGCTGGCGGTCAAGTCCGATTTCATTTCGCCCATATTGGCATTCATGCTGGCGGTCAACTCCGATTTCATTTCGCCCATATTGGCATTCATTTCAGACAATTTTTCTAGAAGAGTCTGGAACTGGGCCTCCATCGCTCTTGTTGTTGGCATTCAATCCCACCTCTGACACCAATTCTTGCGTTTTCGGGGGTTCGAAATGATTGAAGCCGAAGAGCGGGATCCAAAACAATTTTATTCTTTGCCAAAACAGTCCTCCACAAATTGTAGAACAGTTCGAGAAAGTCACGTACAATCGATGAAAATACTGATAACACAGATGTAATACACTAACAAAAGCAATAGTAAACACTCAGCACAAAAATAATAACTCAATAAAAGCAATAACACACTCACTATGCAATCGTCTCTCTCTTTTAAAACACAGAGAGGTATCACTTGCTTGAAAGCTGAGATCTGACTAACTGACTAGCCGGCCCGGGCCTTTTTATCCCTTTCGGTCAGAAACCTCTTGCACTTGCCAGAATAATCGAGAAATAGAAAGGTCTAGCAAAATCCGGAACGTACGAGAAAAGCTCAATACAGTAATACATTCAATACAATAGTGTTACAATACCGCAATAGGGTTACCAGACAGGGTTATTAGGAGCAGGGTTGCCATGGTCGCCAAGCTTATCGCCCACATTTGGCGATATATCGCCAAATTTGGCGCCAAAAATTAAGTCGCCAAATCCGTCGTCAACTTGGCGCTAGCTGCAATATTTGGCGAGTTTACCATTTAAACCAATGTTAAAGCATGGGGCCCGTGCAATGCAGTGGAAATGATATTACAGGTAAACAGGGTTGAAATCACATTAGATATGACAAATTAAACTGTAAAAAAATGAACACAAATGAGTAGAAACAATTAGAATAAGACTAAATTCGTAACAATATTATACAGCATATCTGAAGTGTTAGACGAAGCCGCCATCTTGTTTATGACGTAGGGTGCCAAAGAACCTCATTGGCTAAAATTTCAAGCAATTTTTATTTGGAACAACTTTCTGAGTTCGCTAGCAAAAAATTGTTCTAAAGCGGTTGCTATGGGAACTGAGTAAAAATTGCACGAATTGGACGAAAAATTGCTTGAAACGTGTGTGTGTGATACGGCCTTAAGTAATTGAAATTTCACCCTATTCCGTCGGGGAGGCATACTTTGGTCCTTCTAAACGTTCACCACTAACAAATAACCATGCACGATTTTCAACGTCCTGCTACAGCTCTGTATTTATACGTTTTTAGCATTAATTCAAAGAGAGCTGCTCACACCCCGCATACGTGGTGGCTCTGAAAACATTTCTTTTCATTCATATGATTCCTTCATGGTGTTGCATTTTTTTGCAAACAGCAGTTTACAATTATAAAAATATTCAAAAATTAAGTACAGTTGTTTACTTTTTAAACTATTATACGCTTCATACTTAAACTGTGGTCTACGGACCCCACAGAGCTTTTCTAGGGGGTCTGTGAAGTTCTCTCATTTAATGTTAAGGTTTCTCTCTTTTACAGACTATGAAAGGTTCCGTGAAAAATTTGAAAGATGTGCTATTGTAAACAAGACCACTAATGAAAAAACTCTATTGCAACATGTGTGAATTTCGATCAAGAATATTAATCGTTTTTTTTTAGTGTTTGTAACTACACAGCTATTACTACAACGTAATACTTATAAAAAATATATAATTTTGAATATTTCAAATATTACACCTGATTAACAGCACTTGTAAAGGAACAAAAAATTATCATTCTCATTCAAAATTTTATTAATACAATTAAGTACATCATTAATACATTTAGTGCTTTGTACTAAATTTTGCACTAACTCTGCATTTCGGAGTAGAACTAGTAAGCAATTATAACAATTGATATAGAGCACCCCACGCTTTTACCATAATGTGACATTAGATATATTTATAATTTTCTGGTTAATCATTTTATTCTTTTATTAAGAATTATTTTTTACTTTTTAGTTCGATTATATCTATCTATAAAAGCGTGTTTTTTAGTTCTTTTAAACTGTGATTTATTTGTTATTTTTTAGTTCGATCTAAAGTAAAAGCTTGTTTCTTTTAGTTTTTCAAACTACACTGCGAAAAATCGGTATTCAGAACGGAGTACAAAATACTCACTTTTCAATACGTCACATACTCAAAATAGCTCCGATGCAAACATACTCAAATTTGAGAATAGCCCATTCTCATCTTTGGCAACGACTACGTACTCAAAATTGTAAACATCACATACTAATTTTTCAACCTGTCACTGGATCAAATTTGAGAGTATAGCAGCTAAATGAGTGTGTGATGCACTTATTTATGAGTATTTATGGGTCAGATATGAGTTTGTATTGATGCGACGCTAGTTTAAACTTAATTGATTAATTAATTCCATATACCCAATTTCAATTACCCAGGTTCTACTAACACATCGCATCATAGCTTAAGTTAAAAATTAAACACTAAATCTCTAAAGACAATAAAACAGTACTCTAAATTAAAAGGCCGGTTCTTTAAATAACTATTAATTTATTTTTTGAATAACATGATTAAATTTGAGTTAATGTACAAATTGACACATAACAAAATTCTACTTAGCTTTGAGAGAGAGAGTCTGGAAAAAGGGAGTGAAACATGGTCGCCACCCGGAGTCCCGCGGAGTCCATTTCAAGGCCTGGATCTAAATTGAGATTGTAGCTCAGAGTCTCAAGTGTGAATGTGAGTGAGTGAAAATCGGGGTGCATCCCGTTTTTATTTGGCGCCTGTTTTCTCCTAAATCCTAGAGCGGATTCTTTACCTCGTCCGCTTAATTTCTTTTGATTGGTCCGGAGTCAGCGCAAGGTTACCGCACAACGGTCAATGACATTTTTAAGCGCGGGAAAGTCCTCCGACGCACCCCAATTATTTATGGGTCTAATGACCTTGCGGACGTGAGAACGTATGCACCCTTAAAAGTTCGTTTACAGAGGTGGGGCAAAACAACACATTCCTTCCACAAAATTCCGTTTCCTGTCAACAGGGCAAATGTAAAAACTGCAGTTGTAACTTTGGGGACCGGCGACCTCCCATCAGTATGTTATTTATTTTCGATACTGTTGTATCCAATACGAATTTTTAACATAAAAATATACGTCAAATCAAATTTAAAGGTATCTAAATATGAGACACTTAAGTTGTAAATTTCATTTTTTCCGTCTTATATATTATTTAATTTACATTTTATGAAGTTTTTGCCACTTAACTTAGAAAATCTTAATTCTTTTTGCATTTAATGTGTTACAAAAAGGTACTTGCGTATCATCGCAAAAGTGCCAACGTTCAAGATAATTCGCCATGTCTCGTACGCGCTGAATTAGCAACCATGTACTTCGTTTTATATAATGTCGCCAATACAACACACAACAAAAATTTTACTTCAAGCAAAAAAATACAACTATTATTTGATCAAAAACTTTATGTCTTCGAACTTATACCTCAGATTTAAATCTTTGGAAATAACAAAAATAGATTCGATGAAATAGTTAAACAAATATGTAAGCATTTGAACTAGTTCCAGAAGCAATTTGGTTTATTAAAGTTATATTTATGTTTCTAAAAGAATTATATTGTTTCTTTTTAAAATCCTATACAAGCAGAAAATTAACTTTTATTTAAATCCAGTCTTTCATAATAAGTTATTAGAAATATCTTGGAAGCATTAGAATGAATAACAGATTTTATATAGTAAAAATTTCAAAACAAAGTAAGAAAGAAATAGTTTTTTACATATTATGTAACGAAGAAAAAGCCTTTTGAGTAAAATAACACTCATTAGGCCCAGGTGTGTAAGTACTTTTTTATGAATTATTTTGTTTAAATAGAAACACATTCCTCCAGATAGAAATATAGAAAAAAATGCATTGCATTATATATTACAAATTAAGCTAGTTTTTTATTCATATCAACTGATTTTATACTCTCCTATCACCAAAGAAAACAAATATTATAGATTTTAAGTTAATGTTTTTTTAATCAAAAATTAAAATACTTACAAATTTCAGTCCTGAGAAGAATGTAAAAACAACTAAAACAGTAGAACCATAATCCAATATACAGTATTTTATTTTCAATGCCTTTTTTTCCCTCAATGATTCACTGTAAACAAGAAAAATAAAACAAACCAAAATCATACTTTTTGAAATATTTATTCTGGAAATTGGACACATACATATCATACATTCAAAAAATAAACAAGAATATAAGTGAGATTTTTGAAACAACATACCTTCATCTATAAGTTACTTTTTATTGATTTTTTTTATAAACACTATCTAATCGATACTATAGTCAACTCCATTGTTTTAATGAAAAAATTGTTACGTAGATCCGAGGGTTCGAGGATTTTATGCAAAAACAATCACAAAGAAAAAAAATAATCAGTTCTTTAAGAGCGATGCGAATTTATTATCGAAAATCCAATCCTTTCAATACAGGATTCATCGGCAATATTCGCAGGGTAAATATCCGAAGGTCATCACACCTTCAACAGCAATCAAACACAGTAACAGTGTTTAAAAATACACGTAAGTAAAGATTATTCACAAACACAGCCGAGGAAATCGCTTGTCAAAATAATCCTCACTACTCGTTGGCTTAATCAAGACTCCTCGTCGTACCGGCGAGCATCCTTTTTATATGCGCGACAGAAACTTATAGGAATATAACCGCTCGTGTCATTGAACGTGACGAGAGTGGAGAGATCTACTACTTTCTAGAAGATTTCAGAGGGTTCCTAACTCGCCAATGTGGTCGCCAAGGACGCCAAATTGACCGCCAACTAGGTCACCAAAAATGATGCCAACTTGGCTCTACCGCCAAGATTTCACCAAGTTCTCATTGAATCGCCATTATAACGTAGGGGGTGGCACTGCTTGTGAATAGAACAATTTTAACATGAAATAAATATAACATAGAGTAACATAAATGCATTAAACACTCAAATACAAATTATTTACACAAAATTCGTAACACTGCCCCCCTCAAAGACTGCACGTCCCGGGCAGTACAATCCTTGAGTAAGAGGCATCTATTTACAGGCAACTACTCACATAATAATCACATATAAAGTAACAAATGTATTCCACAGCATATACAATACAAATAAATTAAAAACACATGAAGAGATGTAAACATAAATTCCAATATTAAAATAAAACTAAGGGATTAGAAAAGAGAGAAATAATTTACATTATTTGCAAAATAATTAATGACCATGGTCTGAAATTAAGGATATTATTCATCTTGGCCAAGATAAGAGGCTAGCCTATTGTAATGTATTATCTTCGGTTTTGAGTGTGATGATTTCTGTATCCGCACCACAACGTCATTCAGTCTTTTTAGGACTGTGTAATGACCTTCCCAGTTTGTCTACAGCTTTGAAGAGCGTCCTTTGCGACGTTTCGGATTCCACAACCACACTTTGTCGCCTTCACGGAAGTCGTGTCCGGTTGCTCTTGCGTCGTATCGGGTCTTTATCTTCTCGGAAGCCATGCCGATTCTTTCCCTAGCCAGATGATGCATTTCCTCCACCCGTGCCTGGAGTTTCTGAATATACTCCTCAGGCGCCAAGGGTGCATCTGGTTGCCGGCTGAACATAAGATCTGCAGGCAGACGAAGATCTCGTCCGAAGAGCATCTGGGATGGGGAATAACCAGGGGTCTCATGAACGGCACTCCTGTAGGCAAGCAGGAAAAATGGCAATTTCTTGTCCCAGTCCTGTTGATTACTGGATACCAGGAGAGAGAGGCTGTTCAGGATGGTTCGATTGAACCTCTCTACCATGCCGTAAGACTGAGGATGCAAAGCTGTTGTCCTGGTTTTGTGGATAGCGAGTATTTCACACAGTCTCTTGCAAACTGCAGAATCGAAGTTTCTCCCTCGATCGGTGTGCAGTTGTAGAGGAACCCCAAATCGGGAGATCCAGTGCTGAACTAGAACCTCTGCAATAGTTGAGGCCTCTTGTTCGGGAATAGGATATGCTTCAGGCCACTTAGTGAAGTAATCCATGACAACCAGGATGTTGTTGTTGCCATCTGACGATCTCCAAAGTGGACCTAGGATGTCAAAAGCTATTCGTTCGAAAGGCGCTCCCACATTATACAGCTGCAGTCTTCCTCTAGTGCGTTTCCTGGGACCTTTGCGTGCAGCACAGGGATCACATGTGCGACAACACTTTTCCACATCACTACGCACATTGTTCCAGTAGAAGCGCTCTCGAACTTTCTGTAAGGTCTTCATAACACCAAAATGACCCCCAGTAGGACTGCCATGGAGTTCCTTAAGGACTGTTGAAACTCTTGACTTTGGGAGTATTAATTGCCATCATGAATGTTTTTCCTTCGTCAGACTCCCATTTTCGATATAAAACACCATTTCTCAGATGGAGAGAGTCCCAAAGAGCCCAGTAACGCTTCGTTGTAGGAGGGAAAGGGGCGATGTCTTGCCAGCTGGGCTTTTCGTCAGACGATTCTTTGAATTCTATGATTGGTTTTATTTCAGGATCAGCCAGTAGATTCTTTCGAACACTTTCATCACTCCGCGTGTCCAATGCCGATGTTGATGGCGTCGTGACTTGGCGGATTACTGGATCTATCACGCCAAATTTCTTTTCGACTCTCAAGCAGTTTGAGAGATTCTTGCTGCTCTTCGAACAGGGTCTTTTCGAACGGACGTCTCCAATTTCAACTGATCCTTTTCGTTTGCTACACACTTTCTTTGATTCTGTTTCACTTGTACGACAAGGACCTTCTTGATTCACTCGAGGGCAGTTACTTCTTACATGCCCGGCTCTAGCGTACCCCCAGCACTTGATGTTGTGATCTTTATTTATTCGAGGGCAGCTACTTCTTAGATGCCCTACTCCATCGCACCCCCAACACGTAATTCTACGTCTCCTTAGGTTCTGACGTTGAGCCATTAAATTTTGAATTTCCTTTCTCAGTTTCTCAATCTCCTTCCTCCACGGAGATTCACAGAGCACATCTGTAGTCACTCTAGCTCCTCGGACGGAATGGCTGGCTCTGTAACTGGCTTCATTGGCGGCCTCCACTTTCAGGGCATATAACAGGGCAGATTTAAGATCTTGCACATCTGCCATTCTCACAGCCTTCTGTATTTCTCCATCCTTCAGGCCGTCCACGAAATACTGCAAGGAGATTGCTTCTCGCACAGTTGCTGGGTGGTCGGAGAAAGCCAAGTTGGTGAGCCTTTCTACTTCAGAGGCACACTCCTGCAAGCTTTTTCCGGTTTTCTGGAGTCTTGCTTTCATTTGCAGGCGCGCGTAGTCCTTGGAGTATTTTTGGCTGAACCGAAGATCCAGAGCATTATACAGGGAGTTCAAATTCAGTCGCTCTGTGTCGGGAAGAGCCTGCAGTATTTCGGCGGCTTCACCTCTAAGGGATGCTGCTAGCTGACATGCTTTGACCCCTTCATTCCATCCATTGGCTTCGGAAATTATACAAAATTGAGTCTTGTACACCTCCCAGTTGGTTTTTCCATCATAGGTGGACAGTTTCACTGACATTGGTGAGGCAGGCACAGGCACTGGATAAGTAAGCACAGGCTCTGGAAAGGCAGACACATGCACACACACACACACACACACACACACACACACACTCTTGCTTTTGTTCTCATTTCCGCCCGCTAGAAGTTTCTTCTCAAGATCTTCCATTCGCTGTGATATAAGGCTAAAATTTTCAACCTCTCCTTCAATTCTTTCTTCAACTTGCTCTACTTTCTTCTCTATCTTCTCTTCAACTACTGCAATCTTTTCTTCTACTTTCAATGCTATTTTCTCTTCCACACTATTGATTTTCTCTTCAACATTGTCAATTTTCTTTTCTAAAGATTCCTTCTGTTCTTCTTGACATTTCTCCATTCTCTCTTTTAACTCATTCTTAGTATCATCCAGACCTTTCTGCATTTCTTGCTGACATTTCCTAGTATCTTCTTGGCTTCTCTGCATATTCTCCATTCTCTCCTTTGTCTCTTCTGGTCCACGAATGTGGGCGTGGGTTCGAATCCCACTTCTGACACTAAACTGTTACGTAGATCCGAGGGTTCGAGGATTTTATGCAAAAACAATCTCAAAGAAAAAAAATAATCAGTTCTTTAAGAGCGATGCGAATTTATTATCGAAAATCCAATCCTTTCAATACAGGATTCATCGGCAATATTCGCAGGGTAAATATCCGAAGGTCATCACACCTTCAACAGCAATCAAACACAGTAACAGTGTTTAAAAATACACGTAAGTAAAGATTATTCACAAACACAGCCGAGGTAATCGCTAGTCAAAACAATCCTCCATCCCATATCCGGAAAGTAGATGTGGAACGACTGTGTTCTGTATCATGCTAGCGTGTAGCAGACAGCTGATTGGACGAGCCAATCGTTGTTGTAATTTCCTGGGTCATTCGGAAATCTGCGGTCTTGGCAGAGAGCTGAAAAAATGCTCTCTGATTGGTGCATGGCGGGTGAGGACAGTGACTCTCATTGGCTACTCAAATCTCTCAAAAAGAAATTTAAGACTAAGGGGGAGGGGCAAGCCCAGATGATGGGAACCTCCTCGCCGTATCGGCGCACATCTTTTTTATATGCGCGACAGAAACTTCTAGAAATATAACCGCTCGTGTCATTGAACGTGACGCGAGGGGAGAGATCTACTACTTTCTAGAAGATTCCAGAGGGTTCCGAACTCGCCAATATGGTCGCCAAGGACGCCAAAATGGTCACCAAAGTCGCCAAATTGACCGCCAACTAGGTCGCCAAAATTGATGCCAACTTGGCTCTACCGCCAAGATTTCGCCAAGTTCTCATTGAATCGCCATTATAACGTAGGGGGCGGCACTGCTTGTGAATAGTACAATTTTAACATGAAATAAATATAACATAGAGTAATATAAATGCATTAAACACTCAAATACAAATTATTTACACTATTTACACAAAATTCATAACACTATATTGAATTATTTGCTTACTAGTAGAAAGGAAATTAATGCAAATTAAGAATAAAGCTTTCATAATCTAGAAACAGGATAAAAGGTTTAAAAATATTTTTCTAAATATTACACATGAAGGTATGTATTTTTTTAAAGTTCACATGTATAAAAACGACTGTTCAAAAACACCACACATTGGAACAATATATATATATATATCAGTACACTACACACCAAATTTCTTTTAGGCATGGTTTTGAAATTGCTGCAAATAAGATTTTGGTATCCAATATTTTTCAATCTAAGATGATGGTCTCATAATAGGAACTCAGCATGAAAATAGTTTAAAAGAATGGCTTATTCCTGACAAAAGAGGAATTACATTATGAAGCAAAAATGTAAGTACTTTTTTGTAGAAAACCAATTAGAAAAGTATGAGTGCCAGGATTTAAAAAAACAGAACACAAGGTATTTAGAAATGCCAGGAAAAACAGAAAAACTATGGAAATTGGAAGGTGGGGAAAATGGAAAAATAATAACTGCATTTAAAAGCGTGGGGTGCTTGATATCAATTGTTATAATTTCATAATACACTCATGTCCATAAATTAAGGATAATGAAGTTCAGACAAAGAAAGAGACAGAAGCAAAACAAATTTGACTTATTTGTAAAGTCTATTTATTAAACAAAAGGTAAAGAGCAAAAAAGATGCTATATGTTTGACATAATTAATTAAAATTGCGATTTTTACTCCCTGGAGCAAATTTCAAAAAAGAACCTATTTATAAAAAACAGTATAACATGGTTAATATGATGGTTAATACGGATTATGTCTCCCGGACGATGCAATACAGGCCTTACAACGCCTAGGCATGCTGAGTATCAAATTATCAATCTTATCTTGGGGAATATTACACCACTCATTAAGCAATGCCCTCCGAAGTTCCGGTAGACAGGTGGGAGGGGGTTGATGGGCTGCAATTCGTCGGCCAAGCATATCCCACACATACTCTATTGGATTCAAGTCCGGTGAGTATGCTGGCCAATCCATACGGGCGATATCCTCCGATTGCAGGTATTCGTCTACAATGTTTGCACGGTGAGGACGGGCGTTGTCATCCATAAACAGAAATTCAGCACCCATAGCTTCCCGAAACAAACGTACATGTTGTTCCAGAATGACATCCCGATAGATGGGATCTGTAATCGTTACACTCTGAACATGCAGGTCAGTTCTGGAACCAAGAATAATTCCTCCCCAAACGAGCCATCCTGCACCACCGTAACGGTGTCGTTCAATGGTGTTCTCTTGGTGGTAACGGGTACCTGGCGTTCTCCATATTAAAGTCCGGAGAGAATCAGACTGCAAACTAAACCTGGACTCGTCGGAAAACATCGCACAAGACCACTGTTGTGGTGTCCATAATGCATGCTCTCTACTCCAGGTTAATCGCTGGCGACAGTGAGTTGCGGTAAGTGGAACACATCTAACAGGCCTACGAGCATATAGACCAATGTGCCCTAAGCGTCTGTACACGGTCTGCCTTGAAACTGTCGTACCGGTAGCTAAAGAGAGCTGACGAGACAGGTCTGATGCTGTGCTCAGTCTGTTTCTTTTGGCAGTAACTACCAAATACCGGTCCTCATTCGGCGTTGTAACTCGGGGGAGACCTGTGCTGTAACATCTACTCACATTACCATCATCTTGGAATCGTTGTCAAAGCCTGTAGATGACACTCTGGGCGATTCCAAGTTCCTCGGATACTTTCAGCTAGGTACGTCCACATTCCAGTCGTCCAATAATTCTACGACGTAAAAAATCATCTAAATGCTTCCTTTCTGCCATAACTATGCGGTTATTGCACTGAAAGGCTTTTAAAGCGCTTGTGAACAATTTTACTTCTTTGCCACCATTCCTTATATACCCTTCTCTTACACTCTCATCATTATGACGTACTATCCGCGCCATCTGGTGGTTTCCTCTAATTTGCATATTCTTCTTCAAGATGTGTGTGGTAATTCTACAGGTGAAATTTTTATATTAGATTTGAATTTCTGTGTGATTCTGAATTATCCTTAATTTATGGACATGAGTGTAGTTTTATTCTGTATTACAGAGTTAGTGTAAAAATGTAGTACAAGGGACCCCCACGCTTTTGCCACAATGACATTAATTTTCTCTTTAATCATTTCATTCTTAGGTTCAGTCCTAGGAGAACCCACACCCTTGGCGACAAACCAAAAAAGCGCCAAGCCAGAACGAGATGGCGGCAAGTGAATATAGCGGGGCAAGGTGGATCGTAATGAAAATATATGTAAACAATACAAAAATTAATCAAACGTATTTAAGATGAAAAAAAAAGCAGCACTTACTTTCTTACTGCTGATTTTTTCCGAGTGGAGGGTACAGCATGACAGCGGATTTTAACAAAAAATCGGGTGGGGCTGTGCTGGGACACACAGCCGTTGGTTTTCACGTGAAACGTCTATGTTAGCGAATCGCTTTTAAAGTAAAAGATTGAAATAAATAAAAACAGGATTAACGGTGTTTTAAGTATTTTAATAAAAAAGAACAGATACATAATAAAACATAAATTATTATTACAATTAATATTCGGCAACGATTTTATTTAACATAGGTCTGTGATATGTGAAATAAGAAACATACGGCATAATGTCAACATTAATATTTCTGGTGAATGTACAGTCTATAGTGGCATTGCCTAATGTTGTCGGTGATGTTTGTACGTAGTTAAGGCCTAATTCATTCCTCATGAACTCAACAAGATATCTGTTCTGTTGTGGATCGCAATTGAAATCGCCGCATAGAACGATTGGAGTTTCCAAGTCTGGCTGAGAGTTCGGTAATAATTTTGTTAAGTTTGCTGAATATGGCAGGAGTGATTGATAAAGACATAGCTTAACAGCTTCAGCCAACGCCTTAGGATGTATATATGCGGCACCGAGGATAAACAGCGTAAGATCTTCGACTTTAACGTCCACCAAGCATATGTCGCCGACATTATGTTTTCTCAAGACTGAATTTCCGCATGACTTGTGGGCATTTACTATGATTTCGCTACAGTTCGTGGAGCTTTGTAGGTTTCTGTAGATTGCAGAACCTCCGGCTGCAGAAACTCGCACCGGTAATTCAGATGAAGTAGACGCACAATGTGTACGATGTTCAAGTGCGGTGTTATTACTTGCTTTTAGTTCGAAGCCATTGATCATCACAGTGTTCGCGCAATTCATCCAAGTCTCGTTAATTACCATATAATCGGAGTTCATCAATATATTATCGCTTTCAATATCTCCTGCATGGGCAACCAAATTTTGTGCATTGAAAGCAGATACGATCAAAATTAATTGCTGTCGTCGATGTAGGTAGCCACCCTGGTTTTCATTGCGTTCGGCTAGGACGTCTCGCTTACAGAAGGCTCTTGCTTGCATTGACAACGTGGGAAGGCGATGATTGGCCATCCGATCGTACTCGTCGCGAATATCTTTCACCGTTGGCGCCGTGCTGCCTCGCCCGTGATAAAATTTAAAATCGTCTTTATCATTGGTGAGATACAGACCGTCAATCGATGTTACTCTACTCAGCGCAACGTACACAAGCTGTATCTGTTGTGACTTATCGTAGTTGAAAACGACTTCGTCGAATGTGCCACCTTGCGACTTATGAATGGTGATCGCGCTTGCGGACACAACCGGAAATTGGTTACGTCTACACTTGATATTCCCACCGAGCGGTATGTTGGCGGCTCTGGTCACAATAGGTGTCCACTTTAAATCTAACACATCGCGTTTGCACATAACGTGGGGCTTCGCTTTTACTCTACATAGTTGGCCCATGCTTGGATTTGGAAACTCCAGCCAAAGGCGCACTCTCTTCCGAATTCTTGTTGAGGTTGACGGCTGAGGTTTAACATCTACTTCTGTCGTTCCATAGATTGTCACCTGTTCGTCTTCAGTGAGATATTCTATATACTTAAGTGTACCGATTGCGCCATTCACTAGTCCATCTTCAACATCTAAGTTCATAGTAATCATATATGGATAACCGACAGCTAGTTTTAAACTGTACGGCAAGCCGCCCGACTCTACGACGCTCATTTTGTGCAAGTTGCGGCAAGCAGTCGCAACCTCCGTTAGCGTATTGTAGCCAATCATCTTGTCGTCTGCAATATTTTTGAACTCAGGTATGAAAGCGTTGTTGTTATATGCGTCAACGTCGTGGTTGCGATGAAAGAGGCGAACAGTCGCGGGTACGTTTACTTTACACCAAGCTCTACTTCTGAAGCGTGATTCGATCAGAGCAATTTGCTCGGTACCGAGTCTCTCACCGTTACCGATTTTCGTGAGTATTTCCGAGAAGGTGGAATCACTTTGTCTCATTACCTGTTCGAGTGGATAGTAGTCGAGCGATTGCCACAGCACTGGCCCACAGATCGAGTTTCGCCGCCCTTTGTAGACCGGTGAAGCATTTACGGGCGGGAACTGATGAAGATCTCCGCAGAAGATGATGTTAAGATTGCCAAACGGTTGGTCGTGTACACCAGTGATCTATTGCAAGTGCAGGTTTATTTTATGTAGCACATCGCATCCAATCATGCTCACTTCGTCGATTATGATGCATTTCACACCAATGAATGTACTTCTGTAATTTTGAAGCACCTCTCTTGCCATAGTGCCGATACGTCTTGATTGAGTCGCGGCGTCGGCTTTGCGACGTTCCCGAAACCGTCTCGCTCGCTCGGCGCCGGACATTGGGGTACCTGTGTGTGGCCCATAGCCCCCTCTTTCCAACGATAGCCGTGATTTATATTTCTGGCTGGCTCTTGCACGAGCTGAGGCCGACATAGCAAATGTTTATATGTTTTTTATCACTTTCTGGTTATTTTTAATATAAATACTGTCCAAATTACACTTAATTTTGTATGAATCAATCGGTTTCAATAATCTTGATAAACACACGAAAGAATCACCGCGCTATCAAGTCGGAGTCACGAGTTACACTGAATAGAAACGAGCGAGAGCGCCGGTTTCGCACAGTTATCGCAGTACCCCTCCCCCGCCGCCCCGCTCGACCCAGACTCAAGGTCATAACAGCGAGCTGACTATATAAGTGAAATATACACACCACATTTTTGTTTCTAGGACTAATAGTTTTGTAATTATCAAGGTACGATGATATAGACCTTTTCGTTACGGTCCACTTTTTGAACCTGGTACCCGTATGTTTCGGCGCGATTTTAAAGACGTTTCACGTCAAAAGCCTCGAAGGCCTCATCGTTAAGAGAATAATCGTGGGAGCGCGGCCATAAATATTCTGTGAGGTACCCATTCAACATACCCATTCGAACATACCCATCGAAACCCACCCATACCCATTCAAAACCGAACATACCCATTCAAAATCTCCGTTCAAATCCATCCAAAACAGCACTCTTTCGTTCGTATAATCTCATTCGCTCATTACATTTAGAACATTCATAATTCAAAGCAATCAATCCTTCCTTCCTTTATACACCATTCAATCAATTTTTTCTTACATTTCGTATTCAACAAAAAACAAAATTCGAAGGTACATCCACTCACACACGTGCCATACTTCCAGCCCGGTGCCCAACAACAAAATGACGCAATTCGAAATGCCCGCTGACAAAATACAAAAATTCCAGAAATAGTTAGGTTTACCATACATAACGTATCAAAGTAGAATCACCAAAATGTTGCAATTATCGCCAACCAAAATAATTTGCTCCAAGGGTGTGAGCTCTCCTAGGACTGAACCCATTCTTATATTAAGATTTATTTTTTACTTTTTGGTACGATTAACACTATAAAAGCATTTTTTTAAAACTATAATTTATTAAATTTACGGTGTTTCATATACATCAGACTGAACAGATTTCAGTACTTACGTATTATCAAAACAATCGCCAACTCTATTAATAATTCGCTGAATTGACAACTCCAATTGGTACTTACGTCTTATTGGCGACATTATATTAAATGAAGCACCTAGTTGCCAATTTTCAGTGTGTCATTGGGGTTGCCAACTTGGTGAGTTTGCAATTGATGCGATATTTCATAAGTACCCTCCAATTTCCTGTGTTGTACATGCCGAATTGGCAACCAGGTGCTTCGTTTCATATAATGTTGCCAATAGGTTGCAATAATATATAAGTAGGGGAAACCTGTGTACCTAGGGTCATATTTTTTCAATGCACAAAAACAGAGCCCCTGGCCTGTTTAAAAATGTGAAACTGATATGTACTCATCATTATACTAACTACCATCCAATTGTAAATATAAGTACTTAAAATATTAAATTCTGTGAAATAAAAGGTTTTAATATGTGTAGCCGGTATATTAAAAGAACTTTTGTAATCCTGAATATCTTTTTAAATTTGTTTGAGAGTGTTAATTAACCATTTTTTCGGATTTTGAGTACATGCAAGGTCTTATATTCGATAAAGCCATGTGATCCAACCTGATACAAATATTCTCACTTCAAAATGAGTATGTCTTTGTGTTCATTTTTGAGTATGTCTTTTTTCTCCGTGTACCATTTATTTTTATTTCCATTTTCAGAAAAACTGGGAAAGTTGTTTTATGGTTAGAAATTGCTGAAGCAACCTTCTTTTTTTCACATTAAGAACACATTTTTTTTGTTTATGTTTGTATTAACCATGAGCGTTTTTGTTTTAGGGTTGTAACTTAAGCTTTTAGTCTAAAAATCTGGAAAGGGGATCTGGACCTAATCGCCAAATCTTCAAATGTGGGAAATAGTTAATCCTTATGATACTGATCAGGAGAATGGAACAGAATTATGGAATTATTGTATTGTCGTTGGTCCTGGACAAGTGAGCAAAATTTCGAATTAATCTGACCTTTTAAAGAGGGTAAAAATCGAGTTCAAAGATTCCGTTACATACAAGTATAACTTATAAAAGAGTGTTAAAAGGTCTGTACAAGTAACAGAGTCAGTCTTAGGATTATTGAGAAATCATCAAATTACCCAGACATGTGTTGAGAGTCAGGAAGGGTTGTTCAAAATCTTGGGGGTCCGTGTTGATAAGTTGATACATAAAGGGAGAACCGCGGTGATCGAAAGTTGAAGAAACGCTGCATTACACTATAACTTCGTTTGAAAGCTCAAAATTCTTTAGCCGTACTCTTACATTTGCTTTTGAAATTAAAATTTATTGTAATATACATAACGGGCACACGTGCCCATTGACTTTTTTGATTGATGGGATTAAATATTTTCAGTGAGTATTGTTTAAAAAAAACAACTTTTTTTTTCTGAAACATACGTAAATGAGTCGTGAAATATACGTCTCTTTTATTCATTTCCTTCTTGAAATACAATAGAAAATATGTTGTATTGCGCATGATTTTATTTGTGCGCATGATAAAGTGTCGAAATCTATATTTATTGGTCATTCGTTATGATTCAAGAAAAAAGTACATTCTTGAAATTCATACTTTCAT
This sequence comes from Trichonephila clavipes, assembly GCA_019973935.1. Taxonomy (NCBI): domain Eukaryota; kingdom Metazoa; phylum Arthropoda; class Arachnida; order Araneae; family Nephilidae; genus Trichonephila; species Trichonephila clavipes. Next base: position 269,245 of record BMAU01017445.1, read on the forward strand.
ATGTAATAGATCTATAACTGACAGTTGTATTCTAAACTTCGTGATATATTTTAAATAATTATACTTTATCGGAGCATAGATTAACTCTAGTTTGAGTCCAGTTTTAATAAAAATGATAAACTGATTGGATTTAGTAAAGTTTTTTTTTAATCAATAATAAATAATTTTGCTTACAATGTTGCTGAAAATTTGCACACAAATTTCCATTTTAATTCAATAGAATAATTGCAAAACAAAATCTATCTGTAATATTTCAACTTTTTTTTCCCTTTAAAAATAATTAAAAGTTAAGTTTATTAAAATAATGAATTTTTGCAATAATAACTGCTGTTCTGCTTTTATTGACACTGCCTCTAACCTTGTCTTCAGGGACATTTGGATTTTAACTGACAGTCGTGCTTCTATATAGTTGGACAACTGTTGGGTATATGACAAGCCAAAATATTTTAGATCTTGCGGTTCGACTTTCTTCTAGACGCTCTATATACTTTCAATGGATCCCCATATTGGATTGGATGGTAACGAGATAGCAGATAGTTTGGCCAAGCCTGTCACTACTGACACCTTGCTGGGTAACACTTGTCTTTTTGCCGAACTCTCCTCCATTAAAAGAATGGAATTAAGTGCATTGAGGACAATACCCCTCTGCTCACCCTTGGTATTTTGGGGGAAAATCTCGTTGGTGTCTGCTGCTCCTAGGAATCAGCAGACAGTTCTATCACACTTTATAGTCGCCACATTAAATCTTTTACTTTACAACAGGAGGGCCACCACTTGTACACATACACCAAATGGGCCTTAAAAAAGGAATATTTAATATTCAAATGAAATAAAAAAAAGAAACTAGTACATAAAATATATATTTATGCTAAATGAAATTCGGTTTCTTATTTCAGTTTCAAAGAATGAAAAACTTGAATTGTTTATCTCAACATTTAATTAATTGAAATTTACCGGAAAATCCCCGAATAGTTAAAAAAAAATTTACAAAACTTGTGCTTTGTGAGGAACTTTTTACGATAGAAAATTTAAATATCTCACGTAATACAAACTAATAAGATTCTCACATATTAATTATATTATAATTAAAAAAAACTCTGTTTTTACACGGTAGATATGTTCCTCGAAAAACCATATAAACATGTGATGAAAAATAAACTACCACCATACATGATAATTTGTTGTTTAAAACTACCTTTGAAAAAGTTTTGCACTTCATCTGCCTGGTGTGTAGGGTCACTGTTTTGTTAGAACCAAAAGGACCGTAATGGGACCAGGAGAATATCGTCTACAAAGCCAGGTATTATATCTTGTAATATTTGGAGGTACCTCAGCTTAGAATTCTGTTATTAGAAGATCCATCCATAAACTGCACCACAAATAAATGAACCAGCGCAAATGATGCCTGGTGGATAGGATCCTTTCCCAGGAAGGCTTTTCCATCACCCAGTAGTAGCCATTATATAGGTTTAGAACGTTGAAACAGTGCCTCATCCAACCAAACAATGTTGGGCAAGAATCTGATCATTTTTAGTTATACAGACAACACTTTGTCCTATTTATGAGACCAAAAGTCGTTTCGTATTAATTAATGGATGCTCTAAAGCAGGGATTGGTAACCTTATAGCTGTGGTGTGCCAAACCAATCTGCCAATATGATTCAGCATGCTACACAGAAGGACATTTTTGTTACAATTCGATTTCCGCGATAATGCATGCAGAATTACAGAAGAGAAATCAATAATATAGAATTACACTTTTAAGATATATTAATTTTGCATCATTAAAGATATTTCTTAACATAAAAACAAACAGCATAAAACAGGATACTTAACCTTTTCCCCCGCAGGGCCGCATATATATCGCAAATATTTCATGCGGGTCGCAACGTGAATGTTAATGAAAAAAACATCACAAAACCAAGGCAATATTGGACACTTAAAATTCGGAAAATTGATATAAATATCAAAACTCATTTTTGGCTTTTAATATAAGATATTAATCTCTATCAAATATATATACATATCAATTTTTTTTCGGTTGTATGTATTTTTTCTGAGTTGGGGGGGAGTACTTTCGGTTCCCTTTCATCCATTACCAAGCCCTTATAGTTAATATTCTAATATCATACAAACAAAACTATCATACAGTTTGATAATTTAATTTTTTTTTCTTTTGACAAAGCCTCTCTTATATTTTTATTTCCAATATTAATTTATCAAATTCAGAATGGCAGCAAAGAGGAGTTTTGACTGAATTCCAGACTAAAATCAGTATTATCTGTTTATAATTAAAAACCAGTTTCACTCATAAAAGGGACACTACTCCAGTTCATTTCCTGTTATTTGTTATTACTGACCGCTTCAGTTACAAAAAGAAATTTTACAATTCGTATTTCCCGCTAAAATTTTAATACATTGCTCTTAAATAATTGAATTTTTTAATGCAATGGTCCATGAGGGGGCTGCGGGTTGAGTACCGTTGGCATAAAATATAACTATTGCTTCAACAAAAAAGAAATTAAAATTGTACGCATTTGTTTTTTTAGCATATTTATTGATATAAGAAATAGATAACATAAAATATAAGTATTTCCCTTCATTAAAGCTGAATGAAAAGATAAATAAAAATTTTAATAGAGGAACCTAGTGCTTGCGCCACTCTACTTTCTTATCGCAAAATCAGGGGTATAATTTGTGGCTTACAATTTGTCTCGAAACTGAGCATTCAATTGTTAAACAATTTCTTTGCGGACTCGAAATATTTTTCATATGAGGGAAGATTTTTTACGGAAAGCAGACTACATGCAGTTTTCTCTCTTCAAACAATTAAATCTCTCCAGCAAAGACATTCAGTAATTTACAAAATGGCTGTAAATTTATCTTAAGAGTTATCTTTCAGTGCCCATTTTAATTATATCTTTCAAATTTAATTTTAAGTAAAATCATTAATTCGGCTCTTATTTCTAAAACTCTGATGAGGAGGTACGTCCCGTTCCGGGACAGGCACTCCGTAATTTTCATGCCACTTGCCACTTGCTGTGCACCCCCGCATTCCCCGCATCGCGGGGGGCCCAGGGTTCTAAAGGGGCCCAAAGCCTGACTGACGCAAGTGTCTACCCTTTGTAAAATTCAACGTGGGGTCTAAAACCTGACTTTGCGGGGGCAAATGTTCTCCGTTACGCCACTGTCTTTCAGATTTTTTCGTTGTTCCGTAAATGTGCATAATTCTGAAGATGTTTTTCAAATAACATCTATTACAAATTTATCAACTTCCATCCACTCAAAACTGACAAATTTGTAGAGTAGTGCAGAGTGCCACATGTGGCACACGTGCCATAGATTTCCAAACCCTGCTCTACAATTTTCTATTTTAAAATTGCTGTATCATTTTTCGTTTTCGAGATTTGTAACGGCCATTTTCCAAACCATCACTAGAGACGCTGCTGTCGTTTGCATTAGATCGGCCGTAATCGCGTTACTATACCTTGACCTCAGTTGCAATAGCCGTAGCACTCTCTGTTCGCAAGTGTTTTCACGTTAAAGGAACTTTCCTTGTATACTCTGTTTAAAAATTTTATTTCCATAAATTTACGTAAACTTAATTCAAACATTTTTCAATTCCTACTATTAGCTCACACTCTCTATATATTTATCTTCGTGGAATTTCAATCGTTAATAAAATACATTTTAAAGCGCTCAATTGAGCTGATATTTTATATACTTGATTATTTTGGATGACAATACAATAATTTAATCATAATTAATAAAAATTAATCGATTAAAACTAATTATTTAAATAATTACAAATACAACCACGTTGGCATCATTTTTAGCGACTTGTGTCAAAACTTGAAAAGGTTTTTTTTCTCACGTTTTAAAGCATTCGGTTGAACTGAAATTTTATATACTCGATTGTTTTGGATGACAATACGATTCCTTAATGATAATTAATAGAAATTAATTACCGCTTAATGTTGAGATTCTGTCATATGTATATTAATTGTAACTATTTAATAAAAAGTAGCTAAACAAAAAAATTTCTTTGTTGATCTAAGTAGGAATTGACTTATAAAATTTTTTTATATGATTTTTTTTTTGGTTTTGTTTTGGAGAGATCCATCAGTATACTTTTCTTTCGCAAATTGCCATTCACATATTTTGATATTCATTTCATCACTGTGTTTCTTCTAAAACTGCGGCAACAATTTTATTTTTCCTGGAAATCTTATAAGGTTTTTTCCGTCATCGATACAACGAGCGGTGTTTCCCCGCGCCCGTAGTGCAGTTCGATGAATGGAGTAGGTCAGAATCCACGCGCGGAGTATTTTTTCGCTCACTTAAAAACAAACCTCTTCATTTTATCATCAAGATCATATTTTTTTCCTTCACCCTTTCCCTTTAATTTCTTTCATGAAATACCACTTCAGATGACCAAGCGATTAATTGATTTATGGAAAAACAAACGCGCACATGAAGATTCAAAATATAACAAGTAATAGAAAAACACACACGCTGAAGTCAACAAAGAAAAATCTTATTTTAGCTATTTTTTATTAAATAGTTACAATTATATAATATAAATATGTATATACATAGGACAGAATCATAACATTACGTGGTAATTAATTTTTATTAATTATCATTAAAATATCGTATTGTCATCCAAAACAATCGATATATAAAATTTCAGTTCAACTGAATGCTTTAAAACGCGAGAAAAAAAAAACCGTTTCAAGTTTTGACACAAGTCGCCAAAAATGACGCCAACGTAGTTGTACTTGTAATTCTTTAAATAATTAGTTTCAATCAATTAATTTTTATTAATTATTATTATTAAGAGTGTTTTTTTCCAGGTATAGAAGTTTAAGTTGGCATTACTTTCCAAGATGGCGACCGATTTAACAGCTGTCAAGTGATTTATTCTCAGTTTGGTTTGGCAACTCATCATGAATAGACTCACGCCTGAAAAACGCTTTCAAATTGTGCAATTTTATTTCGAAAATAATGGTCGATTTTCATAAGCGAATTTTGTTTAGCGATGAAGCGCACTTCTGGTTGAATGGCTACGTCAACAAACAAAACTGCCGCATTTGGAGTGAAGCTGATCCACAAGTGTATGTCGAAACACCGTTACATCCAGAAAAACTGACTGTTTGGGGCGCTTTATGGGCTGGTGGAATCCTTCTTCAAAAACGATGAAGGCCAAAACGTTACAATCAATGGTGATCGGTATAGAGCCATGATTACTAACTTTTTCTTTCCTGAATTGAACAATCATGATGTTCAGGAGCTGTGGTTCCAACAAGACGGCGCAACATGTCACACAGCTTGTGCTACAATCGATTTATTGAAAGACACGTTTGGTGACCGCCTAATTTCACATTTGGACCTGTAAATTGGCCTCCAAGATCTTGTGATTTAACACTGCTAGACTATTTTCTGTGGGGCTATGTAAAGTCATTGGTCTATGCGGATAAGGCACAAAAGCTTGACCATTTGGAAGACAACATTCGCCGTGTTATTGCCGATATACGGCCACAAATGTTGGAAAAAGTAATCGAAAATTGGACTACATCCGAGCCAGCCGTGGCAGTCCTATGCCAGAAATCATATTTAAAATGTAATGCCACAAGATTATCTTTTGAATAAAAAAAACTCATGTCAATCGAATAATACATCATTGTTTTATTGCAATTTAAAGTTCTATACCTCTAAAAAAAAACACCGTTTATTATTGTATTATCATCCAAAATAAATTTCAGTTCAACTGAATACTTTAACACGTGAGAAAAAAACCTTTTCAAGTTTCCCGGTCCGTGGATCAAATACTACTGCTCAGCACAGGAAATATCAAATTATATCCGTTTTATTTACTGCGGTATATCTTTTTTAGGTTTGGGCTACTTTTTATGAAAATCACTTTATATTCCTTGTTAAATCCCTCTATATTCATTTTTGGTGTAGCTATATTTTATTCTGAAGGCACATTTAAATACAATTAAAATAAAATTACCAAATCAATACAATCTAAAGTATAAACAATCAAAGTCCTCCCCTTCAGCGGCCGCTGTAAAATTATCAAATGTTGACCGGTCAGCGGCGATAAAAAGGTTGGGGAACACTTTCAAAGCTTTGATCCAAGTCGCTAAAAATGAAACCAACGTGGTTGAATCTGTAATTCTTTAAATAATCAGTTTCAGTCAATTAATTTTAATTAAACTGTCGTATTTTTACCCAAAACAATAGTGTATAGAAAATTTCTGCTCAAATGAGCGCTTTAAAATGTGAGAGAAAAAACCTTTTCAAGTTTTGACACAAGTCGCCAATATGGTCGCTAAGTCGCCAATATGGTCGCTAAGTCGCCAAAAATGATGCCAACGTGGCTACATTTGGAATTCTTTGAATAATTAGTTTTAATCAATTAGTTTTTATTAATTATAATTAAATTACTGTTATGTCACCCAAAATTTTCATGTGTATAAAATTTCAGCTCAATTGAGGGCTTTAAAATGTATTTTATTAAAGATTGAAAATTCCATCAAGATAAATAAATACATAAATATATAGAGAGTGTGAGCTAAATAGTAGGAATTGAAAAAAAAAATTAATTCAATCCCTTCTGAAGTCAGCAAAATTAAATTTTATTTTAGTTACTTTTTATTAAATAGGTACAATTGATATTAATATGTAAAGGGTGTTTTTTTAGAGGTATAGAACTTTAAATTGCAATAAAACAACGATGTATTATTCGATTGACATGAATTTTTTTTATTCGAAAGATAATCTTGTGGCATTACATTTTAAATATGATCAAGCAAGGCGTAGATTCGTCGAATGGGCCCAAAACGAGATTGCCGTTGTTCCCGATTTTCATAAGCGAATTTTGTTTAGCGATGAAGCGCACTTCTGGTTGAATGGCTCCGTCAACAAACAAAACTGCCGCATTTGGAGTGAAGCTAATCCACAAGTGTATGTCGAAACATCGTTACATCCAGAAAAACTAACTGTTTGGTGCGCTTTATGGGCTGGTGGAATCCTTCTTCAAAAACGATGAAGGCCACAACGTTACAGTCAATGGTGATCGGTATAGAGCCATGACTACTAACTTTTTCATTCCTGAATTGAACAATCATGATGTCCAGGAGCTGTGGTTCCAACAAGACGGCGCAACATGTCACACAGCTTGTGCCACAATCAATTTATTGAAAGACACGTTTGGTGACCGCCTAATTTCACGTTTTGGACATGTGAATTGGCCTCCAAGATCTTGTGATTTAACACCGCTAGACTATTTTCTGTGGGGCTATGTAAAGTCATTGGTCTATGCGGATAAGCCACAAACGCTTGACCATTTGGAAGACAACAATCGCCGTGTTATTGCCGATATACGGCCACAAATGTTGGAAAAAGTCATCGAAAATTGGACGTCCAGATTGGACTATATCCGAGCCAGCCGTGGCAGTCATATGCCAGAAATCATATTTAAAATGTAATGCCACAAAATTATCTTTCGAATAAAAAAAATTCATGTCAATCGAATAATACATCGTTGTTTTATTGCAATTTAAAGTTCTATACCTCTAAAAAAACACCATTTATATACATACGCGACAGAACCACAATATTAAGTGACAAAAAGAAAGCGATTTTCCATTTTCCTTTCTATACATGGTGTTGGACTATTTTTTTTGTTTGTTTGCTATTATTTATTCATTAGTTAAATTTACTTATTCTAATAAAACATTATAGTGAAAAAGAAATAACATTCTCAGAAATTAGGCCATCCCAGGTGGGATTTGAACCAACGACCTTTGAATTAGAAGTTTAATGCGCTATTCATAGCGCTACAGGGACACAACGAATGGTTTTCTTTTCTATATATACTGTCGAGCTATAATTTTTGTTTGTTACTATTTATTCATTTTTAACGAAATTGATGAATTAATATTTGAAAAAACTGTATTAACATCAAGTGTCATCCACTACAAGTTTTAAAAAATGTATTTGAATTTGAATGGATGAATAGAAAGTATATATTTTACTAACGATTGAAAATTTGAACAAGATATATATGTAGGGAGAGAGTGAACTAATATTAGGAATTGAAAAATAAAATAAAAAAAACAAACTAATGAAATGATTCACACACTGACAACTCTACCATCAAAATTTTTTTGTTACTTTACGGTGAGTAACTAAATTTTTCCAGAAGAAATGAAAAACAATACTCGGAACTTAATTTAATATTTATTATCGTTTGTTACTTTCGAGGAGAAAAGAACTGTAATAAATACAACATTTATTTAAGTGTTCCAAAAGGGAAATCGTTCTTGAAACAAACTGTTAATGAAAACTAGAAACAAGAAACACAATCCGTTATTTTTTCCTTTTAATGAAATAATTTATAACATTATTAGATGGATACAATTATGAATGTTTAAAAGGAACTTGGTTTTAAATTGCAATAGGATTTGAAAGATTTAATTTACTGGCAAGAACATTTATTTTTAATTGTGAAAAATTGTTAGAACTTTAGAATTATAATAATTTTTATAACTTAATATTTGCAATTGCTAATTGTAAGTTCTTGGATAGTTAACAGTTTCAAACTGCACACCATTCCCTAATATTTCAGTGGGTTAAGTAGAGTATACATATATAGTGATTATCTTTCTTTCTTAAATAAAGAATATTTATGTAATAAGAAAAGTATCTATATAAAAATAAACTTCCAAATTCGTGAGAATAATTAAAGAATTGTAATTAAAACATTTTTTAATGGAATTTTACTAGTTTTTAAAATGTTTCCACGAATTAACTCTTTGTTATAATTGTTCTATAATCAATTTTTTTTTTTTTGAGAAAATTAAACTTTTTCAGAAGTGAATTTCATAATTATTAAAAGTATTATTGTATCAGAAAACTTCAAAGATTCCTTCAGAAATAAAGTATTTTCGCACTTGCATAATTATTGAATAATTTTATAAAAGAAAATTTAAATTTTAGAATGACCTATAGATTTAGCATTAATTAAAAATAATTTATAAATAAACTTCTTTATTTTCACCGGCAATATCAATACGCAGAGGACTATATTTTTTATTTTGTTACTTGGGACGCGGTTCATTAAAAAATTGTATTCGTTTAACTAAATTACGAACCGCATTCTTTTTATTAAATCATTGTTCTGTTTGAGACACAATTGTACAATTCCTTTACAAAAAGAAAAAAGAAATATTGAGAATAGAAAAGAAAGATGGAGATGCTAGTGATCGTTTGATGTTTTTGCGCTTACTAAACGCTTTTTATGAATATAAACATTATTGTATATGAAACATCAAAGCTTACATTTCTAAACCTTGGTAAAGCCGATTTCATTCAATTGTTTGTACCTTTTTATAAATAAGAATAAATAAGAATATTCTTATTATTTTCAGTCATCAAAGGGACAGACACAGGTTGCTTAATACTTTCATCTGTTAAACCATAAGAATTGCATAATCTCCGAATAATAGTGAAATAAAAATGAACATTTCCTTTGATTGTAAATTTATTATCTGAAAAAATCGCTACGAGTATAATGTTAAGTTTTGTGGATTATATGCTGTTATTACCTTTAGTTTTTAGCTTTTTAAAGCGAAAATAGCTTTCCAAACTAGTTTACTTATTTGTGTAAATTGAAACTAAAATTAAATCACTTAAAATGCAGCAGAACTGCTGTGTTTCAAAAGTCTGAAATAAATGAAAAAGTGTGCATTCATCTGGCTTTATTCAAAAACATAACAAAATTCTTGATTTATTTTATTCTACGTCTGTTTTTCTTCTTTTTCCTTACATATTCTACATTTATATCTGACTATTTAAGCAAAAAGGAACGATACATTCATGAAAAATGTTTTGATATTTGGTCTCTGGTGCATTAAAGTATAACTGACTGAACTCAGTGGCGCAACAGCCCATGAGGGCCAAGGCCTACTGTGCCATCTAACACGTTTACAAACATAATTAATGAGGGATTTGCCCATAAATTTTATACTGTACTTTTTAGATGTTAAAAGGGCATTTGATAAAATGTGGCGCGATGGCCTCACGTACAAGTTAATTAAATTACAGTTCCCTGACTATTTAATCAAAATCATTCATAATTTTTTACACAATAGAACTTTTAGAGTTCATGTAAACAATACATACTCTAACACAGGATCTTGCCTCTCTGGCATCCCGCAGGGATCTGTTCTTTCACCGTACTTGTACAACATATACACGCACGACTTCCCACAACACTCCACCGTCAGTACTTGCCTGTTTGCGGATGATTCCGCGGTTCTCTCGCAAGGTGTCCAGCTGAAATACACAATTAAAGCTATTCAAAAAATTTTCGACAAACTAGAAAAGTGGCTAACACATTGGAGAATTGCAATTAATGTTAATAAATCACAAGCAATAATTTTTTGGAAATGGGGTGTCATCGACCCTCCTTTCCAGCTCACACTTTTTGATGACAACATATAGTGGGTTTCGGTGGTGAAATATCTGGGCCTACACATAGATAGCCGCTTAACTTTCAAAAAACACATTGACTATCTAGCAGAGAAATTCTGGGGTAGAATTCATTTAGCCATCTCCCTCATTGGGAGAAGGTCTCCTTTATCCCTAGAAAATAAAGTAATCTTATACAAGCAGATTCTGCGCCCAGTTATAACTTACGGATCTCCCGTATGGGGAGCCACAGCCACCACCCACATGAAAAAGATTCAAGTAATCCAAAACAAAATACTCCGCGTCATGACGAACGCACCTTGGTACGTCCGAAATGACGTGATACACAACGACCTACATATGGAGCCGATCACTAATTACATCACTAAACTCTCTAGAAATGTATTTAAATCTATCGAATCTCATGACAATCCAATTATCAAAGCACAAACACTGTTTACGTATCCTCATCCTAAAATTAAATATGCATACTCTTCAACGAAATGGAGAAACCCGCTCCGCCCCCCATAACACAACATAAACACTCTTTTTCACACTCTTAACAATATGAGTTAGCTTCATTGCATCGCATCATTCATTTTGGGTTCTGAGGTGAATACTCACAGATTTACTGCCTTCGGCCGTCCCGTCTTCCTTCCTGCACTCCCCCCTCCCGCTGGCGCTCTGCTTCGATAGAACGCTCGTGCTTTTGGGTACGTCATCCCTCCCCACTTTTCGTGGGAGTTTTCGGTATTTGTTTAAATTTCATCATGGATTTTTCTTTTTCTCCCATCCTTCTGGGAATAGGCGCCTTCGGCGCCGTTGCCAGCGATCATCTAATTTTAGTCAGTTTATCTAACACGTGATCGTAGAAGCCGGGGTGCATGTGCAGACGTTTCGGTCAAGTGATCTGTCTGACACGAACGGGATGACTTTGAGCTACAACTGATGTAACGTGCATCAACTTCTCGACACGGTTGGTCTTCAGTAGCACTAGAGCTCAGACTCATGACACGCCGGCGACGAGTTTGTGACCATAACTGTCGAAGTCCATCGAACACGGATGATGGAGGGTTCGAATAAAGATCAGCCTTTTTTCAATTAACACAATTTTATTTCTTTTTCTCGCTTAATAGACTTAATCAACTAAATTGAGAATGTACTTAAATCAGTGTTTCTCAAACTGTGGGGCGCGTCCCCCTAGGGGCGTCATAACCGTACGATGAGGGCGCGGGCCTCTTGAAAAGTCGAAAAAAATTATTTAAAAAATTATTAACTTACTGAAAGTAATTAATTCTGACATTATAAAATACTCACTTACAATATAATACACTTATAAATGTATCAGTAGTGCACAATCTATTTTATAATTAACTTAACACTACTAAACTAAGGACAAGTTTAATAATTACCAGTGACCCTATGGATTGGTCATATATAAAATTACATGCCAAAATTAACACTTATCTTGATAATTTGTACGGTTTATAATTTATCGCTTAAATTTTGATTAAAAATTATGCGATTTGCTCTCCAATGCCCCCGTGTAGCACGTAGGTAAGCGTATGTGGTGTATTGAGGGGGGGGGGTAGAAAAGGAGAATAAATAATCAAATCCTCTGAAATAAGTGAATCCTTCGCAAACAGTGTCAAGGTCATTATATTGCTTTCTAAAGCCTTCGGAATAGTTTTATGGGTAGCAGTTCACAGAAAAGATAGTACTTCGGAAAGACGCATATATACGTCTGAAGGCAATAAACACAGTGGCTGAGCGAGAAGTTTATATACGTTGGGGGTTTAAGAGGTTTAAGTCGTATTGTATGTTTAACGTCATAGTATTATTGAATTTAATACATCGCTAATGTATGGAGGGGGCGCGATGCATATTATGATTGAATATTGGGTCGCAAACATTAGAAGTTTGAGAAGCATTGACTTAAATCACTAAACACGTGGAGCAATCAATCTTAATAAATTAATTATACTAGAAATAAGAGCGCTTATTTCTTATCATGAGCACTCTTGTTTCATTACTTGATTAATATTGTTTCTTGAATTAACTATACGACTACCGGTTATTAACGCTATGCTTTCTTCTATGTCATTCCAACTATTTCTCGACCATCCCTTAAATAGAATCTCTCATTGATATAAACCCCAGTCTTCCCCGCGGAAAGCGGTTTTCAAATGAAATCACAGTTTAAAAGATTATTTCACCCAAGAGGACTAATAGAAACGCGAATAGACCCGTTACAATAACCACTAGGTCACCACGTCTCATGCAAAGTGTGGTTAATATATATGCATATAATACAGGGTGTAACTGAAATGGTCGTCCAAACTGAAAATGGCTCTCTTCTTTTGGTTATAACTTTGAAGATATTAAAAATTTCGGTCTGAAAATTTTAGGGTATATTTTTAAGATGTTTTTCCTCCGAAAAATGTTTTTTTTTTTAAAAATCGATTTTTTGAACCCGTCATAATGGACTACTATTCTTAACACGAATTGAAGGGACAGAAATATTTTTTCATGTAAGAATTTCGAGTTAAAAGGTGTCGCAAAAAAAAAAAACATATCAGCAAAATTGAGTTTATTAGAGTACATTTTATTTACATAGGTATGTATGTATGTAACTAATAAAAATCAATGAAATAGAAACAATTATAAGCATTTTAAGAAATCTCTAGGTTTTTTTAAAAGCAAAACATTTGAGTTTTTGCAAAATAATCTGATATTTTTCTTTGCATTGTTTTTTTAGCATCAAATTGTTCAACATCGTCCATTTCGAAACTTATTTCGCATTTGGAATGTGCGTCTAAGTAACTGCGCATACTTTTCATGATGTTCCTCATTTCGGATGACTTGGAAAAAGGCTACATCATTTCATTTTCTTCATTGGAATCTGCATCAATGATTTTTTTAAGCTTTAAGCAAACAAACTCCAAAATGTCTTTGTCTGCCTTAGTTGGTTCTGTACACACATTATCATCCTCTATTGCAATGAATTCTTCCGATAATACAGTAGGACAGACACTCTAACCCGGTTGGTGTTTTCCGTATTTTGTTCATTCCTAGAAGATAAATCTTTTCGTGTTAAACGATTTCGTTTCATGTTAAGGGAAAGAAACTGCATGAAAATACAGAGTGTTTTTTTTCTAGGTATAGAAATTTAAGTTAGCATTACTTTCCAAGATGGCGACCGATTTAACAGCTGTCAAGTGATTTATTCTCAGTTTGGTTTGACAATTCATCATGAATAGACTCACGCCTGAGCAACGCTTTCAAATTGTGCAATTTTATTTCGAAAATAATGGTTCTGTGCGGAATACGTATTCCCGATTTTCATAAGCGAATTTTGTTTAGCGATGAAGCGCACTTCTGGTTGAATGGCTACGTCAACAAACAAAACTGCCGCATTTGGAGTGAAGCTAATCCACAAGTGTATGTCGAAACACCGTTACATCCAGAAAAACTGACTGTTTGGTGCACTTTATGGGCTGGTGGAATCCTTCTTCAAAAACGATGAAGGCCACAACGTTACAGTCAATGGTGATCGGTATAGAGCCATGATTACTAACTTTTTCATTCCTGAATTGAACAATCATGATGTCCAGGAGCTGTGGTTCCAACAAGACGGCGCAACATGTCACACAGCTCGTTCCACAACCGATGTATTGAAAGACACGTTTGGTGACCGCCTAATTTCACGTTTTGGACCTGTGAATTGGCCTCCAAGATCTTGTGATTTAACACCGCTAGACTATTTTCTGTGGGGCTATGTAAAGTCATTGGTCTATGCGGATAAGCCACAAACGCTTGACCATTTGGAAGACAACATTCGCCGTGTTATTGCCGATATACGGCCACAAATGTTGGAAAAAGTCATCGAAAATTGGACGTCCAGATTGGACTACTATTCCTATGCCAGAAATCATATTTAAAATGTAATGCCACAAGATTATCTTTCGAATAAAAAAAATTCATGTCAATCGAATAATACATCTTTGTTTTATTGCAATTTAAAGTTCTATACCTCTCAAAAAAACACCCTATACATAGTAGTTTGTCGGGACTGTTGTATTATTTCGTGTTAACCGATATTTCGTCTTAAACGTTTTCGCGTTAAACGCAATTCCCTGTATGTATGAAATCAAAATCAAATGCTTTGTAGCATCAGTCTCGTTATTTAATAGCCACACTTCACATATAGTTGAACACGCCAAAACTATTACGATATGCTTTCAAATCCTTCAGCCATGCATTGGGAATCAAGGAAGGGTGTTCAAAATTTGGGGTACGCGATATCCTGCTGATGCATAAAGGGGGCGGGGATAAGGCGATTGAAAGCTTAAGAACCGCTATTCTCGAGTATTTAATACATTATAAATATCACATGCAGCTAAAATTTTGTTCAAACATTTGCATCTGAAACAAAATAAAACATGAGGAAATGTAGCTTTGTCATTATAAGAAATGTATACTCTCTGATTAATCAAAGAATTAAGTGAAAAAAAAAAGCTTATGGAAGCATGAGAAACAAAAATTTTGCTTGGATCTCTCTGCTTTTTAAAAACAAACGATTCAAAACATAAAAATAAATTTTGTAAAGTTTAAGAGAACTACAAATAAAAATTTGTGTTTCGAATCAATATATTTGGACTTAAAATTATGTAAAAAATTTCAGTTATAAGGTATTTAAATTGTAAATAATTTAGCCTTGCGTATCATAATTTTAAAAAAAAGGTTCACGAAATTATGTTTAAAAACAAGTAATATATAAAAAAGTTTAGCCTCAATTCCTTCTTTGTTAGAAAAACGTATTGGCGCCATCTGTTGTAGCTAGCTGTAATTACGACAGAAATAACGCAGAATAAATTTAAAATTAAAAAATAAAATTTAATCAATACGAATTAATATTTGAAAAAGCTGTATTAACATCGAGTGTCATCCACTACAAGTTTTAAAAATTTTATTTGAACTTGAATGGATAAATAGAAAGAATTTTATTAACAATTGAAAATTTGAACAAGATATATATATATATATATATATATATATATATATATATATAGGGAGAGAGTGAACTAATAGTAGGAATTGAGTAATGCTTAACCTCGACATAGATTAATTTTTTAGCAAAAAGAAATAACTAAATTTTTTAAAAATGTGTAATAGAATACATAAAACAGTTCAAACTAGCAAATTATTTAATTTTTAATGAATTTAAGTCAGAAGTGTTTCTTAGGATGACATTCTGGTGCCTTCTTCCAAAATCAAATCAAAATTGACTTTAAATTACCAGATCTGTCACCAATTGCCTTACGTTGTATCAGAATACTAAGTTAAAACAATCAATCAATTAATCCTGTGTTTAACTTCCCAGCACGATTTATAATCCACTGTTGAGAATTTCAGTTTTGTAACAATTCATTAAAAAATTTTGTGATGTTCTCAAGAAGCATTGCCCCAAAATTAATTAAAAGTTTTCATCAGGTACATTATTTTAATAAATGACAACTAAGACAGTGGCGTAACGGAGAATATTAGGGCCCCCTGCAATGTCAGATTTTGGGTCCCAAAGCAG
Source organism: Trichonephila clavipes (assembly GCA_019973935.1). Lineage (NCBI taxonomy): Eukaryota > Metazoa > Arthropoda > Arachnida > Araneae > Nephilidae > Trichonephila > Trichonephila clavipes. Next base: position 285,310 of record BMAU01017445.1, read on the forward strand.
ATCTTACAGAGGGTACGAACTTGGCGTCAGTCATGTTTTAGGCCCCCTAGAACCCTGGGCTTCCCCGCGATGCGGGGGTGTACGTTACGACACTGAGTTAAGAATATGTTTCTAGGTAAAATGACAGATTAGTAACCGAAATGCGTTCTTGACCGATTTTTTCTCACAATTTCCATTTTAGAAAAAAATGTGTTATTTTTTAATCACAAATACTTGTAGTGTGATAAGAAAACTAATTCTTTGAATATTTTTATCAAACTTTTGTCAAATTATGTTCTTGAACAGAAATTTTTCAGAAAATTTGCTTAGCATTCAGTACCAATATATGGTTGTTACAATTTTCTATTGCTATTAAAAAAACCTTCTTTATATATCAATATAATATTTTAAAAATATCTTTAATGGACACCATTAAAATTTAGTATCAAAAGATTCAGCGCGGGGGAAGGAAATATCAACACATAGATGAAATTTTTGAATCGTTCATAGAAATCTAATAAATAGTTTTTGAAAATATTATATATTGAGCTGTGAAGATTTTTAAAAGAAAACTTTGGAGTAACACGAATTATCTTAAAAAAATTTTCTTGCATTTCCATTGAAGTACCGAAAAAGCCCGTGTAAAGGAGGGAAAAGAAACCTGTGTCTCTGACAAGGAAAAGAAGTGGAATAAATTTCAAAAAGAGAATTTTAATGGCATAAATATAGAAATCGTTTACATTACGCACATATGTGCTGGTGTCGAGAGGGAAAGGGAAAATTTCCGTGGGGATACAGTACACATTTGAAAAAAGCACGTGCAAAGCCAGGTGAAACGGAGGAGAAAGAAACCCCTCCGAAGGGGCAAAGAAGTGGAAGAAATTTTGAAAAAGGGAATTTTAATGACATTCATACAGAATTCACGCACACACCAGGAAGGGAAGGGGAATTTCCATTGCCAAAAAGTTACGCACCGGAAAAAGGCCTTGCAACACCAAGCCATGTAGCCAGTGACGTAGCTAGGTATCCAAAAGCCCTGATGCTAAAAAAAAAAAGAGGTTTTATCTTGGTTGGATTTTATCAAGTAAAAGAGTAAAAATATATCAATATTTTAAATATACAAAGCTACAATTTTTGTTTAGTTTCTTTTCCTTCTTGGCATTGTTTGCGCTTAAACGCACCACTGTGTTTCGTTTTTTTTCACCCCTAATTTCAGTTTTATTATTTGTGCAATACATTTCGTATGTGTTTGAGTACTTACTGACGGTAAAAGGAAGAAGAAACGTAATGCTACGCAACAAAACGTCATTGGGGGATCTCTGGGTATTTATTTGGGAGGATCGAACTCATCCACCAGAAGTCTTAGAGCTACAAAATGGTCCACCGAGATGGACTGAAAATTATACAAAAAATATGCATGAACAAGAAAATACTATGCATAATATTATTATAATTATTTTTTAAAAAAAGTATCTGTAGAAGAGCAGAGGATGGGGAACAAAATTACGTCAGTCTAATGCAGATACGAGAAGATTGCGAATTATTGAAACAGGAAACTCTCTAGCTTTTGTTATTAAAAACAGAATGCAACTAGGAAGAAATCGCCTCTTGCGTAGGTTTTTTAAGATGTAATAATATGGTAAGATTTTTCATGGAACTTTCAAGTAACAGTTTATAGAAAAATGAAAAACTAATATAAACTTTTCAATAAGTTAAGTTAGCAACACTAAGCAAACAATGGAAATAATTTAGGGAAATTTCCAACAAGTACAAAATTACTTTCAACTGAATTGCCCTGATTTTAGTTAAGTTGCAACCTTGTATATTTATATCTTAAATTTGGGAGAAATCACCTCAAGTTCGGCTTGCTTGGTTGTCAGGGTTCGAGGCCTCCCCCTCTGAACTTGAGGACCCCGGTGCATAGCACTGCCTAGCTCGTTGGTAGATACGTTACTGCATGTAGCTAGTTAGAATTAATAAACAAATATATTTTGAGTTGGGGAAGAAATAAACATTATTTCTACAAAATGGTTTAATTAACTTTCCGGGGTTGTAGGTTCGAGAGAAGAATAGTAAATGCTTAAAATTTTCAAATATATGAAAAAATATTTTTACCTTTTTTTTATGTAAGCTCAGAGAAACATTTGCCTTCAAAGGTCATTTTAGTAACTTATAAGTCCAGTGACTCGAAAAGAAAAATATTTTAATCCAAAGAAGCTTTTCAGAATCGTTTATTACCCTCTTCCCAAACACGACAGACCAGCTAAGTAAATTCTCTTCATTTTAAGATTTGGGGTTTATTTCCCAACAGGGGTAATTCAAGAGAAAGATGAATGCATCCATCTCACATAATCATCCCATAAATCCAGTGGTTTCTTTCAATAGTGAAATCATTGATATTTGGAATACACATAAAAAAAAATTCATAGAATAGTCACACATGCGTTCAGTAGAATCTGTAAGTGCACACATAAGAAATGCCCCATTACCTGCTCAATGAAAAGAACTCTAAACTGTATTTTAAGAGGAATTGCGGAAGTCACACCAATCGAATATTTTCTATCCGAATCATAGTCTCAAACGTTTCTAAAAAACTATTTTGTTATTTGCTTACGGAGGTGGGGGCAGTTTGGTATGCTAATTTGGCTCTCAAAGATAAAGACTTCTCGCAAATCACGTTATCTGGCGAAAGTTTTTTAGTGACTGGGATTTCACGCCAAGGTCGTTTTCATTTCTGTGAATGCAACGATAAAAAATCTCGCTTGAATAGCTTGACGTTGACAGTTGTGTATAATCAAGTTGTTTGTTTGGTATATATATATAAGGAGGTACCAAATCCTTTCCTCTTCAATTTTGGATCTTAGCGTTCAGTGTTTCTCTTAGTATTGCTCCTATTTGAAATTTGAATACGTTATACAACAAAAAGTAAGTTTATTTACTATCAGTTCTCTAATATAGATTGCTTTGGAAATAATTAATAATTTGGCTTGGATACATTCGATTATCAGCACTAATAATTTAAATTGTTTGGTTATTTTTAATCAATTTTCTTTCGTGGAGCATAAAATGGTGTAGCAATTTTCATCCATTTTTTTACAATATTAATAACCTTACTTTTTGAGTTCCAAGCAAATAGTTGATTAATATTTATTTCCGTCTATGCCATACCATAAAACCATTGAGTAGCATTAATAGTTACTCTACTTTTACCCTACAATTCAGAATAGTAGCCAGAGTAGACTAACCTTTATGGGCATGAGTTCAAGCCTACTGCCACTGCCAAGTCCCGCCTTATTGAGGGGTTGATGCACGTTAAATCTGTCAAGCTCTAAGTCCTTCCGTCGTCATGGTAAGGTAGTTGGGAGAGGGGCTGCCAGCTCAGGTGTCGCCTTCATTACTTGACCGAGGTTCAAAATTACAAGGTTCATCGCAATGAATTCTGAATATTCATGAATTAATCTGAATATATCTATGTTAGATCTTAATTCCAAGATGGAATTTTCATTTTTTAGTGAGAAGAAAAGATAAAATCAATAAATACCATAAAATCCAGCGTATAACACGCAATTTTAATACAAAAAAAATTAGATCAAAATTTACGGATGCGCGTTATACGCCGGGTATAAAAATAAGGGCTTTAAAAATAAAAAAAGATAAGCATAGAAAAAAAAATAGTTTTCTACATATACCGAAATACTGTATCTTTGAAAGAAATAACATCCCTTATGAACTTAAAGGGTTGTGGTTCTAGAAGTATACAATTTTTTACTAAGTTTGGATTAATACCACGAATAAATGACATCAAAATATAAGAGCATTACGCACGTATATTTCAGACTTTTTCATTAAAAAGGGGGGTGCGCTTTATACGCCGGATTTTACGGTAAATAAAAAATGTAAAAAAAAAAAAAGATAGTCAATGTTTTGAAAAGTCTTCAAAATGTGTACCTGCTATGAACTTAATGCAAACATGAAACAAAAATGCCTTACTTGTTTTATTATTTTTATGTAAGTAATAAAGCAGTGCATTTAAATGAGGGTAATATATCTCAAATGAGATTGGAAGAATTATATCTTACCTTAAAAAAAAAGAGGCAGAAAATTCTCGTAAAAATAAATCTTGGATTTTAAATTTATACTGTTGAATAAAAATTTGTTTGCTGTTTATTTAACCCTCTAAGCGGATAGCACGGAAAATTCCGTCAGTGTAAAGATGCTTCGAAAATGCCCTGCACGGATTTTTTGCCTTCAAGTAACGTTTTCAAAAGCGGATTAGCTGTAAACGATTGATCTCTTGGTTCTTACTTGACAAAGGAACCGAACTAGGTCATAAAATTGTCCCCGTTCGACCTCCCAAGTTCTAAAAGGGGAAAGGAAAGAAGTCTGTTGCATTTTTAAAGGAAACTTCAAAATAAGAGTTACCGCTTTCGGAATAACTTTTCAGGAGGAAGGTATCCACTTAGAGGGTTAATGTATTATTAAAAATGTGTCCTAAGTAGCTTTGTAACCAATGTAGATTCATGTCTGAGGACTCAACTAATAAATTCCTAAATGAGTCCGATATTGGAGCCTGGTTTTACACGAAGCATTTTTTCTAATATTAGTCTAGTTGGAATGGTTTTAATAGCGTTAGTCCAAGCCCAAACCAATCATGTTAGGACTTGCAAAAATTTTTTGATGAAATTTGTAAAGGGGCCAAAAATCTCCAGATCCACATCCTTAAAAATAAATGCAGCAATTTTGTATAAAAATAAAAAAAAAGGCATCGATCACGATGGATAAAATTAGATTTGTTTGTAATGCTCCGTTAAAATAAAATAAAATAACGCGAAATTTTCTTATATATGCTTATTTTAATAATAATAATAATACATTTTCTCACATTTGGAGAAAAAAATTTAATTTATTAAATAACATTACATGTGTATTACTTGTAAATAATATATGTGTCATTTTACTGTGCTTTTTTGGTGAAGTAAAATTCCGTATATTTTCCAAATCTGTACCGAAACGTAAAATTGTAGTATTGAATATCGCACGCCTAGTTCTACTATGTGGATGATCTATATATGTGTTGACCCAGTTTCAGTCATTTGAGCGGTAAACTTATAAAGGTTCTACTATATTTTAAATTTCAGATAAAATAATTGCTATTAATCAATTTCGCAATTTTTTATCCATCTCTTAAAATTCTAGGCGTTAGATTCCTAATTTAAAAAGTAGTTGTTATATCTGTGGAATTTATGAAACTGACTGCAAATATATTTCTTCACTTAAATATTCTTATATAAAACTCAAACCACACATGCAAAATTTTCAAACATTTTTTGTAATCATCATTCATGATTTATTATTATGAAAATATCCTGTAACAAATTCTGTATATTTTGCAAGTAAATCGTAAGTTATTCTTTACTTTAATTATAAATAATTTTTATTCGTAAGCAAGTAATAAATTATTTTTTCCAATATAAGAATTATCTATTGTGGTATTTCTAATAGAGGTAATAATATCCTCTTCCAGGTGAATTAACATGAAGTGCGCATTGTTTTGCACCGTTGCTGTCCTGGTGTTAGTCTACTGTCAGGCGGCATCTCAGTCACAATCCTGCGTGTGGTCAAATGGTCAGTTAAAATGTTCAACTAACACCGATCCAAACGGAAATGCTGCCGTTGCTTACGGAGGCACTGATGGACAAAACAGCCAGATATATACAGGACAAAATTACCCACCTAACTTCAACCCTAATTTCAATCCTAACTTTGGAAATTTCGGAGGTACTGATTCTTTTTTATCGATTTTTCTGAAAATATATTTATATAAATTTAAGTATTGATTTTTTTTTCGATAATGCTTTGTTTGGGAATTGAAAATAATTTGACTTATCATTTTTTATTAAAATTAAATTTTAAAAATGTACATACTGAGAGTATGTACATTTTTATTTATAAAAAAAATGTACATACTAAGTATTATATGCGCATATCCCTCAATTGATATTAAATATTAAATTAAATATTACTTTATAGATTTTAAGGTATCCGACTAAGTTCGGAACCGTAATTTTAAAAAACCGCATAAATGGATAATTTTCATAATACTTAGTGTCACTTAGATTAGAAAACATGTATAATAATTGTTTTAGGAACATTTTGACAAAAAAAGTATTTAAATACAATATTTGGGCAAAAAATTAACGTAGAATAACCTTTTTTTCCAAATGTTCTGCTTTTGTGAAAAATGCTTCTATTATAATATTTTGCCTGTATATAGCTTAGACCTCTGTACAGAGGCTCAACTATGATTTTTGAAAAATTCACATTATTTTCAAAGTTACAACCAATTGAAAAAATTATCAGCGTTTTTTTCTTAAAATTTCTCTCCTCTATTGTCGTAAAACATGGATAAAGCCACTTCTATGTTATATATTTCAAAAATTCTAGTTGAGCCTCTGTACAGAGGTCTGAGATATGTACTGGCAAAATATTATTGTAATAGAAGCATTTTTCCCAAAAGGAGAATATTTTGAAAACTGGTCATTCTATGTTCATTTTTTGTCAAAATATAGTACTTAAATAATTTTTTATTGATACTATTCTTAAAACAATTTTATGTTCATTTTCTAATCTAAGTGACACAAATATAAATATTATCCATTTATACGCTTTTGCAAGATCACGGTTCCGAACGTAGTCGGATACCAGTGTAATCATTGTAAATATTTTTAAGTTAGTAAGATTCACACACATTGAGATGCATTCAAACCCAACCACCAAAACTTTACAAATATTCTTCCGTTAATTTTCAAAATTGTCTTTTATTTTGAGATTAAATATGGATGTGAAGATACATTTATGTTTGATGTAAATCGATTCCAACATTTAAAATGTCTTTTTTCATTATTAAAGTTTTTTTTATGTTTGTGTCATGCAACTCTTTTATATTTGAAAATGAATGAATGATGTAGGTCATGACGTCATTTTTAATGACGTAATTTTTTCTACTTGAAAAATGCTCAATTTGTTATCAGGGGATTTTACGCTCGAATCTGTCATCTGCTTGCCAAATTTAAGTAAAAAAAATGCATAAAATCGATGATAGCTTCAACTTGTGTTGTTGATATTGTGGTTCGATTTTATTTATAATATTCGCTTAGATTTCCTTTATTCCATTTTATCATTAAAGACTTTGTTCTGGATTAAAGTGTTAAATATTATGTATCTTTAAATGTGTATGTTTTAATTGTTTCATTTTCAAAATGATATATATTGTCAAATTTAGAATAATTTATTTAGATAGATATTGCCAGATACACTAGCATGTGTGACTTATCCCTCTGGTTTTAAAGAACTCTTAGAAAATTTAATTTATTAATCATCCAATGTTATAAAAATTAAGAGATTTTCATTTCAAGAACGTGAAGATATTAGCTGAAATATAAATATAAAAGTATTGAGAAATGTTATTATTGTTAACTAGAACGTTAAAATAATCGCAAACGAAAAAAAACAAGATTAATTTATATGTATATATATTTTATTTCTTTTTAAATATTTTATCTTATGAATTTTATTTTTATAATATCTGTTCTTATTCTTACTATTTTAATTTTTGAAGACTTTATTATAAGTTTCCCATCCGGATAACAAAAATAAATAAATAAAAACGAGAAGTATTCAGACGTCGTAAATTTCTGAATGATTGCAGTACCGATTTACAATATTTTTAGACACCTCGTATATATTTTTAAAACACATTTGATATGCTTTTTCAATTCCTACTATTTGTTCACTCTCTCTCCTTATATATATATATATATATATATATATATATATATATATATATATATATATATATATATATATATATATATATATATATATATATATATATATATATATATATATATATATATATATATATATATATATATCTTGTTAAAATTTTCAATCGTTAATAAAATACTTTTTATTTATCCACTCAAGTTCAAATACATTTTTTTTTAAAATTTGTAATGGATGACACAAGAGGCTAATACAGTTTTTTAAAAATATTAATTCATTAATGAAATTTTATTTTAAAACTATTCTGGGTTATTTCTGACGAAGTTAGATTTATCTGCAATAGATGACGCCAGTAAGTTTTTCTAACAAAGTAGGAATAGACTTAAAAATTTTTTTATCAATTTTAAAGTCCACAGTCAGAATTGGAGGTGGACATCAAAGCCACGACTCCACTCTACGCAATATTACACCTAAAAGGGCAAGTTGAGATATGTTTATGTTAATGTGAACTTTGATTGAAAATTTTATTTTCTAAAATTTATTTATATATAGTAGAAATACTAAGCTGTTTACACTTAATCATCAAAATAAAACAAATCTCGTTTCAGTCGTATGCAATATAAAAATTAAGACAAATAATGTCATTTGGGTCGAAATTCGATTTATAAACAAAATAGTTCATTAAAAAGCACATATTCACTCTCATCTTTCAAAAGCTGAAAGCAGATATGGTTAATGAATTAATATATTCTACTTCCTTTTTCATAAACTTGTTATAAATTTTAGTGGTTCTAGTTTTTTTGCAAACTTTAATACCAGCTAATGAGTGATAGGTAAGAAGTGAGAAAATTTAACTTTTTATAATAGTGAAAGGAGTTTATTCGGACATTGAGATAAGAATTCGAACAAAACTATTTGTAAAATTTCATTATTTTAAATAAGTAAAAATAGTTATCAGTAATTTTATTTTATGTGAGCATAAAAAATATGGTGAATACATATTTGTTTCATTTTAGGTTTTCCACAAGGTTTCCCTTTCCAGAATTTTCCATTTTTTGGAAGAAGGCGTTAAGGCAATGCAATGAAAAGTAATATATCCATAGCAAATGGGTCATTTACTTGTAAAATTAAACACTTTTAACGTACATTTATAATACCATCTTCTTTTTGTTTCTCTTTAAAAAGCAGTTTTAAATATTTATTTTTAAAAAATTAAATAAATTTACTTAAACTTTCCCGATATTTTATGTTGAAATAACGTATACCTTTGCAACTAAAATAACATGAACCCTAAAACGTTGAAAAAGAGACTTGTAACTGTTTTAAAATAAGACTATATAAGAAATATGATTAAAACAAACTCTTTTTTTAATTTTTTTTGTAACCAAATAATATTAAAACTTTATACCGGCTTGAAAGCTACATGAAGAAAATATTTGTTTCAATAATGCAATACGTGAAATGAAATTTTTATTGCTATTATTTCTTTTATTATAGTTCGTGTTTTAATTCAATAGCATATAAATAGAGAGAGAGAGAGAGAGAGAGAGAGAGCTTTCAATAACTTTTTTAATAACATTTTGAACTCAAAAACGTTATATGACATAGTTTAAATTATTTGAATATTATAATTTGTAGTGGTACAAAAGTATAATTTTTTACGAAAAATTATATAATTTGAAAGTATAAGAAAAATATTTTAGTGTTGTTATTTGACATAATTATTTGCTTTAAATGTAAAAAAACAGCCTTAATCAAAGTAAATAATGATAATAAAATCTTTAAATTTGAGAGGGAATAATTTTTTTTTTAAAAAAATTTAATACAACTTCCAACACAGTGAGTAAAATGTAAAGTTTCTGTTTTTCTGTTAATTTTTTTGATAATGTTATGTGGATTAACAAGTTTAATAGTTTAAAAAAGACAGTTTAAAAGACAGCTCACGGCATTTGGATTATAGTTTAACGCATTTAGTTTAATTTAATATTTCAACAAGGGAGAGAATAGTAATATAATGATGAAATATCTTTTTTTTCTAATGTTATACTTGGGGGGTAGTAGAGTGCATGGAAAAATGCGCCTCCGGTATTATATAAACCTAAATGTGCTAAATATTGGCACAAATATCTATTTCCATTTATTTTACTTTTCTCTTAAGCTTTGAAAAATAAAAGTATACTTTAAATATAGTAAAATATTAGTTTATTTATATTACCAATATATATATATATATATATATAGAGAGAGAGAGAGAGAGAGAGAATTTAAACTGTATTTCTTTTATATTTTCAGGCATGAAATTTTTATCAAAGTAATTCTGATGCCGGCATCAAGAATTTGCAAATTACTCATATGTGAATTGTTGAATAAAAATATTTTTGTTTCTGAAATTTTACATGGTTTCGTTCATTTTCTTAATGTTGTTAGATGTTTTATAATTTTGAAATAGATTTATTACGATAAATGTGAACGTTTGATTTCCGATTGGTCACATGAACTGAATGAATTAACTAATGAAATGCGTGATTATTCATATTCATGATTTTTATTCCAACAAATTGCATAATATTGTTCCGTTCTACCAATTCTACTTTTTCCAGCAAATCCATGTTTTTCATACGAAATTTATATAAATACGTAGTAGAATTCAAAAGTTCCCGGACTGAGTCTATAACTTATAAAAGTATGACCAGTTAAGTTGCCGAAATACGAAATGTTCGAAATAAGACTTTTGAGCAACAGCAAATTTTTTCCATTGCTTGTAAAGTTCATCGAAACATTTCTGGAATCCATTTTTAGCCATGTCCTTTAATTTAGCTTGCAATGCACTTTTTAACTTCATCTGCAGATTGAAATCCTCGACTCTGCAAGTGACGTGCCAGTTCAAGAAATACTCTGAAGTTTCAGGGAGCGAAATTAGGGGAGTAAGATGGATGTGGCAAAAAACAGTTGTTCTCATTTTTATCCCCCGTCGTTGTTTCAAACATTTTCTTACGTAGCGCTGCAGAAAACTTTTCAATGTTTTCAGCGGCGCGGGAAGTCTGTGGACGTCCAGAGTATTCGTCGTCTTTGATAGTTTCTCTGCATTCTCTGAAAAGTCGATGACACTCAAAGGCTTACGTTTGCGATAGTGTAACTGCTTTAAACATGCTTCAACAATACGTAAGTCTCTGTAACACTCTTTTCCGAGCCAACGTAAAATTTGATATTAATCCCCCCCAAAGTCAGGTTTCGGGTCCCAAGCCCAAACAAGTACTTGGTGTCAGTCAAGATTTGGGCCTCTTAGAATGGCCCCCGCAATGCGGGGGTGTACGCTACGCCACTGACGAGAGCTATTGGCGACGGTCCTTTGCAATTATGAATCCTGTACCAAGTGGCGTGGACGATACTTGAAGCTGGCCTCTCCCTCTCGGAACTTCCACACGATGCTAATAGGAGGGCTTAGAGCCTCGACATATTTAACGTACATCAGCCCCAGAGGCACTAGGCAGAACTCATAAGACGCCGGCCACGAGTCCGTGATCTTAAACACTAGGCTACCGCGTAAACTTGCGTTACTGTAAATTTACTCTCACAATGTTTTTCACTTTCAATATTTTCCATTCACATCCACATATACAAAGTATTTTTCCTGTTACTTTTTGATAACAAACCAGAATTTTTTACTATGAAAATATACATAATTTTTACATTTCCTATCTTTTACCAAATCTTGGACTTTTTTTTTAGTACTCTGATCGCCTAGGCTTTACCCCTTCCACTGTCTCGATCCTTATCTAAAACTTTTTCTTTACATTTTAATTTATTTATTAATTTTAAATTTTAATTAACTTATTTAAAAGCATTTCATTAATTTTTAATGTAAAAATTGTAACGTTCATAAGAATTTTTGACATTGGGTATGGAATTGTCATCTCATATCATGATTAGAAATTGGAGCCTGCCGGGGTTAGGTGCACCGTACATACAACCCAACACGATATCTTACATTCTTTATTCGTATTTAATATATTCCACTTACCTGAGGGGTAGAGGTTAATTTTTCGTTTTCTTCAATATTAAATTCATCTAATAAAAGTAATTATAATAAAAAGTATTAGAAATCCGAATATTATTTGGTGTGAGTCTCTCACAAGAACTTTAGACATTTTTCTCAAAAAATTATTGAATAGAGCTTATGGAGATACTATGTGTTAATTGTTAAAGTTAAAAATCAGTGATATATACATTCAATTTTTCAAAAATAATATGATATGGTTTTTCTTCAAACATTATTTACGAGTTTCAGTAATTTGATCAACTATAAGGCACATTGAAAAAATTCCTTTTAGCTTGAAATATAAGATTCTGATAGCATCTTATGTAATTGACGAGATTCAAACTTTTGGGCACAACATTAATAGCATTGATCAGATCAAATAAATTCATAGGAAATTAGATTTAATGTAAGACAATATCCTTTTTAAAATAACCAGATGGAACACTGAACAAGCTAAGCTGCTGTAGCTCATTGTAGACTTTTGACAGGGCATGACTGTCTGAGATCTCATCTCTACAGAATTGGTATTGCCGACTCATCGGACTGTGTGTACACCGTGTGACTATGGTCAGCCAATGACCGCTGAACATTTGGTCGTGTGCCCTGCACTAATTAGTCTCAATTCAATTATCGAAAAATATTGGAGAGCATGTGCACTAATGGCATAAGTGCTATTGTAGTGTGTGCGATTTATAACTACTACCATCATACTACTCTGTAATTTAGACCTACCAAAACTTTGCAATGGTACTAGATTGCGGGTAGAGTCATTGCAAAGAAATGCTATAGAAGATTGTATAATATCCGGATACAGAAAAGGTGAGATAGTATTTATACCACGAATTCTCTTAATACAATTGAATTTCCCCTTTGAATTCAAAAGACTGGAATTCCCTATCAATGTCAGCTTTGCTATGACAATTAACAAGTCACAAGAGCAAACGTTAAGCGAAGCTGGCACAGATTTAACTAAGGGTTGCTTTTCCCATGGGCAACTAACTATACGTGGAATATTCATGTGCGCAATGTTGTCTTAGCCCAATGGTCGGCAAAGTGCAGCTCCAGAGCCGCATGTGGCTCTTTGGCTCCTTAAGAGAGGCTCTGGCACAAATATCCACGGAAGGTGCAATAATATTTTCATTTTAAAAAAAACTTGATAAGAACAAAATTTTATCTTATTTTGATAAATTAAAATTCTTTTATAAATCGAGAACATGTATAATTTTTTTGTTTAAGTTAAAAGATAGATAGGTAATTGAAATTTTATACTGTAAAAATACGTAACGAACATCGAGTTTAATTTTATTGGCTTTCGTAAACGTAAGCACAGACCATGTACAAGCTACCGGCTGAAATTGTTCGTATGTTTTCGGCGTACTCCGGTGTGATACAAACGTACCACAAGCATGCACGCGCATACTTTTTCTAAATTAGTGGGGGTACAAATTGGCATCACAGACCAGCAGTTGCAGTGTGAACAGTTTTGTCTTATCTAACGTGTCTGCCGTTGCCCTGTCTTATTAAAAAGTTGTTGTATTTTTCAATCTAACTGCACATTTTACAGGTATTTTTATACAATTTTATTACACTTGCTATATATGTTTGTGGTTGCGGTACAAAATTTGTAATCGATTTTTCGATAACTTCTATTTGTCCAAATGTTGGAAGTTTTCTTCCATTTTTGGTCAAATTAAAAGTTTTGTTATTCTGATGTTGGAAAGAATTATTTTTTTCTTTTTAGTGCAGTTACATATATTAATAAAATTGTATTTTTTATAATTTTTTTTAAAATTTTATTTTCATCAATTTAATAATGATAATAATTTTGTATTGGTTGCTTTAGAAAAAAATATATATTTGGAATATTTTTATAGGGACCCCAATTAACATGGCTACCAAAAAAAAAAGCAAAGTAAAATGGAAGATGGAAACCGCGAATTTAAAGTTGAGTGAACCGAGAATTTTGCGTTTATTCAAAACTTGAATGGACTTCCGACATGTCTTATTTGTAAGGAGAAATTCGTGCATAACAAGAAGTCAAATTTAGAGAGATACTTAAAAGAAAGCATTCGTCATGTCACTAAATATCCTACCGGCGATGAAAGGAAAAAAGCAGTTGAGGAACTTCAGAAGAGTCAAGAGTCGTCAACTTCTGTGTTTAAGAGTAGTCGGTAGGCCCTATAAGCGGATGCAATCTTCCAGCAATATTAATATGACAAGTTTTGTTTTTAGCCAATTGGAGATTGCTAAGAGAGGGAAACCGTACATAATAAATTGTTTTATAAATGAGTCCGAAGAGCTATTTCAGGATTTTAAGAACAAAGCAGATATTCTAAAAAGAATTAAAGAGTTACCATTGTCTGCCAAAACCATTAAAGATAGAACAATTAAAATGTGTTCGAATATAACCACCCAGCATATCGAAGATCTGAAATTGGTTTCGGCTTTTCAATAGCATTTGACGAGTCTTGTGACATAAATGATGCAGCACAAGTTTCCCTTTTTGTAAGACTTGTGTCTCATTCAGGCCCCGAAAAAGAACTTTTAGGATTATTGCCATTCAAAGGTCAGACGCGTGGAGAAGAAATCGCAAATACTGTAATTGAAAGTATGGATAAACATCATATTCCCCTTGATAAAATTGTGTCGATTTCAACAGATGGGGCCAAAAGTATGACCGGCGTAAGAAAAGTGTTTGTTGCTATTTTGGAAGAAAAAATAAATCACGAGATACTTGTTTACCATCGTATCATTCACCAAGAAGCGCTTTATGGGCAAACATCTCCGGATGAAATTTGTAAAGTTATGGAATTAGTGATTACCATTATCAACTCCATTTTAGCTAAAGCTCTTAATCATCGCTAATTCAAAGAATTTTTATTTGAAATGGAGAGTAAGCACGCTGATCTTTTGCTTCATAACAAGGTACATTGGTTATCAAAAGGGAACGTTTTAAAATGTTTCGCGTCCCTTTTCCCGGAAATTAAAGCATTTCTTCTTGAGAAAGGCATTCACTATCCAGAACTAAGAGACGAATAGTGGATCCAAAACCTTTATTTCATGGTAAACGTTACGTCTCATCTAAATCAGCTTAATCGTAAACTCCAAGGGAAAGGAAACTTAATTTTTTCGATATTAGAAGAAGTAATAACATTCGAAAATAAATTATCCATTTTTGCTCAGGATTTTGAAAGGGAAGCATTGTTTCCCTTTCCGAGGCTGCTGAAGCATTGCCAAGAAAATAATTCCTCTGTTAATAAACACCATTTTAAAACAATAATTTTAAATATGAGGGAAGCATTTCTCAGCAGGTTTCAGGAATTTAAAAACAGCAGAGCAACTTTAGTATTTGTCAAAAATCCTCTTGATGCTACGATAACCGAGTTGAAATTTTCTCCTTTTGAAATTGACATTGGTAGCTTTGAAATACAATTGCTGGATTTAAAAAACAAGGAGATATGGTCCTCTAAATTCGAACGTCTTTGTGCTGAACTGGAAATTTTGGAGAAGAAAAAATGTGATCTTAGTTCACACACAACACAAGTGGTCTGCATTGAATGACCTGGAGAAGGAAGACATGATCATTTTCAACGCTTGGAATAGTATTCCTGACTCTTATGATCAGTGGCGCACACAAGGGGGAGTCCTGGGGGTCCGGACCCCCCAAAGCCCTTGATTTTTTTTCAGATTGATTATAATTCTAAGTATATAGTACGTAAATTTAATTAATTACTTGTTATTAATGATTAATTTTATTCATTAATGCTAATTATTTATTCAAAATTAGTTTTTTACTGTGTTTTGTTCCCGAAAATCGACAAAATCAAAAGGAGCATGATACAAGAATGGTAAACTTTCAACCCCGGACCCCCTTGAAAAATTCCTGTGTGCGCCACTGCTTATGATCAACTGAAAAAGCTCACGTTTGCTGTTCTTTCTCTTTTCGGTTCTACATATATATGCGAACAATCTTTTTCAAGCATGAACATTATCAAGAGTAAACTGAGAAGTCTTCTTATTGATGAGAACTTGGAATCATGCCTAAAATTAAAAACAACAACATACAAACCTGACTTACTCCAAGGAAATGCAAGCACATTGTTCGCATTAATAAATATTTATTAAGCATGAAATTTAGTTTTATTTAGTGTACTACTTATTTAGTGTAATAAAAGTTTACTAAACAAGCAGATTTGGCTCCCAATTTTTTAAAAATTGCTGTAATGTTCATATTTGGCTCTTGGCAAATAAGTTTGCCGACCACTGTCTTAGCCCAAGAAAATCGTACACCAAATATTGTACATAGAGAGATTTTTCAATAAATTTAATACGAAAAACCAAAAATTAACAAAAAACAAATAAAAAAACACAAAAAAGCACACACACATATATATATATATATATATAGTATAATAAAATAAAAGTGAAGAAATACTAGAACCCACAGTACTAAAGAAAAAAGAAATTGGAATTCAGCAGACATGTATTTATATATATGCATATATATATATATATATATATATATATATATATATATATATATATATATATATATATATATTCATAAACGAAACATCGAGATTCACAAAGTAGAAGAATGACATTGAAATTACACACACACACATTAATATATATATGTGTGTGTGTGTAGCATAGGTATTTCTTTACGTGGAATACAGAATTATTAAGTTTTCGTAAACTCTGTGAATTGAACAAACACTTTTTTTGCTAAATTCCACGCGGACGAAATCGCGTATAATATCTAGTTTAAGTATAAACATTAAAAGTTTTTTTTCTGAATTTCTGATCAGTTTAAGTCTTGATTTACACATATAGAAAAGCCAGAGTACTCTAAGTATCGATTTACATAACTATCAACATTTATATTTTGTATAATTTATATTGTATAAAGTTGTATTGTCAGAGTACATATTTGAAATATTTTTTTCATTTTGTAAGTACTAATGATTGGTATAATGTATTATTAAGGTAACTAAGAAAAAAAAAACAATAAAATTTTGACATTTCTGTTGAAATAAAAAGAAGGGGATTATTAATATTTCATTTAAAGAAGTTCTTCTGAATTTAGTATCCCTGAGAGCTCTGAACCTATATAGAATATAACTACCGTAAAATCCGGCGTATAACGCGCATTTTTAACACAAAAAATAAGTTCGAAATTTACGGGTGCGCGTTACACGCCGGGTATAAAAATGATAGTTTTAAAAAAAAAAAAAAAGATATGAACACATTAAAAAATAGATTTGTACGTATATTGAAATAGTGTTTATTCAAAAGAAATGTCATTCTTTATCAATTTGTAGTTATAGAAGTATACAATTCTTTTTCAAAAACACACACATGGGATAAAACCTTAAATAAATGACTTTAAAAATAGAATCATTCCACACATACATTTCAGCTTTCTTCATAAAAAAGAAGGTGCGCGTTATGCGGTGAATATACCTCAAAATTAAAAAATGCAGCTTGAAAGCGATCCTGCTGTTGGCGGCTGTTTCTGGATCATCTTCTCTAAAAAGAAAAGAAAAATGTGGGCGGATAATTACTCCAAGAATTGATACAATTTTAATAAGAAATAGCAACATAAATACAACAAAAAGGCGAGCACAGACCTTCGAAGGGATTTATTGGATTACGGTGCAGAAGTGTGTAACTCAACTGTTCGGAAAAGGCTTTAGGAAGGTGGCCTTAAGGCAACAGGACTGAGGGAAAAACTATTTCTAACTCAGAAGAACGTTTAGTATGGGTGAAAAATACCGATCATGGAATGTGGACGACTGGAAGAAGGGAATTTCAGCGATGAAACTTTTATTTGTGCAGGGATACAAATCAAGTGTAGTTTGTCCAAGTGAAGTTTAAACTTTGTTACCAGATCATATCCAACAGACTGCAAAACTCCCTTCTAAACAGATGTTTGGGGAAGGGGGGGGGTTCACAAGAAGTGGCACTGGAAGCTTAGTGGAAACGTTTGATGGAACATTTCAACGCGACTTGAATCCTTGTCAAAACTCGAAATTGACCCATGCCCTTACGCGAAAATAAAATAAAACTGCTCGATTAGCTTGGAAATTCCTCAGACTAAATTTTTATTCAAAACTTATGTCATATTCTCAAGAACCGTTTTGTTAAAATGAATTGCACGACAATGGAGCAAATGATAAAAAGGGGCTATCCTAGTGTGTTTCCACGATGATGAAATCAACGCGTGTGCTACTACAGAATTGTCAATGAAAAGACGCGTTGAAAAGGTCATTTATGTTAAAGGAAGACATACATCGTACTATAATACTGATTTTTCAATCTACTTAAGGCAGGTAATGATAAAAAGCTAAGGTTTTGGAAAGAATCAATTTTTTTCCCCGTTTGTCCCAATTAATTCTAACAGTATAGTATTTGTTGTACAGGATGATTCACTATCAAGTCGACAATCTTGCAGAGTGTATATTGAGGGGACCGTAGATGCGAGCCATGGTACAAAGAAGCAGAGGAAAAGAACAAAAACAACAACGCATTTATTGAACAGAAAACATTTTACTGATAGGTTGTACTACAACAGGTGTTCAAAATTACAATCAGAAGTTACCTGGCAGGTCTGGCAGTGGCTCTGCATGGAACTCCTTACATTCTCGACTATTCCAGGCATGTCACTTAGTCTCCCGGCACCTACAGATATACGAGCGATGAGATTTTCAACTGAAGGAACGGGCTCCACGTACACCAAACTCTTTATGTGACCAGATCCAGAATCACGTCGTTTTCTGTTCCCACTTGCAAAGATTGTGGGATGTGGAAAACGCCCGTTTGGGTAACGTTCCTGGTACAATCACCGAGCGGAGAGCCTATTACAATACGCAGTTCCATACAAGATCAGTATGTCTACCAGTTCGTTTGAATATGTGTGTGAGTTCATCCTACTACCTAAGGAAACCTATCGCAAATGATAACTTCCAGCAGGATCTAATTTCACGAAACCTTCCGTTCAGTGCCATCGAACGCAGGATTGCGTGGAGGAATCATCGAGAACGTAAGGAATTCCATGTAGCGCTGTCCAGCCTACCAGGCGACTTCTGGTCATAATTTTGAACACCTGTTGTAATACAACCTTTCAATAAAATGTTTTCTGTCTCTTTAATTTGTTGCTGTTCTTTTTCTCTGCTTCCTTACACCATAGCTCGCAAATACCGTAGTTGCGATCCTGCATTAATATATGATTCCGAATTATCTCTGTTCTCTTTACACACCCTGCAGCGGATTACCCAGTATAATAAAACAAGTAATACAATTTTTTTTTGAAGTCAATTCCTACTTAGGTCAACAAAGGAAAATTTTATTTTAGTTACTTTTCATTTCATAATTTCAATTAATATAAATATGTATATACATATTACAGAATCACAATATTAAGTGGCAAAATACCTTTTAAATTAACATTAGCAAAGTTTTTAACCACATTAAATTTGTAATTACATTTTTTTAATAAAAGTTGAATATAAGAGGTAAGAATTTATCTTAAAACCAGTGTAAAAGGAACGCTAACATCTAACCTGCATATGATTAAATTTTCATCACAAATGTAACGAAAGCGGTTTTATCCAATGGTGCTGCCATCTAGAGGAATAACAAATTTGAAACTATATACGCCCTGGAGGTTTGTTTTTTTAAGCAAGAGCAAGCAAGATCTTTTTGAGCAAGATTTGACTGTAGGAAATAAAAAAAAAGTTGCGTGGGGCCAAATCAGGTGAATAAGGAGAGTGCCTAATCACAGTAAAGTTTTTACTGGTAAGAAACTAATTGACAGATATAGCTTTTTGAGCGGGTGCATTGTCTTGGTGCAACAGATATTCATCATTCCCCAATTCTGGTCTTTTCCCCCACATTTTTTAACGAAGTCTTTGTAGTACTTCAATGTAGAAGTGTTGATTAGCAGTCTGAAAACTGATGTGAGTGGAGGCCCACTCATACACTGGCGTAGCTATTTCTGAATGGGCCCCGTATCAAAACTCCTTCGGGGCCCTTTTTTGGAAATGAAAGCCTTGTTATTTCACATGTTGGGACCCCGTATTATTGATACGGCTGATATGGTGATATCTACGCTCCTGCGCTCATACCACGAATTTTCGCAATGATTTGGTCTGTAATCGCTGACCTTGGATGCCCAGCAGGTTCATCATCTTTCACACTGACCATTCTTTCTGAAAACCGCTTATACCATTCAAACACATGTATACAAGATAAAGCTTCTCCATAAATCTCGGTTAGTATTTGAAATGTTTTCGTGGCTGATTTCTTAAGTTTCTCAAGAAGCTTGATGTTGATTCGACAATTTTCCGGCAGTATGAAGTTGCACGTGTTCACTCAATGATGTAGTACTCCCAACGGTGTGATCGATTAAGGTGGAACTGGCCACATGGATAGAGGAGGTGCGTGGGATGACGTTAACGAAACTTTTGTTGCCAACTCCACTTTTTTTTCCAAGCTATACATTTAGCCTCGTTTTTGTGAGTCACACATTGTATTTTCATTGATACAGAGAAATACAACTAGTATGGATTTTCGTTTATAGTAGTTGTAACTTGTCCCTTATAAATCTTTTCTATTATTTCCTCTACTTATATTTAGAATAGTTTATCCCATATATATATATATATATATATATATATATATATATATATATATATATATATATATATATATATATATATATAAGATTAATTTTGATCTTTTCACGCATTAAAATAAAGATAAAAATAAATATACATAATCATAAGATTATGCGACAACACGTTTAAATATATAATCGTGATCATTAATTTTGGCGTTAAATTTACTATAGCAATAAGGCCAATTTTAACAAAGTATGAATTTAATCGTATCGCAACTTTTGATATTTTAATCTTTTCTTCTTCCTTACATGAAGTGGCCATGGTACCCTAGTAGTCATGATCGCGAACTCGTAGCCAACGTGGTGTGAGTTTGACTCCTGGCGCCTCATTGAAGATCCGCCGTGTAGAGGGCTGGTATACGTTAAATCTGCCGATATTTAAAGTCTTCGGCTAGTAAACGTCTTTGAATTTGTTAAGTCTTTCCGTTTGCGTGGTGTGATAGTTTGAAGGGAAGAGTGCAAGCTCACAGGTATCATCCTCGTCACTTGACCAAGTTTTAAAATTGCGATGTTGGTCACCAATAGTCCTCGTGTTACTTTACATTGCGATGTTAATAAACTCTCACCCTTTCTTACCTATAATAGTATCAATATAACATTTTATATTATCGAGTTTCATTAAGAAAATAATTGAAGCCACCTGTAAAGATTCAATCCGTTATAAACTGAATTCCATAAAATAAAAAAAATGCAAACTTTAAAAAGCAATGGAAAACAAATTCAGAATAAAAGTGATAATTTTATTTAAAAACTAAGATTGATACCATTAAGTATATACGAGGTAGGATTCAAAAGTTCACGGACTGAGCTTGTAAAGTGAAATTTTTCTGCAGTAGAGCGAATACGATAACATTTCTGTGTCACTGCAAAAAAAAATTTGCCCAAATCACACAGTCGGTGGCTTGCTACGGCGTCGTATTTTGTAGGTGAATGCATATAGAATACGGCGATTGAAAGAAATTGCGTTTCTTGAGCAGAGAATAATATCAAATTTTGTTTTGGCTTGGAAAAGAGTGCTACGAAGACAGACGAAATGTTGAATCATGTTTGAGGCAGTGATATATTACCACGAACGCAAGATTTTGAGTTGCACTGATGTTTCAGAGAAGGCAGGGAAAGTGCCAAAGACCACGAACGCTCTGAACGTTCGTAGACTTCCCGCACCGCTGAAAACATTGAACAGTTTTCTGCGGCGGTACGTAAGAGCATGCTTCAAGCAACGACGGGGTGAAAATGAAAGCCACATCGATCTTACTCCCCTAATTTCGCCCCCTGAAACTTCAGAATATTTCTTGAACTGGCACGTCACTTGCAGGGTCGTCAATTTCAATCTACAGATGAAGTTAAAAGTGCATCGGCAGGTTGAATTGAAGGACATAGCTAAAAATGGATTCCAGAACTATTTCGATGAACTTTACAAGCTGTGGCAAAAGTGTGCTGTTGCTCAAGGGTCTTATTTCGAAGGAGGTTGAGTTTCAGCAACTTAACTGGTACTCATTCCAGGAACTTTTGAATCCTATACGTAATTTACCTACACATGATGCGATTGGAAGGTTTTCACCTAAATGGCTAATTCCCCCACCAAAAAAAGAAAATCTTTCTTTGATTATAATTGTTTATTTAATGTTATTTTTACGTTGATAGTTATTAATTATAGGCAGCCTGCCCTTCGTTATCAATAGTGTACAATTTTTAAGGAATTACAAGGTCCTTATCTTTAATTTTAAAGGACAAAAAAACCCTAAAAAATATGAGTCATGGTATAACATTGTACAACTACATAATAAAAATGAAATTATGTGCATATAGAAGTGGTTCGTGGAAGCTGAGCAATGCATTAAATTTTATTACGCAGTACGCCATTTCCTCAGTGCGGTTGATGGCGTTTTTTTAGTCAAATGTATGAGCATCCAGATGCCGTCCCACATATGAATACCCTATTTATTAAAACTCTTTTTCTTTTGGGATATAATGTTTCTATTATCTTTTTTAACAATTATTCCAATTTTCCCACTAACTTATTCACCTCGTGAAAATTTAGAATCCCATAAATATGACACCCGTGGCGTGAATGCTTTGTTACATCGGATGAAGTACTTTTGGCGCTGGGGAAGAAACAAACAACGAAGATTATATGGATTTCTGAGAAGTAAAACTCAATTTCCTATTGTTTCTGCGATCTAGAAAGGGAGTAAATGTATGAGCACTTTTTTTTTTATTATTCCAAGCCAAATTTTGGGGGAATGTTACTTCGTTCTGAGTAGTCCCATTCTTTCAATTGGTCACCACCAATTCTCATAGCGAGCAATACACTCAACTCTTTTTTTAACATTGTAGGTACGTTCCTTAGATAATCGTGCAAAAAAAATCGTGTAAAAAAAGTACATGTGACATATGGTAAATTTGGAGATATGTTCCACAACTTTAAAAATCGTGTAGGATGAAAAATCTCTAAATATTTTCTTAAAAAACCGTACAAAGAAAGTAATAGTAAAATCTATGTTACATATTTATAAAAAAAAAGCAATTCATTTGTATTACAAAAAAAAAATTAAAAATAGTGTACAGTGAAAATTCAGTCTATAAGTACATACAACATATAAAAATACAATTTGAAATTAGTAATAAAACTACTTACTAACAGCTATTCATCGCTACTTGATAATAAGCGTGCATGTTTATTACAAACTGGATCAAATATGTCGTCATCAGTAGATACACGAACCATGTCTCGTACAACTATCGGTTTTGATTCAAATGAAGAACTTCGTTCGTTATTAGTGGCCTCGTTTTTTTCGTTGTTACAAGGACTGTTACTAGCGGTTGTTTTTTTAAAAATGATAACTTCCTTCGGCGCGTTTTTCCAGAGAATGAACACTCGGCTTTGTAACGCTCATTCGGCATTTTTCGTCTTTAGCCGGAAATCGTGCTCAAGGTCGTTCGCTACATACACACCCATAAAAAGACATTTAACCAAAAGAGGGACGTCCCCCTCCCCTCCCGCCACTCCAAAACGACATGAAATGGGGTGGTCTGTCCCCCCTCTCTCCCACCAATGCATCGTGAAAGTGAAGTTCCTAAAATCTTATACCTTATCTATAGCTTCCATCTAAGTGAGGATCCCCCCGCCACCACTTTCTACAAAAATGAATGGTGGGATTCTTTCTAATCCTAGTAGAAGTATGCAAATGAAACATGTAGTATTTTTAAAAAATAAGCTTAGAGATATAGAGAAATCCTACATTAAAATTAAACTTAAAATGTAGGGAAAAAATGTGTGTGTGTACTTATGTACGCACGTAAGAAGTCATACTTCTTTGGCGTAACAAGATTAAAATCTATCTAAAAATCTTGAGAAGGGCTAGCTGGGCCAAGGACGAAAGGCGGTCATGAGCAGAGTTGAAAGATATTAACTTTAAGTCAATCGAACCAGCCAAACCCGAGATAATCACGATTTAAATAAATTTAAACACCCCCGCACAGGGACAATAGGACCAACAACATGGGATTTTTTCGGTAGACTGTATCTGGATATGAGGTGAACCGAATGAGTCACATGAGACCTCATATTGAATGTCTCGGCGGGAAGAATCGTTTCTGAGAAAATTAAGACATTCGCCTGAAGAGCCCCGAGTTATGGTCATTTTAAAATAATTGAAACATTTTAAACAATTAAATAAAATAGAAGCAGGGCACCCAGCAACTCGAAACTCGGCCTGGTTGTGAGGAAACACAAGAGGAATCCATTCGAACCTGTTCGGAGTCTGTAGTTGCAAATGGGGCGGCGCTAACACGGGAAAGGAAAACGAAACTAACTTCCCTGGGGGGGGGACTGTGACGTAAATGGTCACGTATATCCCAACAATATACAGAGTAGTAGGTGATCCCAAAGTTCCATCCTTCTATCTCTGTAATATCGTGACGTCATCAAAAGATCGAACACCATCGGAATAACATAGGGATTATAATTTTAGTGATAACGCCCCCTAGGACCCCGACCTACACACTACGGATGAAAGAGCTCAACGAGGAGAACCTATGGTCCGAGTTTCATTAATGAAGCTCAAAAATCCTCGGAGCTATGCGGGATTTAAAAATATATATAAAACTTTTTAAAATAATTTTAAAATGTTAAATATAGGTGAAGGAATGGGACTTAAGTCCTGAAAAAATATATCTAGGATGCTCATAGGGAGAACTATTGATTACAGCCGGTACGGTTGACCAAGGTGGTATAGGATTCGAGTTATTACTGGGGAAGCCCTATGGGGGGAGCACCGGAAGGGACCAATCAACGTAAAGCTCGCATTATCGATTTGGCGAGAGAACACTTGGCGCGAGAGTCGGCCCATTCAACAAACCAACTATTAGTTTTTATTAATTATCATTAAAGTATCGTATTGTCATCCAAAACAATCGTGTATATAAAATTTCAGTTTAACTGAATGCTTTAAAACGTGAGAAAAAAAACCGTTTTCAAGTTTTGACACAAGTCGCCAAAATTGTCGCTAAGTCGCCAATGTGGTTGTATTTGTAATTTTTTAAATAATTAGTTTTAATCAATTAATTTTTATTGATTATAATTAAATTATTGTATTGTCATCCAAAATAATCATGTACATAAAATTTCCGCTCAATGGAGCGCTTTAAAATGTATTTTACTAATGATTGAAAATTCCATCAAGATAAATAAATAAATATATAGAGAGTGTGAGCTAATAGCAGGAATTGAAAAACAACACTGGGGATATTATCAGGGCAGATAAAGCTCTATCAAATGAGCATGAAAGACGCTTCCGTGCTCCAATGGCTTCTGAAGCAGCAGCTGTAATGTCGGAACAGAAATTACCCGGCGAGATACTGTTATTAGCAAGCGAGTTACAACCAAGCAACGTGTTGCTGAAACATACCTATCGACCATACGACGCACTTCAATATCCAATACTGTTTCCACGAGGAGAAGAAAGATATCACATTGAATTGTATCAAGTTAATCCCACTGCAGGGGTTGTATCATCATAAACTGTCAGCTTTATGGATTCTTATGCATACCGTGTCATGATTCGAGCTGAACAATCCAACCATATTCTGAAATTTCGCCAACTTTTTCAGCCATTCGTTGTTGACATGTACGCTTAAGTTGAAAGCGAACGACTTAATTACATTCGTTACAATCAATCGAAACTTAGATCAGAAGAGTATATTCATTTATGAGATAAAATCGCAAATGATGAAGCTGTTGATATTAAGCAAAGGCATATACTTCCGGCTTCGTACTCTAGAAGTTCAAGACACATGCACTAATATACTCAGAATGCTTGACATGCGCTCTCAAATATGAATGTCCAGATTTTTTTATCACTTTCACAGGTATTTCATCTTGGGATGAAATTAAGGATCTACTCTTGCCTGAACAGCAATCTTTTCATTGACATGACCTTATAGCGAGAGTTTTAAAACAAAAATTGATACGTTTTATGGATCTTATCGCTAAGAACTATGTATATGGAGAAACTTGTAGCTGGATGCATTCCACTAAATGACGGAAAATAGGTTTACCTAATACTCATATCTTAATTTAGTTGGTTGAAAAAATTGCTCTCACTACTCAAATTGACGATATCATTAGAGCTGAGCTACCTGACTCAGAAGATCCGGGTTTATTTGAAATTGTCAAGAACATGATGATTCGCGGATCATGTGGGCAACATAGCATGAGAATATATACTCATGGACAAAAAATTTAGCGCAACAGAGAGGAGTCGTCAGAATGAAATGAAATTTTACATACGTAATGACTACTTTGATGTAAGTAAATTTTTAGAAAATCAAAGAAAAAGATAATTTATGTCATAGAGAAAAAGCAAAAGAACGGAGGATTTAATACTCTGTTGGACCCCCTCTAGCGCGAATGCACGTGTGATACGATCGGGCATTGAGGCATATAAGTTCTATATGATGTCTTGAGACATTTCGTTCCATATTTTGGCTGTACCTGGCCTCTAGTTCATTCAAACTCGTGGGATGCCCAACTCGTCATCCAAAATGATCCCAGATATGCTCGATTGGAGACAAATCTGAGGATCGGGCAGGCCATGAAAGAGTAGTAACAGTGTGGAGACAGTCTTGTGACACCCTTGCCGTGTGAGGCCGAGCATTGTCTTGTTGAAAAATGGCTCCTGCGAGTCGTTGCATGAGTGGCAACACGTGTAGTTGCAGGATGTCATGAACATACCGCTGGGTTGTCATAGTGCCACGGATCAATACTAGGGGTGACCGTGTATTGTAGGCAATGGCACCCCATACCATCACACCAGCTGTGGAAGCGGTGTGTTGCTGTAAAGCAGAAGAAGGATTGAGGCGTTCACCACGGAGTCTCCACACGAACACGATTGTCATCACTGCTGAGATTGAATCTGGATTCGTCGCTAAAGACGACCTAGTTCCATTCCACTGCAGTTCAGTTTCCTCGTGCGCGGCACCACTCCAAACGGAGGCGTCGATGGGTGGGCGTCAAGGGCAGCTCATGTAATGGGCACCGCGTTCCCAAATATCCTTCAGCCAGACGCCTTCGTATGGTTCGAGAAGACACAGGGGCCCCTAGTGAAGGTGCTACCTGTGTCTGGATGGCGGACGAAGAAGCAGTTGGCTGTACGGGTGCATTTCTTATGATAGGGAGGTCTTCTCGATGACTGGTCTGTCAAGAACGTCCTAAACTGGTCTTCGTGTAAATGACATCTCTTGGATCCACTGGTCTAAACACCTCCTCACAACACAATCAGAGCGGCCTAATTGACGAGCTACTCGCCTAGCTGACCACCCAGCTTCCATCTTGCCGATGATTCTCCTCCTCTCAAACTGCGACAGCTGTTCATAATGTCTTCGAAAACGGCGTTACAGCATGTCTACCTCAGCTCTTCCTTTTTTTAACGATTCAGCACACTCAAACAAGCTTTGGTTACCTGTTTTCTACTCCACGGAGAACGACGTTAAACGCCCTCTATTGGCTATACGCAATGCGCAATCACGCTTCATTTCTAATCATTTGTATATCTCTCCGACATGTACCTTCATGCCAAGTTTCGTTACGATCCCGCAATTATTTCTTGGCGCGCTAATTTTTTTGTCCATGAGTGTATATATAGTCGGACCCCTATTTAACGAATTCATCGGGACCGATTATTTTGTTCAATATATTGGGGTCCAAATGATATACAGATTTTTGCATTTACCTTTTGGAAATTCTACAATAAGCAACAACATAAAAAATATTCATAGTTAGAAATTTTACGCTTTTTATTCAACAGATAACTATTCTTAACAGGTTTGTATCGAAAATAATTTGAAGAGCGATTATATAAAGGGAGTTTATCAGTTTTGATGAGTAAAGGTCTCTCTCTCTGAACATAAAAATACTTCATATTACAAAAAAAAGTTCTTTAGTTTTTTTTTCAAAATAGAGAATGAAAAATAAAGGAAAAAAAAGTAAGGAAATAGTTAATAATTATAATTTCTTTCACCTTTAATTAGTAAAGCTATAGAAGTTTGGAAATTATTTATTCTACTGAAGCCAAATTATATATTTCACAAATAAATTCTAAGCAAATTCCCCCTCCCTTTTTTAAATATGTATATATATATATATATATATATATATATATATATATATATATATATATATATATATATATATTCCTTAACCCCTTAAAACTTTATAAGAAAACTAAATATCTCAGATTTACTCCAAAGTACACGCTGCATTATACTTCTTTTTTCCGCTCTCCTTTATGCATACAGTTCATAAAAATGTAAGAATACGTCAAAAAGAAACGTCAGTAAATAATAGAATGTACAATAAAATAAAAATTACAGCAGAATCGTGAATAAATTTGAATGAGATCTTATAGGATTCAGTAACATACGTCAAAAGAGGTTTCAAAAGAATTTTCAAGATATGACATACATACAGAACTTTCAAAATGCGTGAAACACTTGAAGCATCTAAAACACAATCATATTTGATGGCAAGAATATTACGTCAAAAATGTATTGGTATGAATATATGCTTTACGTAAATATAAGAACAATTTATTCATTCTGATTTCCTTTGATAATCTCTAATGTGAATGATTTTGTGTAAATGAGAACAATCTAAAATGCAAAGGATCCAAGGGAATGTATATGACTTGATAGGAAATTCAAATGAGGTCAAATTCATGTTCTTGTTCAGTTGTTACGAAAATAATAAAATTGCATCATATCAATACAATGTATCATCAATATTAATATAATCACCTTATTTTACAGGCAACGATTGTTTTATGACGCTCGAAACTAAAGAAATCTCATTTCTGACTTTACTCTTAACCGATCTTTTTTTTTTTAACCGAAAATGTTTGTTTGTTTTTTTTAAAAAAAAAGGCAAATTTTTTTAACTGTGTATAATTAATGAGGAAATAGAAGATTTTTTTTTTATTTTAAAGTTTTAACAACCATGTTTTATTTTACACGTGTGGAACACAAAAACTCTTTTACGATCCATGCCATGGAGAACTTTTCATATATCTTTTTATGTTAATACTTTTTCGAACGGTTAAGGGCTTTGTGTACATATGAGGAGAACTTTGCGAGTGCGTGTTCCTCTGAAGAATAATCCAGTGCTTCTCAAACTTTCAATAAACGCGACCCGCTATTCAATCATCTTTTTCACACAACGCGCCCCCTCCCTACAATAACAATGTATTGAATTCAACAATTCTATACTTTGACACTAAAGCTGCAATTCGACTTTAACCTCTTATGTGCCACCGACGTATAAAAACGTCTCGCTCTGCCAAAGCATTAATTTCTGGACTTACTCGTATATATATACGTCTTTCCGAAGTACAATCTTTTCTGTGCAGTGCTATCCATAAAATTATTCCGACGGCTTTGGAATGTTATAAAAGAACCTTGATAATGTTTGCGAAGGATTTATTTCAGAGAGGATTTGCTTATTTATTTCTTTTCTCCCCCTCAAAAAAACCCCGTCAAAATACGCTCGTCTACGTGGTTAACGGTGGGTGGCATTGGGGAGCGAATCGCGTAACTTTTAATTGGCAGTTAAGGAATTAATTATAAACTGTACAAATTATCAAGATAAGTGTTAATGCAAGCCCATGGGGTCAATGATAATTATCAAACTTGTTCTTAACGTAGTATTGTTAAATTAATAATTAAATATATATTACACACAGTAAAGATACACTTATAAGTGTATTATATCAGGGTAAATGTGGATTCAATCTTTTATTATATCATAAAGTATTTTGTTTGTTTACTTTCAGTAAATTAATAATTTTTTAAATAACCTTTTGTTTTCGACTTTTCAATATGCTCGCGCCCCCTTGTAGAGTCATCAAGCCCCCCCCAAGGAGGACGTACCCCACAGTTTGAGAAACGCTGGAATAATCCAAATAACCAGCAAACTGTTCTGAATCAGCATCCGAATTTAATCCACCTTTTCCCAAAAAAGTGTTTTTTGTTGTTTGAGTTATCCGTTATTTCAAAAGTCACCGGTCTGAATGCAAAATCATTGTAAACAATGAAACACAAATTTTAAGGAATTAAATTCCTGCCTTCATCCAAGAAAAATTCTCGTCTTCACCACAAAGAAAATGCCGGATGAAAAGCAATTCAGTGCCAAAGGCAAGCAGCATCACCTTTTCAAAACACAAGCACTAAATAATATCACCATAAGAATTAAAAAGAAAGAAAATATCAGTGTATGTATATCAGAGTACGTTCAAAACAGTTACAGCCTACTTTTTTTAACCCGTACAATCTACGGGCAATCTAAGGGCGTTATTAAAAACAGAAATTATTTTTTCCCCTTTCTTTACAAATTCATCATGAAAATTCATTTGTATATTAGCATTCTGACCTTGTATTTTGTATAACAAAGTGAAAAAGGGGGAGATCTTCGACTAGTCTTTTATTGGCTTCTTTTTTCGAGTGCTCTACATACTTCTTTGTTTATTCTGGGAATATACAAGCCAATTTTTTGACAATCACTGACCTTAAATGTTTTCAACGCTATCCCTGTCTCCATTATAAACACATTTTTCTATAAACGATAGTACCTTTGTTGTATTCCTGTCTTTCCATGGCTGACACACACAGATGTGGTTATTTTTCATATTTTCCAGGGGTGGGAAAATTAGCGATTTTGTTGTATTTCTCTGACTTGATATGACCATTTATAGAAGCAAGATACATTTCAATGCTGAAATAATCTCGGTCACACAACTATATGTAAATTCAGAAATACAAAGAAAATTTAAATTCAGGAACATCTTCAAGGTTTTGGTCTCTGAAATAGTTACGTTATAGAATGACAAGCTATTCATGATTTTTTGTCGTGATTCAGAATTTCACCACGTCCTTAATAAAGTTCAAGGGCGTTTACTTTTAAAGTCACGCAAACGGAAATTTTCAAACAATAATAAACGCTTAAGAAATGAGATTTTTTTGTGTGTGTAAATAAACTCATCCTTAATTCTGAAGAAATTATTTCAATTCATGATACAGTAAGTTACTTGAAATGAATAAAATACAAAGATAAAAGAATAAAAAAACTACTTATACTAGAAGAAACATATAATCACACAAAGAGTTGTAAATTGCTTACAAGGCTAAATAATGGAAATAAAAATAAACAAAAGAAATTTACTTCAAAAGACGTAATCACGATATTAAGCTTGATGGAATAATATTTGGTTACATAAAAACTTACTTCGTAAGAATGACATCCTTAATGAATCTAAAAGTTATCCTTGAGATTTACCCATATGTATCCTGTTCTATTGGTAATATCATCTCTCTCAGTATCCTGTTACATATATTCCCTTTAATTTAATCCTGAATAACTTAATTTTTAGTGGTCTTTTCCTTCAGGACTCGCGTTTAAATATTTAACTAGCTTACACGCATATCCGGGTTTTAAACGTAATTGAATCTTAAAAGTTAACAACCTGTATCTTAAAAGTAAGATTGCGTCAGAAGCTATCGAGCGATAGCTTTCCGCCAATCATAGCCACCGTAGGAAGAAGTCGCGTGAAATTTGCCGCCTCATATAAATAGCCAGAGTTCTTTGTCCCTTCCTCTTGAGAAATTGAAATCCTTTTCGAAATTTTTTTTTTGGAAGACTGTAGGATGTTGACCAATACAGACGTGTTTGTCTGAGCTCCGAGGCATACTTTCATTATATCAGGATGTCAACTATGGACACTGATCCACCCACGACGAACGATTCACCATGTTTTAAGCTTCAATTAGTCACGAGAAGGATGAGCACTCAGAGTATGCTTATTCACACGTATACCGAGTTGATTAGAAAGTTCGATAATTCCAACCCCGGTGATAATTTCTAACTCCAAGGAAAATAATGCAATTTGAAACTCCCATTAATTCTACTCCCCCTAAAAATAAAAATAAAATCAAAAAACGTAAAATTAAAAAAGATTCAGTGGAAGACTTTGTCTCCCCAAAAAAAAAAAAAAAATTGCAAGACCTGTCTCTCCTTCAGTTAGCGAACCAGTCGCAACAATCAACAGTTTCTCAGATCTTGAATCTGAGGAGATCAAAGACCAAGATAAAACGGAGGAAGTTAAAACTATTGCAGTTCCCAAACCTAAGCCCCCATTCATCTTAAAATCAAGGATAACTTTCGTACTCAGCTGATATTAATATACCAAAATTTCCCAGGCATTACAACTAAAACCCGAGGAGAATTTGTTAAACTTTTTACTAAGAGCGACGATGAACACCATAATTTAAGACGCTTTCTTGAAGGAAATAAAGACTTCGAATTTTTCTCAGTTAAACCAAAGCTAAATAAACCGATTAAAGTAGTAATAAAAGGATTACCTATTTTCACAAAAATTCAGGATATTCAATTGGATCTTGAGGAAGACGGATTTACTATTGAAAAAGTCAGTCAACCAATTTCGAAAAAATATAAAGGCTCCCTCCCATTTTTCCAAATTATTCTACCGAGAAACGCCAATAACCTTAAAATTTTTAATATCAAAACCCTAGGATACATGCAGATCCGTGTAGAAGGATTCCTCGTTAGAGGAATCACCCAATGTTACAACTGTAACAATTTTTATCACACGGCAGAAAACTGTCATTTAAAATCACGATGGCCACTACTAAGCAATGCCCAAAAAAAGAGAGGCAGGAAAATCCTTTTTGCATTAATTGCAAAGAATATGGCCATTCGGCCTGCTATACAAAATGCCCGAAATTCCCCCAACCTAAAAAGGGCTCGCCCTTATTAACAAATAAAACTTTCAACAGTAATGTATGTAAACAAGGAGTTTCCTTCGCTAACGTTGTTAGCGGAGTTACCTCCCCCGTTCTCCCCATCAGAAAATAAAAATGTAAAAACAAGTGAAAATAATAAAACAAACAAGGAAATCCACGGAATCGAACTTGATGATAATTCTTCTGACTTAGCTCAAGTGATTGAGCTCTCTCTTGTTAGTTTAATCTCTCAAATAATTAAAAGATCCCCAGAAATTTTGCAAATAATAACTAAACTTAAAAAAATGCTAAAGATAACAAATCAAAATCCTATCTTCTTGTTGAAGCTTTGCTCGACAAGGAATAATTTTTCGATTAAATAATTTACTTATTTTTTTAATTCCCCTAAATTTTTCTCTGGTTTTTATTCTATCTTAAATTTTTAACTCTTATTTCCATTGACCCTCCTTTCTAAATTTTGCAAATAATAACTAAACTTAAATTTCTATTGATTCATTCATTTCATTTCTATTGATGCTCGCTCCCAACATCCAATGAGAAGCCTCGGTACTCCAGTCATGCTCCTGAAACCCCGCCCATCACCATCAACCATGCTGCAGCACCAAGCCAAATCTAGATCCAGATAGAGGATGGAGGGATTAGTCTTATCCCGTTTCCTTACAAAATGTAGCATCCCTTCCTCTTTGTCTTTATTATGTAGAGTCTAAGTCCTATTTTTCTTTGTCTTCGTCTTGTGAAAGTGTACTACAGCTTTTTGTACTGCTATGTGCCTATTTTTAATAATCGTAACGTTGTGATATGTTACTTTTTGTTGTTCATCCTATCCATGTCTTAAGAAGAATTAAAAATGTCCCGAAACCAACCATGCATCTTTCCTTCAACATCTGGAATTAGATCACCACAGCACGTGCAAATAAATACGTTAAATCACTCACCCCACTCGCCACTGTTACATATATATATATACACTCAGGAACATTGAAAATAGCGACCCAAGAAGAAAGCATCGGATTGAAATGAAATTTAATACACATAATGACACAGATGAGAGATTCACTTGATCTCAAAAACAAGACAACTAAACGAATACAGGGTGTGCAACGACACAAATAATGGGCAACTTCAATAGCGCGTTGGACCACCTGCAGCTGCAATACATGCCGCCACACGGTCCGGCATTGAGTTGATTAGACACCTTATTTTGTCCTGAGGCAGATGGGCCCACAAATCTTAAACAGCCAACTCTAAATCATGTACAGAGTGACACGATGGCATCTGCCGTTTTAGCTGATTCCACACGTGCTCTACAGGGGACAAATCGGGGGAGCGGGCTGGCCATGCAAGAGTCTGAAAATAACGTAGGAAGTCTTGAGCAACTCTTGCTGTATGCAGACGAGCATTATCTTGCTGGAAAATTGCCCCTGGGAGACCATTTAGGAAAGGTCCTACATGGGGTCGAAGAATATCATCATCGTAACGTTGGCCCGTTAAGGTTCCACGCATCACAATTAAAGTGGACCGGCTATCATAGGCTATGGCCCTCCAGACCATTACACCAGCTGTGCGGGTAGTGTGACGTATTACAGTGTGGGGGGAATTGTACCACTCACCAGGACTCCTCCACACCGGTACACGGTTATCATCTGTCCCCAAAACAAACCGGGATTCATCACTAAACACAACCTTTTGCCAATCTGTGACATTCCACATTGATCTGGCTTGGCACCACTGTAGACGCAGTTGCCGATGTTCCGGTGTTAAAGGGAGTGCACGGAAAGGGAGCTTGGATTTAAGATTTGCTTCTGCAAGGTGTCTGGAAATTGTTTGTGGAACAATCGGTACGCCTACGTCTGCTCGTATCGTTGAACGAGTCACTGTGGGGTCCACAAGTACTTCCCGCACGATTCTTCGATCCTCTCTCCTCGTGGTCTTCATGATCGCTCCAGACCCGGTTTTTCGCGCGTGGGTACCTTCTCGTGTCCACTGCTCCCAACAATTTCGAACGGCACACTCCGAACGATCCACCTGGCCAGCAACACGGTGCGTCGACCAGCCTGCAGTTTTCATCCCGATGATCAGGCCTCTCTCAAACTCGCTTAACTGTGAGAAATGTCTTCTAGCGCACGTTTACCTGGCATGTTTCGCTTACCAAAGTCTTCCTACAATCGGCGGGTAATCGTCACGTTTATGAATAATAAGAATTTGCGCTGGCTTATATAGCACCCTCCTCCTGATTGTAGCGCCACCTCGGCGTGTATGAGCATGCGTATTGGCACAAAACTAGGATCATTTTCATATCACATTACGCTGTACTTATTTGCAAAGTTTCGCGATTGTACTTAGCTTCCTTCTTGGGTCGCTATTTTCAATGTTCCTGAGTGTATATTATTACTAATTTATTGATACACTATTTTCTCTTCCTTTTCTTATCCCTATGCATAATTTTGGCAAGTATAGGAAAAGGTTGGCTGGTCTTAAGATTATGTTTAGTCCTACAATCCTAGTTCCTAAGACTAATTACACTACTGTGGTCATTTAACTAACCTATATTACCTTTTATAAATATACGAAAGACTTTTTTTTTTAATCTTCAGTAGACAAAGAGTAAAGAAAAAAAAGATTTTATTACCAAATGTTTTGTACAAGCATAGTTACTATTTTAAATATAATCGCTGTGAAGATTCATGCATTTGTCATGTAGGTGGACAAGTTATTTGTTATTAAATATATGTTTGTAAGCGTTGCGACTCGAGAAACTATTCTTTTTCGATTTCAATATCTTTTATTTTTCTTCAACACGCAGGATAAAATGAGGTTATTTATACTTATGAATTAATGAAGCAATATACATGAAAGAACGAATTATTTGAGCACACGCTCTGTAAACATAAAGTTATACAGTTATTCTCTTAACGTAAAACGCGTTAACTACTTAGAATATTCCAAAAACATACTTAACTAAAATTCTGTTCCCAGATTCAAAGTGAATAAACAAATATTAATTAATATAAAACAGGGAATATTGAACTTATTAGGAGTGGCAGCAGTAAGCAAACAACTCAGCACTGAATTCAAAAATCAACATCTTTGTTTTATTTGAAGCTTCAGTTTTTATTTAGATTTTCACATTCAATTTACTACAGGTTATTACATAGAAAAATTAAAGTGAATATGGAAACAAAATTTTCTATCATTGTTTTAAAACTATTTAGCTTAGGGAGAGACTTATTAAAATATTTTTCAACATAATTTTTCTTTCATAATTGTATTAATTTAAGTAGTTATTTGAGATGTTAAATAATACAAAAATATAATTTGAGTAAAACACTTCATATTTTATAACCTGTAAATGGATTTAACAGTTGCATTTTAATGTTTATAAATTTAAAAGAATTAATATAACCTGTAATATTGTTTTTCTACAAAATATCAGGTAAACTGAACGCATCTGAAATTCGGTTAAGTGTAGTATAAGGGGGGGCACTTGGCGCAGTCCTTTTTTTGGGGGGCGACTAAAAGTGGCCACCATGGTACTTTTTTCGGAATTACTTATTATTTATTTTAGAATGAATTCGATATCTCACCATGACATTTAGATAAAAATCGGCAAATCCGAAGAAAAATTGCTAAATCAAAAGTGGTCCCCTATACTACACTTGAGCCCTGTAATTCATATATGTTTAATTATTGATATACTAAAAATATTGGTCTTTAAATACAATTTATACGAAACAACTTTTTTTGTAAAGAAATTGTCAATTTGTTTGAGTTTACTATCCATTTATGTCATAAAATTTGGTATTTACGTATTACCGCAACAATGCCAACTTTCAAAATAACTCGCCAAGTTGGCAACCCTGATTTGGCATGTGTCTTATGCGCTGAATCGGCAACCATGTGCTTCGTTTCATATGTCATTAATAGGTTGCGATAATACGTACTTAAAGTTATAGTAATTTGAAAGGTTTATAATATTAATTATTTTATTACTTATGTGAAATTTAAGTCTTGAAATATCTTATTTTGGCCCAAACTCTTGGCAAAGAATGAAAGCAAACTAAGGGAAATTGCACCAGTAGCTCATTTTTCTATATTGATTGTCTATCCAATTTGTGGCTAATAATTCGCCCGGTTGGCGATAAATAAAGGTGTGGACTAAAATAGGATCCAATCACTCAAAGCCCCCCCTCCTAATCTACACTTTAGCCTTAAAATCTTACCTTAAGTTTTTCAATAACATATATGTTCGTATGTACTATTCACATTACAGGTTCGGAAAGATCCTGGTTAAATTCATACTTTTGGCAACAAAGACAAAAAAAATAGTGCCAAAATGTGCCAACGATCCGTTTTTCCTTGTTGGACTTCTTTCCAATAAGACGATATTAATTTGCCTAGTAGAGTATGAAAAATGTGCTGTCCCAAAATAGGATCCACATGAATGTTGAATTCTTGCTTTAACATGGAAAAGAGAATTAGTCACAGAGTGATTTTCGGGAAATTCTCATTCTATTTTTAAAAAAAAATGTTTCCCTAAATTATCAAAGCTAACTCTCTCTCTCATTTTATTTTAGTTTTAGCTAAAAGTTTTAGTTTTAGCTATTTAGTTAAAAGGGTTGCTTAGAGTCGTTTAAGAGCATACAAAGTTAAACGATCGAATTAACATAATATTTTGATATTGTATACTGAACGAAGTGTTGCATTTGTTTAACTATTACGCTCTATCCATTCAATAGTTGGAGAAGAAAATAGAGGAAGATACACAGCAAAATACTTACCACTACGCAATATTTCAATAACTGTACACTATTTGATATTATCGATTTAGTTACAGCTTAGAATAACCTACGATTAAAGTTAAATAATTGTCTTCCTTTTCCAGATAAGAAAATATCTCGACCACATTGATTGATATATTTCGATATTACTAGCGTAGAGAAAAGTATGCTCCTATACATCTTTTCCAACTAAGCTTTGTTCGAATATCCGGCTTAAAATATGCTGCTGACCACACAAAATGCAACACCAAGAAGGATCAGAGATATCACAGTGAAATTTATTTGACAGATAACATGTTGTACAAAGATCAAACGATTAAAATTGCAGCCACTTGTGACGTGTGGAGGATGACAAAAAATCAGTAGTTAGTGTAGCCACCATTGTTGAGTATAACAGCTGCCACACGCCTCGGCATAGAATCAAAGAGGCTTTGGATTTTTTCTTGGGGGTACACCAGTATACATACGGCTTCCACATATTGCCAAAGTTGATTTGGTGTAGAAGTGGGTGGTGTATCCCGGGCCAGTCGTTGTGCAAGCATGGACCACACGTTTTCAATTGGCGATAGATCGGGAGAACAAGTAGGCCAAGGAAGCAATTCAATTTGATGGGTAAAGAAAAACTCTTCAACATTGCGTGTCACGTGTGGTCATGCATTATCCTGTTGGAATATAGCTGATGGCAAGCGCTGAATGTATGGGAGGACCACGGGCTCCAGCACCTCAGATATGTAGCACTGGCTGTTCAATGTATCGGCAATGCGTACTAGATGGCAGGGACAGTGTAATCCAATATCACCCTTAACTAAGATATCCGGTGCAGGACCAGACCCGGTGCATAACGCAACAGTTTGGCAGCCTCTTACCATAGTGTCTCCAAACTCGAACCCGACCATTGTGATGTTGCAGGCACAAGCGGGATTCGTCAGTAAACACAATGTCATTCCTTTCCATTGTCCATTCCCGCCGTTCATCGTACCATTGGGGGGCGCAAATGCATGCGGCTTACAATCAAGGGTAAACGAAGCAATGGGCCCCTTGCGGACATTCCACTCTGTTGCAAACGGCATCGAATGGAAAGAGCGGACACCAAATCATGTTTAACATACTGAATCTGTTGTGCTATGGTTCGTGATTGGGCTACGCGATCCATTAACTGCCATGCGCACAATTCGTTGTCATACGCAGTGGTGCAACGAGGTGGGTGGGATCGGTCCCATTGGTCCACCTTTCCTCCTGTATCTAGCGATGACAGATTCACATCACAGTTGCTTTGTTTCGTCCAACACGTTGACCTATTTCTCTGAAGGATAATGCGCAATCCTTATAGGCCGCTATTCCCCCTTGGTTGAATTCAGAAACTTGGTCAAAAGACGCTCGATGCCTTCCCCGAGGCATAGGTGCAGTTACAGAAAAAAAAAAAAAAAAAGAAAACACGCTTGCGGGAGGCGTTACGGTCACCCGGGATGTGCGTCTGTGCTATAATGCTAATGATTTGGACATTTCATCGTTGCATTTTGATGCAAATTACACTTAGTTTGCATGCTTCCTTCAGGGTGTTGCATTTTGTGTGGCGATCAGTGTAAGTTTAAAACATATTTTTTTAAACTACATATGTTATTTTCTTCCCACATAACATGTATTTTATTTCCAATATTGTTAAGCAAAAAGCCTCTTAAACTTTAAATTGTGAATTAATTATTGTATATATATTTTAATTTTAAAAATATACGATACATAAACAAGTGTATGCGCTATAATTACTCCACTTCATATAAATACTGCGATAGATTTGTATCCGAAAATAGTATTTCAAATTTGCTTTCTTGTTCTTTAAAACTATGCACATGCACTTATAATTGGAGGAAGTTTTCCTTCATTAATCCAAAAATTTTGTTACTTTTTACAACTGGAATACTTGATTTTCATTATTCATTACAGTACTTCCCTTACAGAAAATGATTTATTCTTATTTTGTATGTTTCTTATGGACAGATCTTTAAAAACATGGCGACTGATGCCAAAAGAAGAAAATTTCTAAATCTAGAGAGGGATCGTTTGACGAGATACCAGCATCAACACAGGGGGTTAAGCTTTTTAAAATTGTGGTTACCTCCGACAACTGACCGAAGCGTAAACATAATTGGTCTCAATAACCATATATATAAAGCAAAAGTTCCTACGGTTCCTCTTGACCAATTGCCTCCTGATGTGGATCCGGAATCTATCGATGAAGGAAAGCTGTATCGAGTAAGCTGCATATTTTTCTTTTTAATTTTTGCGTTATCTAACAGTTATTTTTTCACCTGTAATATTTTTTCATTTATTTTCACAATCAATTTTTAACATTCCATTCCTTTTTAAAGTCCTTGTTCGTCCAAAGTAAATGATTATCAGAGGCTACTTTAGGGCAATTATCGACGGATCTCTGAACTTTGAACCTCGTTCAGGTGATTAAGATAACCCCTGAGATGGCATTCTACTCTCTGTGTGTGTGAACTTCAACATCCTGCCTCATCCTCCAAGATCCTCCTCTCTCTCAATAGTTTTAACGTGCACCTCTCTCAACACTGTGTGGACGTGGTAGCCAAGTGCTCAAGGTAACGGATTCGTGGCCGGCGTGTCATAAGTTCGAGCCTAGTACCGTTAAAGACCCGCCGTGCAGATGGGGCCAATGCACGTTAAATATGTCGAGGTTCAAATGCCCTCTCGTTGGTGTGGTGGGGAAGTAAGGAGAGGGCGGTGCCAGCTCAGGTATCCTCGTCACTTGACCATAGTTGAAAATTACGAGATCCGTCGCTAAAAGCCCTCGATTAGCTGAACAGTGCAACGTTAATCTTCATTCATTTTCAACACAGTAGGTCATCAATGGTACGAGAATTCGAACTCACAAAATGGCAGAAACACCGCTTGCCTTGAGTTTGTGATCATGGATCCCGCAACCACTTGTTCAGTGAGTGAGTGAATATTAACGTCGCACTGTTAAGCTACAAGAGGGATTTTGGAGAAGGACCACGTAATTTTGAACCTAGGTCAAAGGACGAGGACGACACCTGAGCTGGCACCCCCTCTCCTAACTACCACACCAACGGGAAGACGTGTGAGCTCTCGACAGATTTAACGTGCAACGCTTCCCTACACGGCGTGTCTAACCAATTGTTCAGAATAAAGAAACTGGACAGAAACTTAAAATATGTTTTTTTTTCTCACATGTAAGTATACCTAAATATATAATCCTGTAGTTGCTACACACATTTAGCGTTTTATTATTTTATTTTGTTTATCGAACACCCGTGCTTTTCTTCTTGACAATTTAACGGCGAGCCCGACAGTACTGGCTGCCGACGTCGTCAGGGGATGAGAATCTGCAGAGGCGTAACTCAGAATACTAAGGCCCCCTTGCAAAGTCCGGTTTTGGGCCCCAAGCCCATACACGTCCATGGTGTCAGTCAATGTTTGGGCCCCTTAGAATCAGTGGGCTCCCCCGCAATGCGGGGATGTACGTTGCGCCACTGAGAATCACTGCATTACATGATACTTTAAAAAACAATTTATAAATACTAAATTTACTGAAAGAATTAAAAATTAGATATACTTTGTATTAAAAATTAAGAATTTTTACCTATATTCATTTCCATGAAATTTCAGAAAACAGGGATCAATACATAATGGGACATTGCAAGCTATACAAACGGGGGGCGGGGGGTATCTTCTTCTCATGTGCCTTAGTTAAGCATAAACAGCAATTTCTACATGTTTTTCTTTTTGGTCAAGTTGGCATGTGTCATCAACTTTAGTCAATCGTACGACATCTGGAACAGTTTTCTTGCTGCTGAGGAAATTTACAAGTTGTCCTTTACGTTTGCAGCTTGAAAATCCAGGTATCAGTTGTGCTAGCCGAAGTGCTAGCAGCCCAAATCACAGATAGGATACCAGCCTCCTATGTGGCCATTTAAAATTAAGTTTATAGTATGTTTATTTACACACACAGCGGCATTATAAAAAAATTAAAACAATTTCTGATCTTTAATCTTGAGACATTCTAAGTGATACAACCCAGGAAAAAAATTCATTAAATTTCAACTAAACAATAGAAAAATATACAATAAATTTTCTTTTCTTTTTTAAAAAAATTCAGGAAATAAGAGACATGAAGTTTCCTGAAATTCCACCTTTAGAGCCATTAGGTCCGGTCCGTCGTGTAGGAGGAGAATATACGAAAGCGAAAAGGTTTACATTTGCACCAGTGGCAGTGCCTGTAGATTTGGACAAAGTGGAAACACCAATTTTAGGAACAGATGGCAAATTATATCGAGGTACATCAAAAGCTGCTCCAGCTGCCGCATTGGATCGAAAACTGGCAGGCTCAAAGAGACCAGTTCGGCCTCCAAGTATATATAGTTCTTCCCGTGGAAACGTAACACCAACTGTTGTATCTCTTTATGTAGACGGAAAACCACCATCAGAAAGAGGACAATTAATACCAATTATTCAAGTACCTTCTACTGATCTAGAAAAAATGGTCAAATTTATTTTGACTAAAAAAGAAGCAGATTTCGAGCAACGAGATGGTGTTCAAACAGAAGAACCAGAGGATTTGAAACCTGACGAAACAGAAACAGAGAGTTTGAAACCTGATGAAACAGAACCAGAGAGTTCGAAACCTGATGAAACAGAAGAACCAAAGAGTTTGAAACCTGATGAAACAGAGGAATCAGACGCAGAATCGACATTATCAAACACTTCTACCGAGCCAGACGAATCTTCAGGTGCAACAACAGAGCCTCCTACTTCTTCTGAGCCAGAAGAATCTTCAGGAGCAACAACAGAGCCTCCTACTTCTTCTGAGCCAGAAGAATCTTCAGGAGCAACAACAGAGCCAGAAGAATCTTCAGAAGCTGCAACAGAACCTCCTACTGAGCAAGAAGAATCGAGTAAGACTTCAGAAGCAACAGATTTAGCTACTTCAGAACCAGAAACCGAATAAATTTCAGTCTCTCTCTCTCTCTCAATAAAACTTATTTTTATTTAAAAAAAGTCCAAATAATGGACTTGAGTCAAAATAGTTGCATTTTTTAAATGAAATAATACTAATATATTTGTGTATGTAATGACTGTAGAAATACACTGGTGTTCAATATTAAGAGAATTTTCAGATTTGGCGATTATCCCTAGAAGTACTGGACAGATTTTGATTAAATTTGCT
The DNA here is from genome assembly GCA_019973935.1 of Trichonephila clavipes. Classification (NCBI taxonomy): domain Eukaryota; kingdom Metazoa; phylum Arthropoda; class Arachnida; order Araneae; family Nephilidae; genus Trichonephila; species Trichonephila clavipes. Next base: position 328,089 of record BMAU01017445.1, read on the forward strand.
ACGTTGTTGTTACTAATGCCACCTGATCGGCAAAAGCCAGATTAAGGCCCACGAAATTCATCATGGCAAAGGGCTAAGTGACGCCAGTCGTTAGCCGTAGCTTTGAGCACCATACAGGTGACAGAACGATTTAGCTCGGTTTCACCCCACTTTTGAAGGAGAACACCCTGGGGTGGGATCAGGGGCATTCCACCTCTTTTCCCCCTCCATCAACTTCAAGAGAGGACTTACTGCTCGACGGCTATATAAAGTTCAGATTCGGCTATATAAAGTATTCAGATTTCTTCGTTAAAAAGGGAGTGCGCGTTATACGACGAATATACTAACAAATTAAAAAAAATTACCTTGAAAGTATAGGGGCACGTTATATACGTCGGATTTTACGGTAGTTATTTTGTGATAGAATTATAAACTTTTAAATACAAACAGGATCCTGTAATTGCCCCATCTACATTGGGAAAAAAAGTGCGGTTTACATTAGAGTAAATACGGTATCACTAGTTATTTGAAATTCTTAAAAACCACAACATATGCAATCTGAAGGTGGAATTATCTTTCATTTTTTTTATATTATTTTTTAACTGAAAAATATATTTATAAAATTTCACTAAACAAATTAAGTTTTATTAATTACTAAAGTAAGCAGTGAGTATTATACGGCTACGTCTTAAATATATTAGCAAATATAAGTGAATAGAGGTTTTTAAATAATTAAATTACAAATTTTTAAAATTAAACTTAAATTATAAGCTAAAATGTGAACTACAAGAGAGAAGTATTGTTTAAAATGTATAAAAGACCTAAGATGCTGTTAACTTAAATTTATGTGTGAAATTGACATCGTTAATTTTTTTTTTATTTAATTAATATATATACATAAAGATATCATATGCAATATAACACTTTGCACAATATCACAACGTATTCAATTGAATTGTATATATCGATAAAACAGGATTTATAAACGTTATTAAATGTATGTTTCATAACTTAACAAAGATTTGCTTTTTGAAAATTACATAATTATGAGAAACCTGTTGACAGTTTTTTGATAAAATTTGTTTTACTTACATAGATTCATTAAAAACATATTTTCCAAAGGGATTAATAATCATTTTTAGATATTAATTCGACAAAAAGTAAAAGATCGAGTTAAATTTTTAATTTTTTTTATCACTTCACATTAAAACAAGTTTCAAACATTAAATAATATTGGTACTTACGTCCTATCGAAAACAATGCAAGCGTTCAAGATAACCCGCAAAGTTGGCAGCCCCGATTTCGCATGTATCGTACATGCTAAATTGGCAGCCATGTGCTTCGTTTCATATGTAATCAATACGGTTGCGATAATACGTATATAAGCATCAATGTATTTTTCTTAATATTCATCTTTAAATGTTACACCCTTTCTGCTAAATTTTTGTCTAATTTGTTTTTGTAGTAAAAAAGTTTGTGGATGAAATATATTGTTTCGTGTCGACATTGAAAAGGAAGTTCGTAATTCAATTGTCACGTCTTTAAATGTTGTTCAAATTTTTTTTTTTACTGCATACTGTATATTCCAGCGTATTAGTGCACTTATACGAGGGCTGTAAATTAAGTAATGGCAAAATAGGTATAAATCAATTTTTAATGAACTTACAAGTATAATTGCTTTATATTCCTTTTATGTAACCACCAGCAAAGTTTACAATCTTTTGTGAAATATCGGAAAGCTGTTGGAGATTATTGAGAAGGTGTTGATTATTGATGTCAGCGATGGAGCACCCTAATGTACGACGTACAAATGAAGCGTCACGAAATCGTAGAGGCTCCTTCAACTTCGAAAACAGATCGAAGTCACAAGGGCGGTGGGTAGCCTAGTGGTTAGAGCATCGGACTCCAGACCGGAAGGCCTGGGTTCGATGCCCGATGCCACCAAATACCCTCCGAGTACACATGGAGTACATGCTCGTTAAATCAGTGGGTCCGAATGTGTGTCTTGTGGGCTGAATCACGAGTGCAGGGGACTGGAGCATATTTCCCCCGCTTCAATTCCATGTCTAAATTGTAGAGGTGGAGATAGGTGGTGTCGCCATCTATTTTCCCTTCGGGGAGTTCGCCGAGCTAATTCGTACTGTCACCTGTATGGTACACAAGGCCAACGACAGGCGTACTTCTAGCCCCTTGTCACGATGAATTTCGTGAACCTCGTTCTGACTACGTCAGACAGGTGGCATTAGCCACAACAATAACACAACAAGACTTATGTCAGGTGAGCAAGGAGGGTGCTCCGAGATTTTCCACTGCTACCGTCGCAATAGGAGAGGGAGATTGTTTTGAAATAAACACGGGTGTTTGCTCTGCATAGCCGGAAGCAGATGGTGCTGTAGAAATCAGCAATAATAGTCTGCGTTAACAGTTTGTCCCACAGGCACAGCATGCATAAGAATCTCTCCGTCCAACCGCATGCCACAGTCAGCACAACTTACACCCGTCCCGGCTCATGTCAAAATTTCTGTGGACGTGACGAACCTTGGTGACGCTATTCATTTGATTGAGGCTTTAATTGAGGTGCCGGTGGCCACGGTAGCCGAGTGGTATAGGTATCGGATCGTGGCTTGCCTTGTCACGAGTTCGAGCCCAGTACCACTAAAGACCCACCGTGTAGGGCAGCGATGCAAGCTAAATCTGTCGAGAGATGAAACGTCCTCCCGTTGGTGTGGTAGTTAGGAGAGGGGGTGCCAGCTCAGGTTTCATCCACGTCACTTGACCATGATTCAAAATTACGTGGTCCGTCACCAAAAGCCCTCGTGTAACTAAACAGTGCGACGTTAATATTCAATCAATCAATCGAGGTGCCCACGTTTCACATCAATGGCAACAATACGCTGCAGAAATGTCCCTCCTTTGCGGTATCTCTCCAGGTGGATGGCAGCCGGTGCCTTTTCTGTACTTCGGTGAGTTGATGTGGAACCTAGTGGGCAGCAATTTTCCTCCTGTTCAGATTTTTTTTTTCTTTATGTTCCACATCGTTTGATGCCCTTAGACCAACCTCTAAGGATAATTCCCGGTCAGTCCATTGACGGTTTATGGAAAGGAGATCGCTTAGGATCTCAGCCTGATCTTGGGGAATGGAGGGCCGACCTGTGCGTTGCAAATCAGCAGTCTCGTTCCGACCCGAACGAAACGCATTTAAGAAACTCTATATGATAATACATTTTCAACACAGGATCCTGGTAATCTACGATAACATTCTGTTGCATTTTTGCTACGTACAACCTCGATTTTAAACCACGACCGCTGATCAACTTTTGAAAACATGCTCTAGAGCGCGATGGAAACTTAACTCTCCACTTTAACACCACACAACAACCCTTTAAATTAGATCGACTGCTTTTTGCATTCTACTCATCGACAACAGCGCCACCTCAACGCTCCCATATCCCATTTGCGAAAGCTTGCTCTTCAGCTAATTTTTATGTTGCCACTATTTAATTTACAGCTCTCGTACTTTCGAGTTGCAATTCTTAATTTTGGGTATATTTGCCGTATATTTGCTCACCTTTATTTTTTTTACGAAGAAACCCAAAATGTATATGTGCAGATTTTTTCAATTCAACACTTTTCAAAGATGTTTACACCATTGATAAGAATACTTTTTGATTTTATTCTTTCTTCCTTTTTTTTTTTTTTAAAAAAAGCCACACTACTGCATAAAAACAATTACTAAATACTATTATGAAAAAGAAAATCTAACGAATCAATATTTTCAGATATTTAAATTGTGATGTCGCCCCCTTAGGGTGCCCTTCTCTTTGATTATCAGCGTGAGCTAGAGGTGTAGGAATAAAGGAAGAACTAGCAGCCGTCATGATCTTAATATGACTTGATTAAGATCTTTAACTTAATCGTCTAACTAATTAGATAATAATATATGAGAGAGAATCTACGGTGGCAAAACACACAATATATATAATACCGAAATTATTTAACCCGGACCACACACACACTATCAATAACTGACTCGCCTAAACTCAATTCCAATACCATCACACATCCTACTATTAAATAGTCAATCCTACCTTGATGTAGTCTGAAGTAGCGATCGCAATAATCCTAGATGAAGTTGCGTATTTACTCGAGTGCAATGGTATGCACCTTGACTTAAGGGCTCTCTCTCTATCACGTATAATTCCTGTTTGCGTCCACGTAACGTTTTCCAAAACCTCTTCATTGGTGTGGTGTGGTAGTTAGGAGAGGGAGTGCCAGCTCAGGTGTCGTCCACGTCACTTGACCATGGTTCAAAATTACGTGGTCCGTCGCTAAAAGCTCTCGTGTAGCTAAACAGTGCGACGTTAATATTCAATCAATCAATCAAACCAAAACCTCTTCAAGCTTAAACCACGCGGATTATCTTTACATTCCTCAAATTGCCACCTCGCTTACTCTAACTTCCGATATTTAAAAGCTTCCTAATTTGAATCTTTCTTTTACGCTTCACTTCTTGGATTTGGTTGGAAAAGAGTTGCCATTCATTCTGTCCCCAAATGACATGTTAATGAAAAGACGCGTGAGCCCGTCACAAAATTTTTAACACCATAAAACTCGTAAATTCAAAAATTTCACGCTACTCCTCAGTAATTTAGGAAAAATTTGAGATAAAAAATGTAATTTAGATCTATTACTTACCAACCAACATCGCTCTTTAAAACGCCACGAAGACTTTTGGTAATGGACCTCATTGTCAAGTGGTGAGGACTACGACTTAAACGCGTGGCATCATCATTTTCCAAATTTCTACACCACGCCAGCTTAGATTTCAAGCCTCAACAAATTTAACTAACATTAGATTCCCCTACATGACAAGTCTTTAATAACCCCAGGTTACAAATTCATGACTAATTCCCCGATTTCAACATACCTTGTAATTCTGATTAAATGGACACCTGTGAGCTGGAAGCCTCCTCTCCTAATCCACGGTAACACAAAGGAATTTGAGTCTGACAGATTTAATGTGCATAAATTTCGCTTGAAGATACTCTTTCGAAATATCAATAGCCACGACTCTCGGCCGTAAGCGAAACACATTGGAAACGACAAAGTATGAAGGCAAATCAGAAATTCTTTACTCCTACTTCTAATTGACTAAAACAGTGCTCCTCAAACTTTCAATATTTGCAACCCAATTTTCCTCACGCCTCCTCCCCCCTCATACAATAATAATGTATTGAACACAATAAAATTATACTTTGACGCTAAAGCTACAATACGACTTTAATTATAAACAATATAAACTATCAAAATAAATATTAAATTTTGTACATGACAAGCCCATGAGAGGCAGTAATAATTATGAAACTTGTTTTTAATTTAATATTGATAAATTAACTATCAAAAACATTGCGAAGTACTGATACATTTATATTATATTATTTCTTTTCAGTAAATTAATATTTATTTTAAATTACTGCTTCAGCTTTTTAATAAGCTCGGGCCCCCCTTACAGGGATATCCCCTCTAGGGAGCGCGCCCCACAGTTTGAGAAACGCTGGACTAAAATAAGGTACATTACAAATATACATACATACTATTCTATATACACTTTACACTATTTTTCGAAATAGAACCCCACAGGTTTAGGCATTTGTCCAACCACAGCATTAAATTTGAGATGCTCTTGTGGTATAATTCGTCCGGCTGACTGTTGTTTTTGTTCCATCGTTGTCTTACCGAAGACTTCTTCAGCGGGCCAATAACGTGGAAATTACTAGGGTCGAGGTCCGGAGTGTTCATAAACGTAGCACTGAAAAACAATACGAGGGATTTAAGTGATGGATCTCGTAATTTGAACCACCGTCAAGTTATAGGAGCGACACCGAGTTAGTACCTTTCCCCCTCTGCAAACTACGAGTGCCACATCACGCCGACGGGACTTTGAGCCTCGACCCCTTTACACGGCGGGTCTTCAGTGACACTAGGGCTGGAGTATGTCATCCCAACCACTAAGCTAATACGGTCACGGGATCGAAATCCGGACTGTACGGTGAATGGTTAACCTACCAGGATGCCGGAACTTGGCGGTTCTGATTGTCCCTTAATCCTCGCATTGTAGTAAAGAATAATTACTTCGTCCACATCGAGAATTCATGACCGTTTACGAACTACTCCCGCCACCACTTCACACTTCTCAAAGCGAGACACTTTCCCTATACATAGGTTGTATTTCATTGGATGTTTGTCTTTGCTCGATAGAAAACGGATCACATTTCGTTGCTTGTACGCCGTGGGCGTGTGAAGCTCAACTGACGTATGAAACAGTTGATCGCAGAGCCATACCATGAATGTACCAGTAAATAAGGCTAGGTCGATCCAAGAAAGGTCCTCCGATGAGAATGGATATATCAAGCCTTTTCCTTGCACAGCCAATCTCGATAGACTTCCAGGGCACATTATTCTTGCTAGTTCTCTTAATAGGTATTTAGTACAAGCGCATGCCTGATAAATAACAGAACCAAGTTCCTCAACGACTGTATTTAGCAAGAACTATAAGTGCAACTGTAAAAGAGTTAAATATATGAGCTATACGAGAAAAACAAAATTTCCGAAAACGACACCAGTTTGCTTTCTTTGTATTGAATATTACAAAAGGAACACTTGTGATGCATCTCGCGTGAGTGAATATTAACTACTCGAGAGCTTTTGGCAACAGACTTCGTAATTTTGAGCCATGGTCAAGTGACGAGGACGACACCTGAGCTGGCACCTCCTTTCTTGACAGCCACACCAACGGGAGAACGTTTGAGCTCTCGATAGATTTAACGTGCATCGCTCCCCTACACGGCGGATTTTCAGTGGTACTAGGCTCGAACTCATGATACGTCTGCTACGAGTTCGATACCTAAACCAGTAGGCTATCGCGGCCATTTGATGTATCTCGCAGGACAGTGGACAGATAAAACTCGAATTCTATCGTCAGATGACCAGAAAGTGACTCATTTTCAGAAAGACACCAACTCGAATTATCCTGGAGTAGATTCGAACTGTGACATCAATATAGTTCGTACCCTGAGTTGCACGGAAAGTAGACCCACAGTCTTCCTCGATAATAAATAAGTTGCTGCCAGAAATAAATTCACATAATTTATCTCCTCGGGTATCTTAATAGGGATTAAACCATAATTCAGATTTGCTATTGGAGTCCATACTCGAAACCAGTCGATTGAGATTTTTGTAACTAAAAACTTGGCAGATTTTATAAAGATCCGAGTGTAAATGTTTTTTGAAGGTTCAAAGTAATTAAAGACTACGGTTTAGAAGGTTGAAAGATAACGCAAACGAACAATAACGCGGCTGCCTTAATAATGTCAAAATTAGGATCATAAAAAAGGTCTATAAGTAGTGGGATTCGGAAGAGAATTCTTGCAGCTATGATGTTCCTAAACCAGTGCACAGTCAATGTTATCTGTTTCCATATTTAAAATCAGTTGCTGTCATAGATTTAGATCTGCGAAGGTTTAATTGCACACACTTTGGAACTTATTTATTTGACCTAATCATAGTTAATTCTATAATGAATATTTTTCTTCATAAAAATATGGGTAAGGACACACACAGCACTAACAAAAAGATTTATGATTAACATTCACTTTTTGATGCATTTTTTTTTGTGTGTGTGATTGAAACGGATACAGTTTATACACTGCTGGACAATTGCTAAGGACGGATCACAAATTGCTATGTAGCATAACATTAAGCGAGACATGAGGCCTAGTAGGATAAAATATAGTTGCCACACTGTTCAGACATTAGAATAAAGAATATTTATTGTTCTGGAAAGTACAAAAGCTGTGAAACAACTGAAAGAAAAAAAAATGTTCATTTGATCTGCGTACGGAGAAATGGAACAATGCATCTAAAAGTCAGCAGGCACCTTAAAGAAAGATATCAATACGGGATATGTCCACCGTGGAGTGTGATGCAACATTCCACACGTCGTACCATACTTTGCACAACATTATCCAGCAGCTGTTGAGGCAATTTATCCCATTCCTCTGTGAGTGCATGTTCTTGTTTGTCGGAGGATAGTTTCGACCAGCAACTTGCCTCCCCAAAGCATCCCACACATTTTCAATGGGGTTTAGATCTGGAGAACGCGCTGGCCATACGAGACGTTGAATACCCTGGCTGTCTAGACAATCCTGAACAGCGAGTGTTCGATGACATGTTGCGTTGTCGTCCATAAAAAACAAATTTATCACCGACAGCACCACGGAAAAGACGAACATGAGGAAGTAGAACTTCATCAATGTATCGTTGGCCCGTCATAGTCCCATTCGCAACCACATGTAGGCACGTGCGGCCATTGATCATGATGCCGGCCCACACCATGATACTGCATGTCAGATATCGGTCCTTTTCCTGACTATTTTCTGGACGATAAGCAGTACCACTCTCGCGCCAGATCAGTTGGCGTCTACAATCCGATGACAGACTGAACCTACTCTCATCTGAGAATAGTACGCATGCCCAGTCCTGTTCAGTCCAATTGTGATGCTCACGACACCATTGTAAACGGGCAGTACGGTGCTGTCTGGTCAATGGGACACACACAACAGGTCTGCATGCGTATAGTCCTCCTCCCCTCAAACGTCTGGCAACAGTTTTTCGGAAGATCTGCTTTCCTGAGGCAGCAAGAAACTGATTTGCCACCTGCTGAGCTGTGGTGCGCCTGTTCCTTTTTGCTGATAGGACGATATATCTGTCTTCTGCAGGCGTCGTACTTCTAACACGACCTCCCCCGTGCCGTCTACTACACACATTCCAGTAGTTTTAAACGACTTCCACAGCCGTGAAACAACGCTGTGAGCGATGTCGAACTCCCTGCAACATCTGTTATTTTTCGCCCTTCTTCGAACTTTCCAATAATTCGACCACGCATAAAATCATCTATGTGATGTCGGGAAGACATGCCAAAAATTTTAAGTTCGTCTATTAAATCTTTCCTGTAAAACTTTGACTTGAAACAACAACTGTCCACACGCGTCAAAACCTTTAAAATTCTCATGAACGCTATCACGTGATGAACGGACGTGGGAAAAAAATTTGCATACTCATACTTCTTCTTACTAATATCCCGCACTTATTCTAATTTTCCACATTTTGCTTCCTTTCATTTTGTGGTTGCTATGGATGATAGTGTTATCCGTCCTTAGCAATTGTCCAGCAGTGTACAATCTACACCTATATACATTACTCTGCATCTCTATTTGAACAATCCTTCCCTTTGTGTTCTCCAGAACAATGAAAACAGGGTTTGTTGCATTCTTCAGCGCGATGGTTGTATCCAAGACACTTAAGGCTGTTTTCGGTTTATGTTAAAGAATAGGATCAGAATTTGGAACATTTTTTCAGATATAAAATAAATGAGAAACATTAATATGATATTCTAGCTTAACTATCCTTTAGAGAGCAGAATTTTTTATCATACTTCCCGTTTTTAACACAGTTTATTCATTTTTTTCTGGTATAAAATGTGTTTCGCGTTTTTTTCTCCTTTACCGTAATGTTAAATGAGCTATGCCTTCACGTATCAAAACAAAAAAAGAAAGTATCCATGGAATATTTTGGCATTTTTAAAAACACTATATTGTTAACAAAGGTATGAGTTATAATATTGCAAATTTCCATAGAAATTGAGGCATTTTTTCGGTCTGAAAATGTGCTTCGCGTTTAGTTCAAGCTCTCTTACTTTTACCGAAGACAGCCTCAAAACATCTATTGATAATATGAAAATCATCAGCATCACATGGACTCCAATTGATTTTCAATCTTGTTTGTCGGAGGATGGATTTACGAACCATGGGGTGCATTCCAGTTACAACATGCCTCGTATATTGAAAGGTTTTCGAATTAAAGCGAACTCGGCACTGCCTTATACTTTCATCAGCTACAACAATTTCAGGATTTTGTTCAGAAATCACTTTTAGAAGATCATTATTTATTTCATTTGGCACATTTTTTTACAAGTATGACAAGTAGTATGATTCCTCCATTTTGGCAGAGAAACCTTTAATTCCGGAGATTTTTCCTGAAGTTCTGTCAAAAGTCGATTCCGATCATTTTAATAAACTAATGGTTTATTTTCTCTAATATTTTTCAAGTTGCATACACCTAGTTTAGACTCCGCTAGATTTATTTTCGATTTAATAATTTTTCTACTGCAATTATCCCCGTCTACAACTAAACAGCAATCCAAAGGCTTTTCCTTATCTTTCGACACTTCAGATGGCGCCACAACACTGGAGTAACTTGGCTTGCAATAATTTTAATGGATTAGTATATATGGAGGCTCTGTAGTTACAACCATAACAAAATCCTTATAAAGAGTCACTATAAATGCTCAAAAGAGGGTGATGATTATAAAGTTTTACTCCTAAGGTTCTAATTAATACTGGTTTGAAATTAAATTTCAATTTAGTATGTAATGCTGAAAAAGACTAAACTTTATTTTGTTTAGCATTATTTTAAAAGAAAAATGTTACAGTTTTGAATATGGCCTTGGTGAGAGCAGATCTTACATGTGATCAAGCTATACATTATTTAAATATTACCAGAAGTCTATTCAAAGTTAACTAATCTTTCTATAATAAAATGTGATTCAATACAATTTATTTTCAGCCTTCTCTTTCGAAAACGTGTACTTATTGTAAGCTTAAATATTTTTTAGTCATTAAATCTACATAAAATATAAACAAGTATCAAAGTTTTAATAATCACTTGTAAAGTACATGTAATTAAAAACTATAAATTTGCTAAATGAACTGGAATTGAATATCAGGATTAATTTTGTTGATGAATTAAAAGAAAAATTTCACCCTTAATTTTCAGAACTAAAAAAAAAGTGTAAATTGTCTTAAGTGCTGTAAAAACCAATTTTTTTAAAAGGTAGGAAAAAATATTCATTATTAATTTTTAAGTAATTAATTGATAATAAAATAAGTCAAATATATTATAATTACAATTATTTGTGTTCATTTTTAGTTAGCATTTGGCCAAAAATTTATATGAATTATGAGGCTAGCAAATTAAATACATTCCTAACTTTTCTTGTGTGAGATAGCTTCTTAAAAAATTAATTTTTTTAGAACTTTTCCCAATTTTACAATCGAATTTAGAAGGAAAATGTTTTGTGTGTGAGAGAGCGATGTCATTCAAATATATTCACTAAAACTTATCTTTTAAATATTAATAGTTTGTAAAATCAAACCAATACATTATTATCAAATTTGAGAATTAAAATTACTGTAAATTAATAAAAAAAGTTGGAAAAAAAATGGAAGTATCCTTATATATTTTTTAAAAAAAGCATAACCCTCCCTACATTAATCATTTGAAATAATTGTTTATAAAATTTTTTTTCCAAATTTTGTAAAAACTTTTATAATCAATCAATTGAGTGAAAATGAAATGCATCTTTTTTAATTGGAGAAGAAAATCCGAATGACCTCTGTTTGAATATTATTTAAAATTTACCTTTTAACAATAGCACAAGAATTTTGTACAATATCAAACTTCAGAAATGATAATTTGCTTCAGATAGACTACAATCACATCTCTGTATTGCCTCTACTTTAGATTATATATCTGGTAACCCTGGTTTTAATTTTTTCCTGTGTTTTTTTTTAAATATACTTGATATCAATATATAACACTGGATAAAAAAGTTTGCAGCGGCCATTGTGTACATTCATTGCATTATATATGGATGCATAAGCATAACATTTTATTATAAAAAAAATCATAATTATATTTATGAATATAAAATATGCAAGTTTCAAGAAACAAATCATAATTGAAAATGATTGCCATTTTCACCAAAATAATGATGAAGGATAAAAAAATTTTTTAATTTCATGCTTATAATTCAAAATTTCAAATGCTAAGATTTGGAACTTAACCTCTGTAAATTTTGGAATTTTTAATCACAATAATAAAACTATTGGATCATTATAAACATTTTTGCTCATTTGTAAAAAAGCAACCACACACCAGGAAATTCAAAATAATAATAAAAGAACAGAACCTGTAGTTTTATTTCTCACTGATAAATACTTCAAACCACACATACACACACACAACCAGCTCAATGATGAAATTTAATTTACACTTTAATAGAAATAAATTTTTTTGGCATCAAATCAAACCTTAGATCCAAATATAACATCAAATTTAAAGAATTACTATCTATGTTGAATAATCAATAAAACTGATGGCAAAAATAAGTAGCTGAGATATTTTTGGAAAAACTGTACAATATAAAGCATTTTTTTAATGGAATGATGTGAATGTCTATAAGGAATATAGAAGAATGTATGGTTAAAGCTAAGCAAAGAAGTTGAATTAGAGAGTCAAACTGCTTTAATCAGCTGAATATTTAAAAGTCAAGGTTAATGAAAACCTTTGAAGGTCATTACTACACAAAGAGAAGATGCAAAAAGATAAAAAAAAATTTCAAGAAAAATACTGTAGAACAGTTTACTCTCTCTCTCTTTTAATAAAATTTTTCACATAATAAGTTTGGATCCTCTAATTATTTAAATTTTGACAGGGATTTAAAGCAAGAAAAACTTTAGATGTAGTCTCGAAATTAAAAATTGCTCATAAAATTAAAGAGGGAATTGTACAATGTTTGTGCAATTGCTTACAAAAACAAAATTGACTGTTTTTGATTTTCATTATTGGAGATTTTTAAGTTATCTCTCTTTTGGAAAATCGCTTGCGGATTTAAGTACTGAATGCTTTGATTTAAGTTGTAAATTCTTCATGACATTTGGGTATCTTATCAATTCCTACTGAATCTTATACATAAAATATTCTAACTTAGTATGTTGAGGTCTTATAAAATATGGATAACCTTGGTTATTTATATTGTTTTATTAGTGTAATGATTTTAATTTGATTATGAAACAAATAGCTTCCCTGAACTTCACTGCGGCCCTTATTTAGTGACACTGACTTATCGAATGATGCATTTGTGCTAGCAACAACGGTTAGCACTTTACTATCAGATTAGGAATTTCTTTTATGTAATTTTACATGTATGTAAAAGATTAAACAGAGCACAACAATTAAAAAATGAAAATAAATTTAAAGCAACTAACTGAATAAAATACAACACAGATTGCAAGGATGACGGTATGCAAATTTAACTTTTATTAATTCAAATGGTTGTGATGATAGTGAAAATGAATTATGCTGAAGTAATTTTGAACATTAATACAAAAAATATTATTTACAGGCAGAAGCTAAAATCCCTCTATCTTCTTGCATATAAGTGAACAAATTCTCGAACTTTAGATTTAAAACCTTCCTGTAAAAGAAAAGTAAACAATTTTTTATATTACGCAATGATATTTTTTAATTCTTTCCCGTTTTAAAAACAAAATATATTTAGCCCTATTTTTTAAACTTATATGTATTAATAATGTAACGTAATTAAAAAAGTAAGAAACATTAAGAAGACACAGTACGATTCAATTGACCAAGATCGGTCAAAAAATCAAAAGTAATTTTTTTAGCCTCTTTTATTCTTTATATACTTTTCTATAACCTCACAAAATTTGAAAGCTCTACACTTAAAAAACGCAGAATTATGATTAACTTTCACGTTTGTTTTAATTCACGTCTCTATGGCAAATCAAAACTTTAAACAGAAAGATAAAATAACTAGTTTGTCTTCATTTAAAATGCTAAGGCTTTTTTTCTATTGTGCCTAATGCTTCGAAATTTTTTTTACCTATTGCTAATAGTACATGTAACAAAAGTTGGTATGCATTTTCGAATCAAAACAATATTTATTTTTTTAAAAATAATTGAACTCAGAATTTATACATTTTTTAAGGAATTTTCAATAAACATTCATAAAAAGAAGCATTGTACGAATACAAATCACGTTAACGCAAAACCCATACCAACTTTTATTAAACATAATTTGATGAACTAGTAAATCAAATTTCATGTATGTACGCAAATTTTTGCAGGAGGAGTAGCATTTTAAAATCACTTTACAAATGTTAAGTTTTTTTCCTTAAAAAATTACGTCTAGCTTTTTATGAAATTCTGAGCACAAAATCTGTTTAACATAGTATATATACATAGGAGGCAACCAAAAAAATTTTAAAAATCCTTAAATTAAAATTTTTTGTATAAATCGTACCATGTCCCCTTAAAGTTAATAAAAAAATGCAAATTCAAAACAAATGAAAATATTTTTTAAAATTCTTTTTAAGTATTGCTAGTGTTCATGCAGTTTGTTTGAACATTAATTTTTACACTACTACAAGAATTAGTACTTGTAAAATATTTGTTTATTGCTAATGATTTTCAATTTTGATTTATTTTTTAAAAAAATAACGAAAACTAACAGTTGCAAAAATATTTTACTTAACTAATTATTTGCAGAAAAAATCCAAAAATTTAAGGAAAAGGGAGCTATTGTACACTATTAAATATGCATTCAAATCAGAAACTGAACAGAAAAAAGTATTTCTGTATAAAATACTTAAATATATCTAACTTTGGATTATAAACTAATAATTAACATAGGACACATGAAAAAGAGGGAAAAGGAGAAATTATACTGAAATTTCACCTTAAGTTTTTCAAAAATTACAACAATTTTTTTGTAAATATTTCATTTGGCTGTAAGTATATGGATACATGTGAATGAAAGTACTATTAAGAGAAAAGTCAGAATAGTTTAACAAAAATAAGTTAAGACTAAATTGTTCAAAACAAACAATATATTAAGAGCATAATTCTGACAATTAATAATTTTTGGAATTTGCCAAAGCCCTAGAAATGAGGATAAAAAGAACACTATGCTTTTTGACAGACAATCATAAACTTAATAAAAGTTTCTTTTTGCAAAAATTTATTGAGAAGCAGATTTGAGGTACTTTATTTTTATTAAATTGTATTCTTACCTTATCTTTAGAATAATGCTCTGCTGCCTCATTATTTAAAGGATCTTCAAAATTTAAAAGGTCCTAAAAATAGAACATTATATAGAACAATTAAGTTAAAATACAGTAAATAGATTTCAACAATAACAAATATTTCAAAGGGATTTATTTATTCTTACAGTAAACAAAGAGTTCAAGCCCCATACTACATCCCTTAACCTTCTAGTGGGAGCCCAACCTATCAGAAAAAAGAAATAATGATTTTTAATTATTTATCAATAATACACACAGAAAAATACAAAAAATGAATTTTATCAAATATGATATATAACTGAACTCAGAGGCACAACAGCCCATGAGGGCCAAGGCCTACTTCGCCTATCTCAGTATATGTGACTGTGTAAACGCTGGGGTGCATGTGCAGATGTTTCAGTCAACAAAACACAAAACAAAAACACCGAGGGGTTTTGACACAAAACCCTCAGTGTTCAGTTCCCAAGCAAGCTTGTTACTCATTTATTGACTCACTGAAAGGATGACAGGCTAAGTTGATCTTGCCTAGCCAGATCTGTGGTGTGGAAGCACGATACACTATCACTCAGCCACTGGGCTTAAATATATATACTTAAAAAAACCCCTTGTTTATAATAAAACTACGTGTACATGAGTACATATAAGCAAGAAAGTCTTTCATCATTAAAGTATCAGAAATTAAAATAAAAGATTGAAACGAGAACTCATAAAATACCATAAAGTTAAATATTTTGCTTAAAAATAAAAAATGTTACAGCTTTATTAAATCAGATATTATTTTTCAATACGTCTACAGATATTTTACAACTGTTACATAAAGAGAGGTTGTTTACTTAATATTGTTATGAAGCAAACACAATATCCACTCTGGCAGAATTTGTATGACCATGGATTTGAAGATCTTTTAAATGTTTGTATTAACTGAGGCCTTGAAATACCATAATATGAGAAAGACAGAGTGATATTTACTAATTTGAGTCAATCAGCATTTCAATTGTTACACTGAAGAAAGTTTAAATTAATCAAATCAAAGGAAATTTCAAAAAAATTCAGAGATTGCCATCAAAATTATACACTAATTGACCAAATTAAACAAATCTTATTTTAATATAATTTGGAAGAATAGTTTTTTTCATTTCACATTATTAGGTTGGAAAATAACACATATTCCTTTTAAGGTTTAAGGCTCATGTCTTAAGAGTTTCTGAGACAGCACTTAAAGAGTTTCTAATCTTATAATGAAGTTTTCTTATTCATATCTCAAACCTTGATTAGTACCTTTAATTGAACTAAAAAAAACCTTTGATAGATCAAGTGTAAAAAAACAAAATTTATTTTATTTTTTCTGAGTTTCTAAAAAATAAAATAATACATATTTTCAATAATTAGCAAAAAGGAAGTGCTTTTTTTCTTATACTAAAATAATTAAAGATAATTTTTTTGTAAACTATGAAAAAAAAAAGAGAAAAATATTTAATTCCCTTTCAGAAGAAAAATGGTTTTTTCCTGTGCTCCAATGATATAAGCTGATTCATGACTTATTTGGTGGATTGTGTAGGAAAACAATATACTTCTTAAAATGTAATATTTAGGACTTTTCATAAAGCTTCATTTATAACCATTTTATTCTACTAAAAAGTTTTAAATTTGATTAAAAAATTTTTTTTTAATTTAATTTCATTGGTTTTTTGAAATTGAAACTATTTTGTGATTAATTATTATTTTACAAAGTTCACGAAGCATTTTAATCAGAAAACAGTTTAGTATCCTTAATCATTTTCATATCATTGTTAATTTTGAAGGAGCTGAACATTTATAAACTAAATTTTCTTCCTTCTATTTTACAATAAAAACATATATTGCTTTTTGCCTCACTTAAAAAGAGGTTTTATTCAAATATTTGTTCAAAGAAAACTGGAAATTTCTCTTGTAAGGAATATATAGTTGTTGATAGTCACTTTCCAAACCTTTTTTTATAATGATTGTTTACTTATTCCTTATAAATATATCACTTTCTTCAGGTTTTAACTATCAAGCATGTTTGTTTTGTGCAATAAAATTACTGCAATAAAATTTGAACAAAATTAAAAATTTTGTTTTAAGTTTTACTATGAAATGCACTTTTCTATCCAAGGCTGAAGGGAAAAAGGCGTACACCAAGGTGATACATTCTTCCCTCAAACAAAATACCTCACTTAACTTTGTCAAGGTTATTTGACTATTATGATTTTTAATGTAATATTTTAATTTTATTTTTAAAAAGTACCTACATAATTTTTTTAACAATACAGATATAAATTAAAATATTAATTTTCAGATCATAACAACGAGATAAAATTTTTGTAGGTTTAATAAGAAATTATATATATCAACGTAAGTGTTCTGTAATTTTGTACTGTAAAAGGTTTAATATTTAAAATATATGATACATTCAAGTTTTTTCCATTTACTTGTATTTATATTGCATTACAGCAATACAATGGGTTATTGGTGATGAATTTCAAAATCAGAATTAACAGATAATGAGGACAGCGGCTGTCAATTTTTTGTTTACTACCGAAAAATTAAACAGTATAACTTTGAAGTACAATACCATATCATGTGCAGCAATCTAAAATATTTAGCATGAATGTTTTTGGCAAAATGGGCAGCTTTGAATATTACTAATCAGAAGACCTGCCTCTTAAAACCACTAAGTTACTCCAGTCTTTTATTTACATTAAAATAAATTTTTTTGACTCTGTTTATAATCCTCACAATATCAAATTAACATGATAGAGATTACAGCTGATTAAACACTGATTTTCAATGATTGTGAACTTAAAAAATAAATACATACCAAGGCCATCAATAGAACTTTGTCGTAACAAACTAAGACAAATGGCACCTTCTTCATTTATATTTGGATGCCACAAGCGAGTAAGACATTTAACTTTTGGAGGCTAAATGGTAGAATAATTTAATTTTTAAAAATAAAATAGCGAGAAAAACTTTAATATATATAAATATATTCTTTCAATTTAATAATACATAATAAAATAATACACAATAAGGTCAAAATAAGAAAGATTAGAGACTTGTATCATTTTATTACTAAAATATCCCAACTGGAGGGGACGGGGGGACCTCGCTAATGTTTCAATTCATAACTTTTCTTAACTTAGCAAACTAATGAAAAATAAAATACCATTTAAAAAAGGCAGATTTTGAAAATAATTTTTTTCCAAAATACTTGCATTTCATAATTAGGTGTCAAAACAGGTCTCTCAACCTTCTTTGGTTAAGAGGGCACTATAAATATCTGGGGGCACATTTGAATTTAAAAAAAAACATTCATTCAATGAGAGGGATAAGCCCATTTTTTAAAATTAAAACAAAATAATGTTCTAAAAAGTTGTCAGACAGGTTAAAAAGTTTCAAAAGTCTTTCTCACATTTTGGACTTGATTACTGTTGATGGTGAAAATTCAAATCTACAGAACCAAGAAGTTGCAAAAGGCAGAAGAATTTAAATTGTTTTTAAACTGACTGCAGAGTTCAAATTTTTGACAGAAAACCAAAACTCATCCACACATTTTAGAAGAATGCTGAATTATAAAACTTGTTTCTCAACTCAATATTTTGTTCTTTTTCTGCTAGTGTTAAATTAGATAGCTTGCAAATTACAAATGGGTTAACTAATCATTCATATTTGTCAACTGAAAGCACAGGAAAGTAACTTTTAATTGATGTTTGAAGCTAATATGAATTAGGGTCAATTAAATCTGGAAAAAATAAAAACATAGGAGAAAAACTTATTCTCGGAAGGTTTTTTTAGTAACTCTGTTGAGGAAATTACAAACATTATTAATTATTTGCCAAACAACTTTAATTATTTGCCCAAATCCTTCTTAGTACATATGGCAATCTCTTATGTCACACAAATTGAGAAACACTGGTCAAAACTGAACTCTTTCATACTTACCACCATATTATATTCATCCGGCACTTCAATTAAAAACTTGAATTTTCCACCACACCAGAAACCTTCATCAGGAGTAATAGTTATTTCTAATCTATGTAATTCATTAGGATTAGGAAAATACGTTCTACAAGTACCTGGCAAGTTGGACTCTAATTCTTGAACCTCTATAAGTACAAAAAATGAATAAAAAATCATTACATAACAGATTCACTGTTTGAAATTATTATAATAAATTCAGTAAAAAATGACTAGTAAGATTAACATACATGTGATACAATATTATACAAACAAATTTCCTGAGATTTACAAAGACAGTCAAGAACAATTAATTATGTACCAATCATTGACCAATTTTGTAAAATTAAAAAGAGGTTGCTAATGCTATCATTGTTTGTGCACAAGCACAAATACAAATTCCAGCACATGCTCCTCCGGTATTAGTTTGTTGACAAATAAATCAACAAAGATATGGAATTATATGCAGTATTTTAATAAGAAAAAAAAAAACACAAACATTTCAAAGAGACCAAAGACCTAATAACTACACTATTCAAGAGCCTAAAATGCTGCAATTCATTCAAAATCACAATAAATGAGTCTTTTTAAGTAGACAATGCCACATAAATTTACATAAGTATAAATCTAAATGCTGTAGTGCAGTTTCACAATGTTTTTTGTTTCGCTTTTTTGCGAAATCCCATAATCTTTCAGGTACTTACATATCAGACTATATTTTCAGAAATACACTTCAATGAGTTTCCCTTCCATAGAAAATATTTCCAAAACTTTAATTATTTTTTTCAACAAAATAACAAAAGAATAATATTATAAATTATATTCAAAGCATAGTTAAAAGCTATATTAAAAGCAAAGTTATTTTAAAGCATACATGATCATGACTGTGTTTGCACATGTGTAAGAACATTTTTTTACTATAGACTGTATATTAGGTAACATTTTTGTATTTAATGAAATTGCTCTGATAATATAATACATATTTACTAATGATTTTTTACAATTCCAATTATAAGTTATTCAAGACTTATTCACTTTAATCCACATTTGATTATACAAAAGATATCAATTTTGTTTTTCGAAAGTCATTTTTCTATGCCCGGGGTGGCAAACCTTTATGGATCAATGTGCCATTTTTTTCTAAAGAAATGTCTAATGAGGTATAGACGTGCCATCAAATAGTTTTGACTTGTGATTATTGAGAAAATTATAAAACTAATTAGTAACAACTCAAAACTTTTTATTCATTACAAAAAAATACATTTTGCACTGTCTGCAATGTTTTGGTTATATTTGTAATTCAAATAAAAGTAACATTAGTGTGATTTCTGTTTTTGCAAATTAAATAGTAAAACACTTATAATAGGATTGTAAAATGTTATTGTTTTAGTAGAATGCATACTAAATTGGTGTCATCTGTAAAACGGTTTCCAAACGAGTCTTTAACATTATTCATATCTGAAAATAATGACTCGCAGGCATAAGTATATGAAAATGTGGTTATAAAAGCATGAACCAGCTTCTGCAAACAGTTAAATGTATCTGGAATCAAGTTCTATTTTTCCAAACCTTCATTTCTGGCATTTTTAATATATATTAATTCCAACTTCTTTCTTGTTTCAATAAGTTTTTGAAATCTGGAAATCAATCAGTTGCATTTAAATTCTTCAATTTCCAACCAGTCTAACTGGGACAAGTTTAGTTTATCAAATGAAAATACATCAGGGTGCAAAATAAATTTGAGTGTTTCGATAATTATTTGAACTGAGAACATCTCCCTGAAAGTTCCTCGATTGCAAAATCAATGATCTGAAATAAATTCTTCTATAATTTTTTCTTTTCGTCTGGTTTCTCATGTACATCTAAATCTTTGATATTATTTTCAAGTTTAGGAAGTACTTGTAGTTTCTTGTAATGATATCGTATTTATGAAAACATTCAGTTTAGCGTCAAAAGCGCGAATGAGATCCCTCATGAGGATTACTTGCCAGTGAACTTTGTTATTTTGAACTAAAATGCAACCCTTGTGATTGGTGGCGTGCCCAAAATATAGTGTCGTGTGCCACTGGTTCGCCATCCCTGTTCTACGCAATGAAAATTATGAGATATATTATAGAATCACAAAATAGAGACTATATGTAGTGTTTTGAAATTCATTTTTACACATCTTTTAAAATTTAGACTCAAGAAACATGTAATTTCCTTAACTCTTTTATATAGAAAACATAGTACATTTTTTAATTAAAAAATCCAAGAAAAGTACACTTTTAATTATTGCACCATCTAAATTTTTTAAAAAACTATACAGTCAATGAATTTTAAATAATAATTTTACAATAATATATTATCTAGTTATAGGAAAAAGATTTTAAATTAATCTAACAGATTTAATATCATAAAACTAATAAGTATCACTAAAACACATAAGCATCTAATTTAATTATTTCAAATATAGCTATTTAATAATTAATATTGTTAGTTCTGTTAATGAACAGCACCCTCTAGCGGCTTGTAAAAAAAAACGTCAGTGTATGTGTAACACTCACTCCAAGAGGTTGTGTACGGAGTAGAGAGAGATTAAAGATATTACAGTCCACTGTGTGTGTGTTGAAGTAAAAACATGGTCAGCCTCACCGGAGGAAAACGACCTTATGGATATGTGAATTTGTGAAACCGTGGATTATCAAAATTCACAGTGAGTGAAAAAATATAAGTGATTGCCAAAGTGTGAATAGAGAACGATTGCGAAACTTTAGCGAGCAGCATGAAACAGCGATCTGAGGAGGTAGGTGCAATTAATTGATCCTTCTATCAGTGTCCTTAATTCATAAATATGTCTTTAAATAAATTAGGGAAAGACGAGTTAAAAATCGTTGCGGAAGAGTTAAATTTAACTGTACCAGAAGGAGCAAAAATCGCTGGCTTAAAAAACTTAATTGTAAATAGTGACGTTTATAAAAATGATAAAGAGTTAGCAATGATAAAGAGTCTGCAATCGATTATGCTTTGGCGGAAATTAAAAATAAGAGATTGGATAGTGACACTAAATTAGAATTTGAATGAATTAAATTAGCGCAATTGCAAAAACAATTAGAGCTTGCAAATATCCAGAAGAATATACCTCAAAATCCCGATATTCGAAATCCGAGTGTTTTTGAAACTGCCGCCAATATTAATGTTGAGACTTTGTTAAAGTCCGTGAAAACTTTAACAATACCCATACCTTCAAGAGTGGAGTCATATAATTTATTTTTCCAGTCGCTCGAAAAAGCATTCAAAATAAAAGAGGTTCCCGAACAATTTAAAGGCGAAATTCTTTTGAATATTCTTGGTGAAAGAGTTAATAATTTACTAGTTCATGTTTCCGAAGAAGAATTAAATAATTATAGTAAGCTTAAACATGTAGTATTAAAAGAATTTTCTCCCACACCACAAGAATGCTATAATAGATTTCAGATAGCGCAAAAATTAAGTTCAGAGAGTTATGTGCAATTTGCATCACGATTATGCGCGACATTTGAGTATTATTGTCAGCTGCGCAGTGTGAATGATTTTAAATCATTGTGTGAGTTAATTGTATCGGATAAAATAATGAACACACTCGACAGAGAATTATTGTCTCACATGAGTATAAAACAGGGAGAGAAATATTTTAAACCCCATGAGTTAGGGCGTGAGTGCGATATATATCTATCATCGAAAGGCAAAATTAAAAATGAGATGTTTTCTAAGTCCTTTTGTGAAAATTCCAAGCGTTTCAGTTATAATAAACAAAACAAATTTAATGCTAAAATACCGCGAGATGCATCGAATGTATTTTTTTCCGAGTTAAAAAATGATAAATGTGTATTGTGTAAAAATAATCATGCTTTACAATTTTGTAAACAATTTAAAATGTTTTCTGTAAACGAAAGAGTAGAATTTGTCAAAAATAATAGACTTTGTTTTAAATGTTTTTCACCTCAATACAGCGTTAGAAGATGCCGATCAAAAAATTGTTTCTGCTCTAAGCCGCATAACAAATTATTACATTACCCCAGAGAAGTGAAAGGGAATTCTTTCTTCCCCCTGGAGACAATGACATAGGTTAACCAGGATGAGCCACGATTCGCCTTGAGTGTAAATGCTGAATCTTTCGTTCCGAAAGTAGACGAAACACAGATCGTGGCAACGGCGTGTTTTAAAAACAAATGCCTTTTGAGTACTGCTTTAATTCTAGTGAAAGATAAATATTCAGAATGGCAGACATTTAGAGCCTTGTTAGACTCGGGAAGTGAAACTTGTCTAATTTCAAATGAGTGCGCGAATAAATTACGACTTAAGACCGAAAGAATAAATACATTAATCTCGTGTTTAAATGATGCTTCTATGGTTGTAAATGGGTGTGTTAAAGTGGCGATTTCTAATCAAAATAAATCTTTCGAAAGGGAATTGGATATGCTCGTAGTTAAAAAAATCACTGATTTTATTCCACAGAAAGCGTTAGAGATAAATTCTGATTTTTCTAATTTTGTGGAATTAGCGGATTCTAAATTTAATGTTCCCGGCAAAATTGATTTATTATTAGGTGCAAATATATTTTATGAGTTATTGAAACCGGAAAGAATTAAAATAAAAGATTCGCAATTACTGTTAGTCAACAGCGTATTTGGTTATATAGTAACGGGTACTTTAGATTCAGTAAATGAAACTAAGGTTCACTGCGGTTTGATTCGTGATGAGGACTTCAATAAAAATTTAGAAAAATTTTGGAAATTAGAGGAGATAGAGGAACCAATAGTTAAAAATAAAGAAAGGCTAATTTGTGAGGAACATTACGCGAATACTCATTTTAGAACTACAGAAGGTAAATATGTAGTATCTATGCCCTTAAAAAAGGAACCCTCGTGTTTGGGTAATTCGAAAGACATAGCCCTCAAACGACTTGGATCGCTTAGCTAGAGATGAAAATTACTTAAATTTATATCGTGAATTTTTAAAAGATTATGAAAGACTAGGTCACATGAAGGAAGTGACTAACGAAACTGAACCAAAAATCGCATATTACGCTACCCATCATGGAATTTATCGTCCAGAAAAGTCCACAACAAAACTTAGAGTTGTCTTTAAATGTTCTTCGTTAACTGATAATGGAATATATTTAAATGACATTCAATATAATGGAGGAGTGATACAAGAGGACTTATATGCGCAAATGCTCAGGTTCAGAACTTACACGTATGCATTTACAGCAGACATTAAAATGATGTATTGAACTATATTAATTAACCCTAAACAGCGTAATCTGCAGAGAATCGTTTGGTGTGAAAGTGAACATGAATCACCTAAAATTTACGAACCTTTGACTGTTACCTATGGCACTGTAAGTGCTCCCCACTTAGCACAGAGAACTTTAACCCAATTGTCAATGGATGAAGAGGCTAACTTCCCTATAGCAGCTTCCGTTTTACGGAACAACTTGTATATGGACGATGTCCTTTGTGGTGCTGCAACGTTAGAGAGGAGGCAATTGTTCTCAGACAACAATTAAAAGAAATTTTGAAAAGTGCTGGAATGGAGTTGCATAAACTTTGCGCCAATCACGAGAAATTGTCACCAGGTCCCGAACAGAATTACAATTTTGCAACTTTAACAGAGACGAAAACGTTAGGAGTGTCGTGGAAGCCAAACCTAGATTGCTTTTTGATTAAAGTGAAAGTCTGTTTGGACAGTTCTTATACTAAAAGAGACGTCTTGTCTACAATTGCCAAGATCTTTGATCCTGTTGGACTGATGGCACCAGTAATTTCCAAAGCAAAGATTTTCCCCCAGCGTTTGTGGAGAAGCAAATTGGAATGGAATGACCTTCTGCCAGCTGAAGAATATCGAGAATGGCAACAATTCCTAGTATCTTTAAAGAATATCAACAATATAGAGATACCAAGGCGTATTCTTGTCGCTTTTCCAGAAGTTACTGAGATCCATGGCTTTGCTGATGCCTCAGAGCAGTGCTACGGTGCAGCAGTTTACTGCAAATCTAAAAATTTGAAGAGTGAAACTTTAGTTCGGTTAATCACAAGCAAATCGAGAGTAGTGCCTATTAAAAGCCTGACAATTCCCAGACTTGAATTGTGTGCAGCAGTGCTATTGGCAAAACTTGTGAAAAGAGTTGTAGCTGCTTTACAACTAGAAACTGCTGAATTATATCTTTGGTCGGATTCGATGATCGTCTTGGCGTGGCTTCGAAAGGAACTGATGGACTTAAAGACCTTTGTTCAAAATAGGGTTGCCAAGATACAAGAACTCTATCCTAATCAGTTATAGAGACACATACCATCTGATCAAAATCCCGCAGACTTAGTCTCCCGAGGAGTCGATCCTGATAAACTTTTGCAACAAAACTTGTGGTTTAATGGACCAACATTTCTTTCAGGTGATGACTATCCAAATCGAACTATAAACTGTAGAGAGAAGCTAGATGAATATAATTCAGAACTGAAAAACTGTGTTAATGAACAAATTGAAAACTTTCAATCGGTGCTTAATATTCATGTTAATGATTTTTTAAACGACCTTCTTAATCTAAGCAATAATTATATAACTATTTTACATGTATTAAGTTTTATTTTCAGGTTCGTGGAAAATTTAAAGGGAATAAATAAAGTGGCTGGTCCACTCACAACAAAAGAATTTGAGAAAGCTGGTAAAAAAAGTGCAAGAGCAAGAATTTTCCAGTGATATTAACCATCTTAAAAGTAAGGGAAGTATGCTACCAAACAGTAAGTTAAAGACATTGAATCCCTTTTTAGATGACAACGGTGTCTTAAGAGTAGGAGGACGATTGTGTAACTTAGAGTTAAGTTTCGATAAAAAGCACCAGATAATTTTACCAAAAAATAATAGATTAACTTTAATAATAATGGAATATTTTCATAAGAAATATTTACATGTGGCAACTGTATCTTTACTGAATCATATTCGGGAAAAATTTTGGCCGTTGAATGGTAGGTCAATGTGCAGAAAAATTGTATATAAATGTATTGTATGTTTTAAAGCGAAACCAATTGTGCCAACTCAAATTATGGGTAATTTGCCAAAAGAGACTTATTACTGATTATCCATTTAATTGTTCAGGAGTAGATTTCTGTGGTCCCTTTTTCATTAAAAATAAAGGACAACGTAAAGGAAATTTGTTTAAAGTGTATATTTGTATTTTTGTGTGTTTTGTGATTAAAGCGGTACATATTGAGTTAGTATCAGATTTAACATCGCTAGCATTCATTGCTGCGTTGAAAGGGTTTATGGCTCGAAGAGGCAAATGTGCAAAACTGTTTTCGGACAATGGTAAAAATTTCGTTGGAGCTAGCAATGAAATTAAAAAACTCCTTGAAATAGTCAGAAAACCAGACGAAAAATTAGCTAATTACTTAGCAGCAGAAGGAATAGAGTGGAAATTATTCCTGCGAGGTCGCCCAATTTTGGAGGTCTTTGGGAAGCGGCCATAAAGTCATGTAAAAGAGCCATATCAAAAATTTGTGTTTTACCAATGGAAGATCCTTAAATATAATTTGAATTTTTCATTTAGTGTACCATTGGTGGTGTAAATTTACTCATTGTTAGTAAAGTGATTTTGTATTTGTATAAAAAAAATATATATTGTTATTTGTGAAATCTTGAATTTATATAATGATTTATGTAATTGTATTTCTTGAGAATTGTCAAGTGTTGAATGTGTGTAAAGTGTTCTAAATGTAACCAATATGAATGTTAATTTAGTAACAATGATTGCATGGTTAAACCAGTGCAATGTGGGGCAGTATGTTAGTTCTGTTAATGAACAGCGCCCTCTAGCGGCTTGTAAAGAAAAACGTCAGTGTATGTGTAACACTCACTCCGAGAGGTTGTGTACGAAGTAGAGAGAGATTAAAGATATTACAGTCCACTGTGTGTGTGTGTTGAAGTAAAAACAAATATCATGATTAACAAACACTTGGATCATATTACATTAAAAAATTTTTTTTACCTTTAATGAGTAGTTTGTCCCTAATTGAAACACGAGTGCTAATTTTGGACGTTCCCATGTGACTGTTACTTGTTTCTTTTTTCACTTTTTTTGACAAAGATATCATTTTCAATTTTTAACATAATAAGTTAGTTTGAAGTTCGGCAGCTAAAATAAAAAACTTATATAAATATATAATTTCATCAAAGAAAAAAAAACTTGATCCTGGCAATACATTTTAAAATCTAAAATAAATACTAAATCTATACTAGCAAATTAATAAGAGCTTGCAATTTACTTTCAATACTTTTTTTGTAGAATACTACAAAATAAGTATGCAAGCAGTAAATATCTACACAACTGCAATATTTTTATTTTATTAAAATTGAATGAAGATACATGGCTAGGTACTGATAGGTAATAGGAAACATGGTTTGGTGACTTTCTATGAGGTGCAAATATTATTGGCAATATTATCTGACAAGATACATTCACTACAAACGCAATGATGACACAGAATTTTCTACCAACTGTTGTGTTTGGTTTCCTGATCCAAATAACTCATAAGTACCCCTGGCCAAAATATTGAACCATGTTTGCAATGCCTCTCTTTTAGTACATCATATTGCAAGGATTTTTAAAATTTGCTCCAAGTTTGTTCCCAAAAAACAAAACTACCACAGAAAAACCTGCCATTTCTGTAACTTTTCGAGAATTATTACTCTTATTTCATTGTTTAACCCCTTCGCGACAGGCGGCGCAAATCTGCATTTTCAGCTGGAACATTTTTAATGTGACCCCTATGTCTATTATATTGAAATCGAACATAGCTAGAGCAACCTGACCTTCAGTTAGTTCATATTCTGCCTGGATTTGATATTGTGCATATCAGCTGAGTAAGGGGAAGGGGTAATTAAAAGCTCAACAAACAGAGCTCGGCTCATAAACTTTCCTCTTGAGATGAAATATTCGCGTTTCTAATAACTCATCTAATACTTTTTTCTTCTTATTTTTTTTTACTACAATGTGCAGTGTTTTAGCATCAGTTCTGCTTAGGATTTTGTTGTTTTCGGATATATTTCCGTGCACATACTTTTCTTATTTCAAGAACCTTGACTTCAGGTTATTATTTGATTGTTTTGAAGGCATTTTCCTATCCTTAATATGAACAAAAAGGGTGAAAAAAGCCAAAGTGTATAGTCACAAACCATGTGTAAATAAAAAAAATGTAACAAACATTTTATGCTTGCATATCATACAATATAGGACTTCGTGTTTCCCCACGCTTCGAGATTTTCCACACTCAATCTTCATTTTAACTTTGCTATTTCTTTTTGTAAATAATCTTTGTCGTAATTTTTTTTTATTAATTTGAAAGTGTATTAATGTGTTTTGTCTATGAAAATTTTGGAAAAAAATGAATAGTACTTACGAAATTTATTAAGCCAAGGTAAGTCATATTTTTTTATATAATTTCATGTAAGTTAAAGGAAAAACGTTATTACATTCTAATTTTAATATAACTGACAACTTGTGTAATAATCTAAGAGTACCAAAAATTATGATATTAGGACTATAATTTTATTATTTATGCATTTTTTTCTTAAGTTAGGCTTAGCGACAAAAACGCCCTGCACTGAAGGGAGTAGTCCTTACGCATTCCCTCCGTCCCTAGCAAGTGGCTCGCAGAAAATCGCCCCATCCCGAAAGGGTTAACTGTTCATGCTGAAATTTAAAGTTGATGTTAATAAGAATTTTTAAAAATGAACATTTTTGGTGATAATGTAATTAGCATGCAGACCATTTTTCCCAAACAAAAAAACCTTCTAACAAATGCAGTGATATACAATCAACAATGAACAGAAAAAAAATTCCCACAAATGCTCAAATTATTTATAAATCACCTTATTTTTTTTCTCTTGAATTTTGAGAAAAATTAATAAAATTTGAGACTACCTTCTAGGGAAAAGAATGCAGTAGAATATCTCCAAAGTTACAGTATCATTCTATCAAAAGAAAGAATGCAAATTGAAAAAAATATATCTATTTAAAAACAGACAAGTTGCTTGATTAATGCAGTTGTTGGATATATTTTTTTTAATAATGGAATTTAAGTAATGAAATGTAATTTAAATTAATTTTCATAAACTTAGGTAGAAATTCTTTACCAATTCATTGATTGATGGATTAATATTGCAAGTACCAGGTTTTTCAGAAGATTTCCTGTTCTATTGTACAAAGTGACATGTTAAAATAAGTTCTAATGTCTGCAATTAGAGAAAAAGTTCGAAGTTAAAATTGTATTTTCTTTTAAGCAGATAAATAAAAAATATCATGTAATGTCTTGGAGGGTTCAGGACTGAAATGAAAATACCTCTTAAGAAAATTGAAATAGAGAACTATTATACTCACACATACAATTCAAAATATATGTATATTTTCATTATTTGTAAGAGTTTCAAGATTTTTTAATGACCATGTTTGAATATTGCAAAACACAAAATGGTGGAAACATAATTTATAAACAAATACTTCAGTATTAAACCAGTACATAACATAAATTAATTATTCATGTATTATTAGAACAATGTTTCACTGCAATAAAAATTTAATAAAAATATATTATTTAAGATATGGACTAATTTTTATTTTTTCAACAGCACAGAAATTACAATCTAGAATTATTAGAATCAAAAATTCACAAAATATAAATAATTTCTATAAGATTTTTCTTAAAAAAAAAAGAGAGATTTGTAATTAACTACAGAAAAAAACCTAAATCTTACCATGTGATGAAACAACCATGTGAGCAACTGATGAAATGACTAGACTGAATTTTTGACAGATTTCAGAAAAAAATTTTGTGTGTAAAGCTAAAAAAAAAAAAAAAAAAAAACTACTTTAATGTGACACTATTTAAAAAATGTATAATAATTTAAAAGGTCAAGTAAGAGAATTCAAATTTAGCCGGATAAATATTAAAAAAACTTTTAAGAAATATTCATACTTATGTATTTACAAGCAGCCTCAGCAATATAAATAATTTTGGCAATATTTTTTCAAAGATCCAGTTTACTTAATGATTCTGCATTAATTTATTAAAAACAACAAGAATATATTGAAAATATAAGCTCCTTTTAAAATCTTTGCATATGTATAGGGAAAATATTCATGATAGAAAAGAATTATAAATTCCAAGACAGTGCTGAAAATCAAGATGATTAAGAATTTAAATTCTACAAATTTAGATTGGTACTAGTTTAATATCATCAATAAAGTACATAATTATATATTTTGAATTTTTTTTTTAAGAATTGTAATTTGATTTATTAAAAAACAGATACAATATGCACTCATATTGTAACAAATACAACAAAAAAGAATGAAAAACTATTTGAAATGAAGCAATAGTTATAAAGTAAATGTTATTTCATAAATTCAGAAGTAAAAGAATAAATTGAAATTCATTAAAATGGTAGAAAAATACCTGAAGTATACATTAAAACAGTCATTTAATTTTATTTGTGCCATTCAAAAATCAAATTAACAAATTCTGCATTGATATAAAGTAAAATTATCACATTCATAAGTTTCTTTAATAACAAGGACCAAAACTACTTAGTGATAAAATTTTATTGTTCATGAAAAAAAAGGGAAGGAGGGGGGTCAATTTCAAATGCCAATCAAATTAACTTTATACTTATTTTTATTTTCTAATTATATATGACCACCCATAAGGACTGTTTTGTGAAGCTATAAAGTTTCAATATTAGGCCATGCTGTTTCCCAATGACTCTAAATGTTAACTTGGAACATTGTTTATTCAGGGAAATGATTATGCTTCTCTCAAAATTTCATATTCCCTTGAAAAATAGCATTCTTATTTTTTAAAACTGCTAAATTGATATCTATATTCTTTGTTTATCTTAATTATGTTCTAAGTATACAAATTCAAAGGAGAGATATACTTTACTTTTTAAAATTATAAATAAAATGTAAATATTACCCATAATAAAAAACATTTATTTTGAGTTTTTCTATTTTAAGTAAATGCATAGGTTTTCAGCAATTTAGTGAATTGTATAAGTTAACCACTCTTCATTTTGTAGAATATGACAAAACCGATAAAAATATTTCCATAGTTTCATAAGAAAGTAAAACATCCATAAAATTTGATAACTGTTAGTTTTTTAAAAAATCTTAAAACTTTATCATCAAATTGTTATTGATAAAATTTAGCAATTCAAAGCATTTTTTACTTTTATATATAATGACAAAATTATTTAAATGCAGTATTCAAAGATTGTATTGAGAAAATGATCTAATATTTATTAAAAATAAAAATAAATAAGTTATTTCTAAGTAACAAATTATTTAAAATATGTTCTCTCAAGTTTAAAAAGTACAAATCTGGTAATTCATAAAACTTTTAACAAAAGCATTACGTTCTTATTTAAATGCTCTATGAATGTTAGGTCATTGTCCAGGTATTCAAACAACCATATAAAAAACAAACCGGTCAGATTTGAAATACTTTTATTTACTGCATGAAATATTTATTTCAAACTTTATTATTTTCTTGAGTCTATTATTACATTAGAATTAAGTTTCGTTTTTAAAGTTGAGAAAAAAACAATGCACAGCTAAAATATAAATTTCCGATCAGTTGCGAATCTAGTTACATGCGATTTCTTTCATTATAGTATTTACACAGATAGAAAGCCAAAAATATTGTAACTTTTAATAGTTCTTGAACTTTTTAAATTAACTATCGAGAACTAATAATAAAAAAAGGGTACATTTTTTTAAAAAAGCAGCTTTGTACAAAAAATGTAACTCTGGACAAAATTGTTATTAGAAATATCAAACCTTGATCGGCAAATTTTTCAATGAGAATAACAATAAATATTAAATGACAGCTGAAAAGAATTTGAATACTTATGTCAAAAGGAAATCTACAATTTTATTGTTTTCAAATACGATCACAGCGATAGAATCAGATATAATTTTAAAAAAACAGGAAATTAAAGACATTACAAATGTCAAATTGAAAGTAAAGAAATATTAATACCTGCCTTATCTTGATTTAAAATAATCTTAATAAAAGAATCTGAAAATTAAACCGCCATGTTGTATTGATTCATTGCCAGTACTGGTTTAGGTTATGACTTTCCACCAAATTCAATAAAATAAAAAATAAACAAAAGTAAATAAAAATAAAAATTAATGTTTATTTCACCAACAAGCAATTATATTCTAGTTTAAATGTAAAAAGACATAGAAAAATTTAGGAACTCTAAATTGGATAAAATTTAATTTATTTGCATATGCTTAATCAGATTGAAAGTCTAAGAAATCATTTGAAAATATCACTCATGTGTTATTTCTTTCAAAGTTCATTCATTTTAAATTATGCTGTCTCATATTTTACTTTTACTTCAAATGGAGAAACAAATGAATAATCTTTTAATCCCCTATGTTGTGTTCTGTGGCAACATATCTTTTGGTTATCTTGTAGCAGACGATAGAGAGGGCATTTAATTTTTTTTTTTAAGATTAACTTCACCCTCTCTCTCTTGATACACTTTTAAAAGCGGAACTCGTAATTTAAAATCTCGTTCAAGACAATTAGAGAGAAATGTATCGTCTATTCAATAAAAAATATCCACTGAATTTCAAATCACTGTTTAATCATGTTACCAAAAAAGAACATCAAAATTGTTCTGCTGTGAGATTTTCATCTTCTAAAGCATCGTTAGACATATCTGGAATATATCCTCCCATTATTACAACTTTTAATGACCATGGAGACATAAATTTTGATAAACTAAAATTCAATTTAGATAAATGGAAAGAAATTCCTTTTAAAGGTTTGCATTAAATCATTTATCATAATTATTCAAAATTAACACATTTTATTGTATGGTTTTAAGTGATTGATTACAATGCCTTTTATAAATGATAGATTTATTTGAGCAAAAATGAAATGAATCAGGAAATTAACTTAAATTTTTTTGATTATTCTAACAAAAGGCTTATTATTTATTTTTTAATCAAGTTTCTGTAAAATTTTATGTTTCGAACTTGAAATTATTTTGCAACATAAGCTGGTACTTTTTTGCACTTGAAACTTATTGTATGATTAATGGTACCTATATATATGTATAGCATCTAGGTCAGGGATGACGAACCAATGGCACGTAACACAATATTTTGGGCACGCCACCAATCAAAACGGTTTATATTTTAGTTCAAAATAACAAAGTTCACTATAGACTTAAAAATTTATTGGAACAAGGAAAAAGTTAGAATGGATTGAAACTGAAAAATTAACAAGCAATGTAAGTAAAAATGCCAGTAATGAAATTTTAGGAACATGGAATTCAATTCCAGACACATTTAACTGCTTGAATAAGCTAGTTCATGGTATTCAAACCATATTTTCATTTACCTGTGCCTGTGAATCATTCTCAGAGGCAAATAATATTAAGACTCGCTTAGAAACCGTTTGGCAGTTAACTCCACTTCAGCATGCATTCTGCTAAAAGTAACATCTTACAAATCTAATATAAGCTGTTTATCACCTGTAATAAATAAAGATAATCACACCTAATATAAGCTGTTTATCACTTTTATATAATCTACAACAACAGGTATCACATTAATGATACTTTAATTTCACAATTACACATATAACAAACATTTACTACTATACAGTGCAAAACTTTTTTTTTTTTGTAATAAAGAGTTTTAAGTTGTTAGAATTTAGTTTTATAATTTCCCCCAAAATCAGAAGTCTGAATTATTTGACGGCACGTCTGTATTTCATTAAAAGTTTCTTTTGGAAAAAATGGCACGTTGATCCATAAAGGTTCGCCAGTTGAATCTTTTGGGTTGATTTATTGCATCATTAGATGCATGAACTTTGAAAGTTTATAACTGAATTGATTCTCACATCTGTGCCTTTCATGAAGCTATTCATTTTCAAAATGGATCACAAAAAGTGCCCTTTGGGACACTCTACACCATATTATGAATCTCAAAAGAAGGGAAATAATGATTGGCTTTTTGAACCCTTCTCTTAATCATTAAAATTTGGATCATACTTAATTTCTTCAAATCAATATCAATCTTTTCACAATATTTCTTTCGCACAGATCTTCTATTAAGATGCTTATTAATTTATCTCATGCTGTACTTCAGTAAATTTATGAATCAAATCCTTCTCAATCAATCATATGTCATACTTGCAAATTGAAAGTAGAATGTTTTGTCATGCATTATTGTATCCACACAGTTATTTTTCACTTTCATTCTAAATCATAAAAATAAAAAAATAATTTAATGTAAATTATGAATCTCAACTGTGTACCTTTTACAATAAATAGGAGGAAGATTCCACAACCAAATTAAAAAAATATATTAATTTGAATGATGCTGTTTAGCAAACACAATGAGTTAGATGTAAAATTCTTAAATTTTTCACAAGACATTTTTAAACTGTATCTAAAACATTACTGATTTAAAAGTAATAACTAGGAACAGAAAGCTAGGGACTTAATCAGAATAATTCAGTATTTCAAGGATAATAAAGTAAAGAGTGTTAAAATGAAATCTGAAAAACATGTCCAAAAACACATTTACCACACAAAAAGTTTGGCAAATAATAGAACAAAATATTACAGTCTATTTGCATCTCAATTTTTTTTTTTTTTTTTTTTTTTTGACTTATCACTTTTAGGACATTGCATTGTTCTTAAATATATATAGAGATTCTCATCTTACCCTTAGTATAATTTATCTTATAACAATCATGCATAATTGTTTCTCTGTTATTTACAGGTTATGTTGTTCTGGGTTCAACTGGAGAATTTACTTCTCTTAGTGAAGATGAAAAAGTTAAGCTTGTGAAATTTATGAAAGACAATAATGGTGGCAAACTTATAATAGCAGGTTCAGGATGTGAATGTGAGTTAATGTCAGAAAGTACTTTGATCATAATGATGTTTTAGACAGTAGATTTTAGATAAATTTATCAATCATATAATTTATGAATGTTATAATATCTCATCCTTGGAGAAGTCACATCTCTTTATGATATACGATGCAGCCATTAAGTGCTTAATCACTTTTCTTTAAAACCAATTTTATTATCCAGCAAGTTTTTAGTTGTTCTAATGCAATGTATTTCTTACAACTTTTGCTCAAGTGTGGCAAAAATATTTTTTTCTTGCTTATTGTGATTTATTTGCTTTTTTATCATTTGTCAAATATAATTTTCTTTGTTTGATCTTTAACTGCCTAGGTTTAACAAAAGGATTTTAAGAAAAAAGAAAGAAGACTGAAGCAGTTTTAAACATTACATTGTTCATTTATTGAACATTTTAGTTCCAAAGCTAAAATTATATAAACGTTTTATATTCTGAATATTTGAATACTCTTAATTTTTTTTCAAAAATGATTATAATATGAATAAATACATCTTGTTTCACAAAACAAGGAATATTGCCAACTAATGATATTTTTGATTGATGACTAAAAGAAATGGTGTGAACTTTAAGTATGTATCTTTTTATTTCTATAGTCAGATTCCATGAAAATGAAAATTTGGGGCTATCAGAAAATGAGTAAAGTTTAATAAAAACAAAAAAATAACTTGCCATTATTTCTTGAATATCAGCAAATAAAACATAGCATTAATTTGTTATAAAACTGAGTAATATAAAGAGAACCAAATAATTGTTAAAAAATGGAATACATATTCTTCACTTATACAAATTCCTGATTTGGCTGAAAGTGCCTGTCAAAATTACTTATAAACAATAAAATTATCCATTTGAAGTTTGGGTTTCTTTCTGCATGATAGTTATTTCCAAAATTTTTTAGATAGTGGCATTGCTTTTTCGTGCATGGAGCTTTAATTACAAAAATAGACAGAGTTGAAAAATCAAACTGTTATTGAATTTTACCTAAAGTAGGTTTGCTATTAAAAAGTATGAAACTTTCATTTTTTTTAACAATCTTTTTGTCAAATTTCTTAACCCTTCTATTAAAGAAAAACTTTGAAAAAATATTTAGCAATGAGGACTTGAACAATTTTTGCAATTGTTCAAAATAAATGCCCTAAAATCTGGCGTATAGCATGCACTTTTAACATAAAAAATAAGATCAAACTTTACAGGTGCACGTTATATGCCAGGTATAAAGTGATAGCTTTAAAAATAAAAAAAGAGCATAGAAAATAAATTAGGCTTCTACCTATATAGAAATACTGTTTATTTTAAAGAAATGACATTCCCCTTATGAACTTGAAGGGTTATAGTTCTAGAAATGTATTATTTTTTTCTAAAGTTTGGAATAATACCTCAAATAAATGACTTCAAAACTCAAGAGCATTGTGCATAAACATTTCACGTTTCCTTGTAAAAAAGGGGGTGCACGTTTTGTGGCGAATGTATCTAAAAATTAAAAATAACAGCTTTAAAGTGGAGGTGCGCATTATATGAAGGATTTTATGATAAATAAAAATTAAAGGAAAAAAACCTTAATCTGATTTATTATTAGCATGCACACACACAAGTTACCAGAAAAGTATATACATCTGAGTTAAAACTTTACAGTTTCTTTTTTAAAAAAAGATGCAGATGGGTGGCAATATCACACCCTTGTTTTCAAATACTTAAAAAGGAGCCAGCTGAAAAAGAGAGAGAGAGAGGTTGCTCCTCTGAGTAGAAAAGCTTTTAACATGAGCTATGCTATGAAAACCACAGAAAAAATTATGATTATCACTATCTTATATGATCATTTCATGTAGGTATTGCAACAAAGAGCTCAATAGGTTTTAAGAAATATTTTGTAGATATAGTGTGTGTGTGTGTGTGAATATATCAACACATACCTGAAATATGCATTGCTGTTGTATTCCTCTCTGTATATTTTAGAACATAAATATTGATTAATGGAGACCACAGAGTATCTTTCTCTACTTCTATTAAAAAAATTTAGAGTAACTGTGTATTTTTATTCTATTGAATATTACATAAGTTTCTAGAGCAACTGCATGTTATGAGTAGCAGTATAGTTAGAATTGCCTTATTTAAAAATAATACTTCTTCCCCATTTAACAAAAAGTAATGTTGAACCTTTAATCTAAAGCAATAGGTTAATTTGAGGATACAATTGAATAAATTTAAAAGTTAAAGCATCTTTCTCAAGTTTGAGGAATCTTTATGAGTATGTGTAAAATGATAAATCTGCACTTTTCTGTGGTAACTTTCTAAGTCATTGGATCCCTATCTGTTTTCTTATCACTTCTTCATTTACAATTAACACTCTGTTTCTTTCATGCTACTTCAACTTTTTACAAATTTTAATTTCTGCAAAAATTGTTTATCTAAATCGGTAGTATATCTAGAATCAGATTATTAAGTGAATTCAAATTTTTAAAATACTTTCCTTTTTATTGGAATGTTAGTAATTTTAATCATAATGCTTTAATGAAGTAACTGCATCTTTAACGAATCATTTAAATTTTTCTCCTTTTTCTTTTTTATTGTTGTTTAGAACAAAGTATATAGCATAGTTTATCTTTGCTTAATTTCTTGTACTATTTTTTTCAGCAACACATAACACAATTGAATTAACTAATAAAATGGCTGATGCTGGTGCAAATGCAGCTCTAGTTGTCTCACCATTTTTTTATAAAGGTAGAATGACCGAAAATGTACTTTATGAGCATTATCAAAAAGTAAGTAATGCATATATTTCATTATATGTTTATTTTCTTTATAAATAGTATGATGCTGCATTAGTGCCAGTTTAAGCTCATTTTGGACCCTGGGTGCAGAAAATCTGCAGGCCCCCTTGGCACTGGAGGATCAAAATTTATAATCAGAAAATATCATTAAGTCAAGATTATCCAGGTCCTTCTGGACCCCTCCAGGCCCCTGGGCACCCTCCCCAAGTGCCCAATAGATAAACCGGCACTGTGCTGCATTTATAAAAAGATTGAAATTATATGGTGAAGGAAAATAAAATGATTTATTTGTATAAGAGTAATTTAAAATATTGTATAGGGAAATGGAATGAAATTGTACACAAAAATCCAATTTGCGTTTAAACTTCTACCCATATGATAACATAATGTTTTAAATAAATTGAATAGGTTTTAAAATTTATTGTATTAATGAATTCTAATTGATGGTAAACCAAACTAAGATGTTATTACTATTATGTGATATTCTTAATGTTCACAGTTATTAATATTATGTAAAATTCTAAAATGTTAAATTCTAAAAAAGATAAATAATTTTTTTTTGCAAATATTGTTTGAACTATTTTAATCGTTTACTGAATGTTAAAAAGATTAACTAAAAAACCAGTTTTATAAATTGGTATATTTTATTAAATTTGTAATGTATCTGAATTATTAAAAGTAAAAAGATGTACTAAAAGCTGACACAAAAGACATTCTGAAGGTAAATTTTGTAATTTTTTTTTCTATATAGAATTTTTATTGCCAAATAAATAAATATATCATGAACTATACACCTTGCACTATTTTTTAACATAGGCCACCGGCCTTTAGACATTAATCTTAGTAAACTATAAAAAGAAAAAACTACTCTGTAAAAACTCAGTGCCTAGCCATGCACAGTCTGCTCCATCTCAGCATTGTTTTGGAAGAATTTTTTCCTCACTGGGAACTGGGATGCATCCATGTCATAGAAGCAATTTTGGTCTCTGGTGTAAAGTGGTTTACCCATGTTTAGCTGCTTGTGATGATTCTCATTAGGAACTCATTTCCCTTGCATGCATACTGCATCAAGTGATCAAAACTGATTTCCATTCTTACATTCTGGTGATTCTGGGTCACGTTTCTTAGTGCCCATTTTGTAGATACTTTTCTATAACCTTGCAAATCATGGGGCAAGTGATGGGTCTGAGCATGACCAATACACATTATGGATGCAACTCTGATCCTGTTAAGTGCCTATATGTACAGTTGACTCTCGGTAACTCAAACCTTCGATAATATGAACCTCTCGCTAATTCAAAGTATATGCTCACGCACACACACACAGCCCCTAGAAAAACTCTTGATATTTCAAACAAAAACAATACGTTTTGGTATATTCAATATTTCAAAGTAAAATATGTGGGTGTCCAGATTACAACATGCAATAATTTGAAGTTATCTTATAAAACTCTCGACAATTCAAACACTCACCATTATGTAGAGTCCTGTAGCTAAAAGATAGGAGCTTACATGTTTTGTGCTGTATTGTCTCTGCCTGTCTCCTCTGCAGTGTATCTCCTTTGATAATCATCTGTCTGCTACCCTTTCTTTGTGTTTCCCTCTCACAAGGCCGGATCTACGTATGGGCTGCAGCCCAGGGCCCCCGGTTTCTAGGGGGCCCCGTTCTCCATTGAAGATAACAAACAGAAAAAGATGTAAAAAAATAATAAATTTCAAAATAGTAATAAAATAATAAACCCCATTAAAAGAATAAAAATCAAAAATAAACTACCAGAAATATCATATCAAATTTATTTTCATTTTCAAGAGCAAGAGCAATTTACCCTTTTGTTCGTCCACCCGACCACCGAATACGCGGGAATTAATAATTAATAGACAGAGGCTCGATCATAGAGCGACGTCTGCGAGCATCCACCATTAATACAAACGTTGTGGCACTATTTCTGTAGCCATTTATTTTTGTGCAATAATAATTCTAATTTACAATAATATACTGATTTGGTACTGTGTCTTGTGCATACTACATGCAATTAAAACATACTTATGTACCTGTTTATTCAAGCTACAAGTAAAAAGTAAGTGCCGATACACATTTCTAAATTATTTGAATAGAAAGATATTGAATTGTGTTTAAGTATTTTCTGTATTTTCAATTTTTCAAAGATTGAAAACATCAGAATTTCCCATAAATATGCATGTTGTCTTAAAATTTGTGTTAAGTAACTTAATTACTTCTATAGGATATAAAAAAAAATAATCAGTTTATGTGGATTATGGAGATTCACCGCGAATATTATGGATAAGTGTAAAATAGTCTTGATTTTTGTATTGAGACGGGTTTTTTAAGTATATGTAGCAACAGCAAATAATGGATGACAACGAAAAAACAATATTTATTTAAAGTGGGGCAAATAATTCTAAAGTTTATTTTTATAAAATCCCCTTTAAACTGATTGGCTAATAAATAATAATAATCAGCGCTTTAGGTTTTAGCGAGTATAGACAAGGATTTTTTTTATTTTTTAAAATTAATTAGGTACCTTTCTTCAATTATCTCAGAAATACATTGTATTGTTTTGTAAAAATTTGTTAGAATATTTTTAGTTTATTAAGCACATAGTGGTTGTGTTATCGTAGTTTTATGACCTAAACTTTTAAATTGATTTTCAGGAAAATCAAGTACTTAATTAACAATATAAATATGTCTAGCTGAAAATATAAAAGTTTAGAGGAAAAACGAAAGCTACTGTTAAATCGAGAAAAAGAAAAAATTAAATGTGTCAAAAATATGACTTTTCTTACAATGGAACAAAGTAACAAAAATATAACAAACGCAGAGACATTAACAAGCAAAAGGGAAAGGAACTTAGCCAAAGAAAATGAAGAAACTCAACAAGCAAATATTAATGATTAAAATATGGAAGATTTCGATGACCAGCAGCCTTTTGAAAAAGCCAGAGGAAATCAGTAATCCCCCGACCGAAAAGTGTTTAGAAAATGTTGGGTGACGTGGGTTCGTGGCCTAAATCTCTAAGTAATAATTTTATTGAATTTATCCTTAATAATTTTATCCTTTCACATGAAATGAGTTACTTTCAAAATAAAGATCCAAACAATATATATTCTGTTTGGGTAAGAGAATACAAAGTACAAAAGAGATCATTTTCGAATAATCATTTAATTAAAAAACTTAAAAAAAGGCCAAGTGTACTAGTATTGGTAGCGTTTTTTGTTTGACCTGCAAACTTTTTTCTAAAACAAATTCTCAATACACAACCGGCTTTTCTGACTGGAAACACGTAACAATGATTGAAAACAGTTGTTCAAAATCATAAAAATTCTATTGAACACAAAAATTCAGTGTTAGTCTGGTTGACTCGAAAAGAAAATAAATCTGTTTTAGGTAGACAGTTACAGGAGCAACTGAGACAAGGTACAGAATATTACCACAATATCCTCAAATGGTTTATTTTGGTAGTAAAGTATTTGGCTATAAGAGGCTTATCAATTAGAGGGGTACTGAGGAAGTTTTTGGTTCTCCTCATAGTGGTAATGTTATGGGTGCCCTGGAACTGTTAGCAGAGTTCGACCCATTCATTCATTCGTGAACATATTGAACAGCGAGAATTACGAGCGAAATCGTTAATATCGTACGTATCAAAAACAAATATTTGAGAGAGAGCAAATAATTGAGATTATGGGCAAGCAAATCATTAAAACAATTACAACTCAAATAAATAACGATGACACAAAGTACTATTCAATTGTGATGGATTAAACACCAGATTTGTTCCATAATGATCAACTTGCTATTGTATTACGATATTGTTTTCAGGGAAAAGTGTATAAAAGATGAATCTCATTAATTAAGATTAGCAGTCACGCTGGCTTATATGCTTACTTAATTCTCTACAAGAATTTTTAGAAAGAAATGGATTGCTGTTGAATAATTGTAGAGGACAGTCATTTAACAACGCTGCTAATATGTCCGGTCGATATAATGGTGTGTAAACTCTTTTAAAAGAAAAAGTAAATTCACTAATTATGCGCCGTGTGCTGCACATTATCTTAATCTGGTTGGTGCAGAATAAGTTAAGGTTGCAACTGAAATCGTGAATTTCTTTGTTTTAGTGCAACACGTATGTTTTCTTTTCTCCTTCGACCCATGGGTGGGAACTTCTAAATCGTGAAATTAAACTGAAATTTACTTTAAAAAGTTTAAGTTAGACCAGATGGTCTTGTCACTACGATGTTGTTGAAGCCTAAAAAGGTAATTATGGTAATGTGGTGGTGGTGTCTGTATAAGCCAGTAACAGCCTCTTGACTGAAGTGATCATTTTAGTCTAGTGGTTAAGTTGCGTGCTTACGGAACCGAAGGTGCCGAGTTCTAATCTCCTTCATTGGTGTCCCTGGCTGAACTTTTAAAAAACGCAGCTGTCGTGTGCCCTTTACCCACCGCAAAAGCAACCAAAAGCCGTCAGACACGCATGACGCAGCAACGCAAGCCGTCAGATCCACATGACGCACCACACAAGTCGTTAGGTTCACGTGATGCAACACTCAAGCCGTCAGATCTACATGACGTAGCATTCAAGTCGTCAGTCACACATGACGCAACAGCAACAACTCACACGCTTACCATAACTATATTGTTCGCTAGCCTATCCACCGACTCACTGGTAGATGAAAAGTGTGGCCGTGGTGCTTATATAAGCCAGTAACAGTCTCTGGACTGAAGTGATCATTTTAGTCTAGTGGTTAAGATACGTGCTCATGGAACTGAAGGTGCTGAATTCTAATCTCCTTCAGTAATATCATGAATTTTCTTAAGACATTTAGTGACAATGAAAATGAGAAAATTGATTTTCGAAAAGAAGCAGTAAATTTATTTAATAAATTAACAAAACTCGAAACTGCCATTTTAATTATATTTTGGGAAGAAATTTTAGAAAGATTTTTAATTCAATTAACAAAAAATTACCGACGCCTGGTTTGGACATCTGTGAAGAGGGAATAAGTTAATTATGTCATTAAAAACGTTTATAAGCCATGTACGATATGAGTCAGATCAAAAACTAAAGAAGTATCAAGATGCAGCCAAAAAATTTAGTTCTAGAGTAGGAATAGAATATGGGACAGAGAGAAAAATTTAAAAGAGACACGCCTATTGTTGCGTTAGATAAGCTAACTCTTGATTTCAATAGAAGAAATTAAGTGTATATATGAAGGATGTAGTGAGAAATTTAAATTTGTGATGGATTTGCAAGAGATCAAAGTAAGAAGAACGTTGGCCTGGAGAGTGTACAAGCTATTGAGTACTATTCAGATGATGTAGACCAACATTTAGTAAGTGAAGGTGTTCAATTCAAAGTTTATCTGACAATAAAAAAAAAAAAAAAAACTGAGCAAGAGTCCTATACTTGTAGTGATATGTTCAATTTAATAAATTTGTATACCATTTTAAAGATTTTTCTAACACTCCCTATTTCTAGTTGTGAAGTGGAGCGTGCGTTCTTTAAAATGTCTTATATAGAAAACAAATATAAAACAACAATGGCAAATACTAGGCTTAATTATTTATCACTTCTTTCTATTAATGCTGATCTCACCAAAGACTTAAAATACGATGAGCAAATAAAAGAATTTGCCGCTCAAAAGTGTAGAAAAGTTTTTTTGTAAATTATGTAACTATTTATAACGTATATTTAGATTGTATGAAATAAAAAAAAAA
Source organism: Trichonephila clavipes (assembly GCA_019973935.1). NCBI lineage: Eukaryota > Metazoa > Arthropoda > Arachnida > Araneae > Nephilidae > Trichonephila > Trichonephila clavipes. The sequence continues at coordinate 371,519 of BMAU01017445.1, forward strand.
AAAACCTTAAGTTCCATATATTTTAAATTTTCCCGCACAAAATTTTTTTTAGTAAAATGGCAAACATTTTAATTATTTAGGGGGGCCCAGATATTGTTAGCCCAGGGCCCCCAAAGGTCACGGTCCGGCCCTGCCCTCTCATGTGAAAAGAAACTTTTACTGCTTTCCTTCTTCAAGCGGACATTAGACCAGTCACACCTGTCATTTATATAGTATTTCGTTTAATATGTGACATTGCTACACATGTGTTCAAAAGGATTGTCCACTATTGTGAAGAAGAGATGCATTGTATTGTGTATTCTGCTTCGGATTGACATGACGAACTTATAACATGTATCACCTAATAGGACATGGGCCAGACTGGGCCTTGTAGAGCCAATGATGTTGGGGACATTGTTTGAGAGAACCAAGTGCGAAACAATTTTATTTCCAATTAGGAATAGAAGAGATTTGGAGGGGTGTAAAAGAATCCTGTTGGAGAGGTTAAGAAAGACAGAGTGGAAAGTGAAAGGAGAGGAGCAATAGAGGAGAGTGATAAAAAAAAGAAAAAAACTGGTCGAGAATATTTTGGTGGACTGATTAGGCCAGAAGAGCCTACCCAATATTGATACTATTAAGTATAGCCAGTATCTGAGTGTGAAACCGTGAATATGCTTTGTGTTTATTTTAGATTCCAAATTTTAAATTAAAAAAAAACAAATTTTATGCATGTGTACAATTGGTGGTTTATTACATTGTTTCAAATTTAAATATGTTAGAAAATTTTCTCTTTGTGCATTTTGGGAGTTTTTTCCTACCCTATTGATACTTCGAAGTTTTTCATTAGTAACATCGAATTATCAAGAGTTGGCTGTATACTAATTAAATTTAATTTTTTAAAAAATTATTTCATATTATCTGAAATATTACCATACTGACTGCTATGGTAATTTTCAGGTTTCCAGTATAAAATGCCAATATTTACAAATTATTAATTATAAAAATTATACAAATATAACAAAATTCATATAACTATGAATTTCATCATAGCTGCACAAACAGGGCAATTAATCAAACTATGAAATTATTTATTGCTGACATCCTATGCTATAATAAAAGTACAGATTGTCTCATAGTTAGTTGGCAGACAACCTGTTGGTACAATAACTTTGTTTTCATTATGACAAAACCATTTAAATTTTTTTAAGAAAAAGTTATGAAAACATGAAAAGAATTTTATAAAAAATTAAAGCAGGGTTTTTTTTTTTTTTTTTTTTTTTTTTTTTTTTTTGTATATTTTGTAGAGTAAAAAGAAATATGGAAAACTTTTAAATAATATATCTAGGATTTTGTTTGTAAAATTATTTGACAGAAGAGACTGGTTATTACATTTAACATTTTGAAATTTTAAGATCCATAATTTTCATTATTGCAAACAGCTGCTATATCAATTTCATCTTTAATTTTTAGGTTGCCGATTCCAGCAAAATGCCTGTGATTTTATACAGTGTTCCTGCAAATACTGGTTTAGACTTAAGTGCTGCCCTTATTACTAAACTTGCTGATCATCCAAACATAATTGGACTTAAAGATAGTGGTGGTGATGTAAGATTTTTGATAGTTCTTTATTTTTTCAATTTGTTCTGTGAATTTATTATTTTTTTTACTCATAGGAAGTTAAATGCAATTTTTGGAATTGATCCATTCATTATCTTTTAAATGTAATTTTTCTACATTTTTTTTAAGTATTATGCAACTAAACTCGTGCAATTTTGAAATATATCAAGTACTTCAAAACTAAGTTTTTATCTTGGAAAAGACTTTTTCTACAATATATTTTTCTTATTGAGTTGTACTTTTATTTCAAGTCTTGAGCACATATGTGTCCAAATGTGTTTTGTATTTTATTTGTATGCCATATATTTCTTAATATTATTTTTCTTCTCTTTTTCAAATGAATTATATAATTCAAATTAATATATGAGTAAGAAAATATTCTTATTAAAAATAATTTATATTAAATTACTAAATTTCATTAAAGTTCTTCATTAATTGTATCAGATCTTTTTAATTCAATTTATTTAAATATTTGCTTATAACTGCATGTTTTAGAATGTTGTTTATAACTTATTGTCTATCTCTAAATCTTCCACTTAATAACAGATAACAAAGATTGGTTTGATTGTTCACAAAACAAAAGAAAAGAACTTTCAAGTCTTGGCTGGATCTGCTGGGTTTTTGTATCCTGCTTTATGCACTGGTAAATTTTCTTGCACTTTCTCCTTATCTTTATTTTTTTGTGTAACTTTTTGAAATTTATTTATTTTTATTTTAAAACTCTAAAATTTTTCAAAATACTTTCAGGATTATCTGTTTTTTTTTTATGGTGTAAGGCTTTTTGGTAGAAAGTATACAGTGCAACAAATATTTTTATTTATTAAATTACTAATTGAATAAATATATAGAGAAACAAACTATATAATATCAGGGAATGTATATGTTGAAAAACAACACTCACAATATTCTAGATTCTTGTGGGTGTTCATTGTTCAATAAAAAAAAGGGCAGGGAAAAATTTTAAATTGGAGACCTCTAATATCTGAAGTTTTAGACATTAATTAATTTTGGCAGTTTTTCATATGCTATTACTTTTGCAATGATAATAGAATCTTGCACATATATAAATTTAATATTTATTCTCAGGAATAAGTTCATGAAAACTTTAAATGTAAAAATAATATTTTTATTTTACTAGTATATAGTTAAGTCTTTTGTTTAATATATAATTCAGTTTTGTATTATTTTGTTAAATACTCCCAATTCATGCCCAAAATTAGTACCTCTGAATACAATGTAAATTTTCATTTGCAAAGCTATGAAAATCAAAGGAAACATATATTATTTATTCAGCTGCACATTTGATTAAATTTATTTATTTCAACATGTGAAATTTAAAGATATAAAAATATCAATCCATTCATGTAATGGCATTCATTCCATTTGGCATCCGCTTTTGAATTTGATCTTTTATCTACATCATTAGTGACTTTTTTATTATTATTTTGATTGAAATATATATTTCAAATTAAGTTGTACTCATATCTGTATAAAACCCAGCTGAATTTTTTTTCCTTTTAAATGGAAAGTTTTTATTTTTATTTTTGTCTTTTATATTTTAGTTTAATTAAAGGAATACAATTAAACATCCTCTTCTTTTATTCTTTTTTACATTACATAGACAATATAACTCTCTAATTTTGGTTTATAAAAATATAACATTTTTTTTGTTTATTTCAAAATTATCTAGAATAGTTTAAAAATTCATTTAAAAATATAAAAAGTTTAAAAAAGCTACAAAATTTATAATTGTTTATTACTGACCAGTAAATATAAAAATAAAAAAAATTCCAATTGGAAAAAGCACAGCAATGTGCATATTTTTGCTACTTTTGAGATTTAAGTTGCTATTGCACAGAAATAGTTTCCATGTAGGGGAGGGAAATGGAATAAAAAATTAATGAAATGAACTGTAGATATATATATAGATAGGGCAGAAAATTACATTTTCAGCAATTTTTGTTTCCTTAAATTCATTATTCTAAAAACTGTGCAAAAGATTGATATAATTTAAATAAAATACAGTATGAATAGGAATAGATGTATTATATTTTCTTGTTATATAGAAATTGCACACATTACATGCATGCTCGTACATACAAACCAATCAAATGAATTATTAGCTGTATGAGTAATTCTGTTCTGTTATCTGGATGTACACAAAGAGCGAAATAATTAATATTATGAATGAAAACACTACTATGTTTATCTTTTAAAATAATCTAACTGCATAGAAACATTTTATTATAAATTATTATTGTCTTATGCATCTTTATCTTGTCAGAATTTGTGATTATGTATGTGAAAAAACCACTTGTATTTGATAATGTGAAGTAGATAGTCTAAAATTTATAGTAGATAATTTTTGAAAAGTATGTTCAATTACTTAATTTTGAATAATTTGACAATGCATTTAATTTATGAAAAAATCTATAGGATGTGTTGGAGGTGTGTTGGCTTTAGCTAATACTCTTGGAAGACCTACTTGTGAACTATATCAATATGTTAAGGAAGGAAAACATGATGCAGCACGCAAGCTTCAACATAGACTTATTGGACCAAATTTGTGTGTAAGTTGATTTATAAATTAGTCATTAAAGATTTCATGTATCAAAAGTTTAAGTAAATATTGTGTCTTAAAGATTTATGAATTTTTAATTTCTTTATTGGTTATACTTAATAAAAAAATACATATTCTGTAAAAATTTTAATGTTCTTGGTAATGTATAAAAAAAACAATATATTTTTTGTACTGTAATAAAACATTACCCCTTTCCCAGGGGAAAGGAATTGTTTGTTTTTTTTATAATATAAATTTCATGCATATTTAAATAACTGAAAATATATGAGAAATAAGTGGGATATTTATATGAATTTTTTTTTTCAAATTGATGAATTTCAGTATTTTTTACCAGTATATTTTTAAATTTGCTATCTGAAATTTTCTCGTTGTGTTTTAAAATATTGTTACGTTGATCAAGGTGCAAGGATTTTATGCAAATCAGTCGTAAAGAACTAGGCAGTTAATTCTTTAAGAGCGAGGAGAATTTATTGTCGAAAATCCAATCCTTGAAATACAAGATTCAGCAGCAATATTTTCAGAATAAATCACAGAAGGTCTTTACACCTTCAACAGCATAATTATCAGTGTCTAAGATATATGTATGTAAAAGATTATTCACAAGCACCACTCATCCTATTCAACAGGTGAGCTAATCTCTTAAGTAGAAAAAAATGGAAAAGGTTACTGGGAGACAAACCTGAACTGTGCAGCAGATGTTCTAACCCCTTTTCAACAAATTTTTTAAGGTTGTTTGGGTTTCAAGGAAGACGTTTAGACCGATATTGTCATGGAGTTCTATTATCGTGTGCCACTCTTCATGAAAACTTCTGCATCAATTGTTCGAACTAAGGAGGGCTCACCGTAGACTCTCCTCCATCATTGATAGATGCCCACATCCAGATCCATTCCCACAATCAGAAACCATACTACAGTGCATTGTTTTTGATATGGATGCATTCAAGAATAGCATGACTTTATTTTTTTATCTATTTCCTCAATCACAAACAGGTTTCGTTATTGCACATCATATGTGATGTATACCTCCCTTTATATCTATGTTCGATGGTACTACTACACAGCTGCAATCATTCTGCCACAATTGCAAGCATCTACTTTTCATTTGGGCAACCCTTATATATATTTATATATATATTTCAATTCTTCTCCCTCCCATCAAAATAATTTAAAGGAATCTATACTTAATAAGCTAAACAGGAGACTTAATTACAGATTTCTCAGCCTTAATCTAACATTATATACCTCATTAGTAATAAATTATTTTTGTTGATTCTACACTGCTCTATGTTTTCAATGTATCATGTTCCTTTTAAACTAAAGAAATGATTGATATCAATGGAGTAGGTGAAATTTTGTTAAAAGTTATATTTCTGTGACGTTTTCAATTTTTAATCTTAAAAATGAAGTAGAAAAATTCTATAAATGTATTGAATTCTATCATTCAAAGTGTATTCAAAATGTCACAAATTTGATGTAACAATGCAGAATTTTTTCAAAAAAATGTTACAATTCTTGTTTTAAATAAATAACTTGTTTTCAGTTATGTAGAATTTATTTACTTAATGAGAAATTAGCAAAAATTAACAAATGAAGAGTCAGTTGTTTAGAAACGAAATTTGAATTCTTAATCATGTTTTGCATTTCTTTAAATTTCAGGTTACCAAAATTTTTGGAATTCCTGGAGTCAAATCTTCAATGGATATGTTAGGTTATCACGGAGGTTTATGTCGTTCACCTTTGAAAGAATTATCTTCTGCTGAAAAAGAGGAATTGAAAAAAGAATTCAAAGCAAATGGATTTTTGTAATCAAAGTATCTGTGCCAAATATATACACGTTTATATGCTTGTTGATTGTATACATAAATATATTTTTATATGCAGAAGTTATGAATTATAACTTGTTACTATTTATGTATTTTTATAATAAATTTTTATACTGTGTTACTTATATTTTACTTTTGCATTTATATTGAAAGAAATAAATATTTTCTTTGAATGATTCTTTGTTCATTTTACATCTAAGAATATTTTATATTTCAAGCACTAAGTTACTATGTTTAAAGAGGAAATGCTCTAATTTAAATCATTTAGAAATTATTATTATAAGAAAACATCCATCTGTGCACATCTAAAATTGTCTCATATATTAACACAATGCTCGCTAATAACTTATACAGATGATAGGTTTGTCAATTTCTTTTGTCACATACTCTAAGAGTGAATGTTATGAGTGTGTAATATATCAGTATTGTTTTGTCAATTGTGTGCTTACAGATAGATAATTGTGTTGTCTGAGGTGAGAAGTTGTTTGAGGTCAAGAACATCAAAAAACAGTTTAAAAGGAGTTGATCTGAAAAAGGAGCCTTGTGAGACTAGCTAGGATTCATCTTCAGTTAGAGTGCTACTGATTTTAACCAAAAAATTACGGTTAGTGAGATACACATTAAGGAGTAATTTAAGGGAGGAGGAATATAACACTTGAGTGACAAATATGTAGATGAGGCAAATGTGCCATGTTTTGTCAAAAGCTTTCTGGAAAACAGTTCCACTGTGTTTTCCCCTGATTTGATATATTCGATGATTCTAAGCAATTGGTGTGTGGTGATATGCTGCTGTGGGATGAGATTATTTTTGATTAGAGGATTATTGAGAGGTTATTTAGGATAATTTATTCTATTAATTTATTTAGAATAGAAAGGAGAGATATCGGTCGTTAGCTTTAAGAATTGTTTGGAGATTTTCCTAGTTTCAGAATCAAAATCGAAGTAGTTTCCTGAGTGCTTGGAAAGTATTTTAATTTAAACTAAATTAAACTCATTGGCACAACAGCCCATGAGGGCTAAGTCCTACTATGCCCATCTCAGTTTTCATGGCCTTGGGTGTTGAGGTGGATGAGTGGATTTTCCTGTCAGATGGTCAGTCTGACACGAAACCCCCAATGTTTAGTTTCCAAACAATTTTGGTATTTATTTCCCACTGAAGGGATGAGAAGCTGAGTAGACCTTGCCCAGCCCATGTTTAGAACCTCAGATCTATGGCGGGAAGCGCGATACGCTGCCTCTCAGCCACTGGGCTTATAAAAGACAAGGGATCCATGTCAATAAAAATGACCAAGGTTTTGTCACCCAAGGTGACTATATGGACCAGTAAGAATGGAGATACTGGAAGCATTTTCTTCAGAATGCCTTGGTGACACTCCCAGGAGAGCCACACTCTTTGTTTAGGTTTGCAGTGTGCTTTCCCATATTATTTTGTTTGTAAAATTTACTATGTGTTTTGTATTGTCTTTTAAGTGTTCATTTGTCATCTGGTTCATGTACTGCCAAATTTTTTTAATAAATTGTGTTACAAAATTATTCAATTGGTTGAATGAAATGTTAATCTGAATGTCTGAGTAGTTTTGAGGCAATTTTTTGTGCTTTGAGAAGTTGTTCAGTGAAAGTATTGATGTTCATCAGCATAATTTTCAGATGTTTGCACTTACCCGCTTAACAATTTTCTAAAGAATTCTTTCATAAAAAGATTCCAGTTTGTATTTTGTTATGTTGAAAGCATATTTAAGTAAGTGGAGTCGAGAAGAATAACTTAACTGGATTATGATCTGAATTTTACTTCGGTAGAGAGAGAATTTATCATATCCAATTGAATTGTTTCATGTTCACAAGAGCAAGGCATGGAGGCGAAGCCATATTCGTGGATAATCGAAGTAAATGAGCCGTGAGTTCTTAACTATTTTCTCGAAGGTATTCGAGAATTTTTTTCCTCTCTGAGTAAGCCCAACTTAGCTACAATAAGGATGTAAAGCATTTAAATCTCTACAGAATGTTATGTGTGTACCTATTTTAAAAAGTAACAAAATCTATTGGGACAATCATAATGGGTGGTATTGGAAGGGAGTATGTATTAACGTTGCACTAATAGGTGGTATAGTTGGGAAGTTTGGCAGAGTAACAATATGTACGGGGTGGGTGTAGCTGTAGTTGGAGCACCTGCTAAAGTTAGAGTAAGAACACTTGAAAAAAACTGGCAATGATTGTTATGAATAGAAAAATACCAAGTGTTGCATTATTTTGGAATTGTCACAAAATGAGCCATCTTTTGAAATAACTTGCTTAGATTAATATATACTAGGGATGGCGAACCAATGGCACGTGACTAAAATATTTTGGCCACGCCACCGATCAAAAAAGTTTGCATTTTTTTTTTATTTTTTTTTATTTATTTTTTTTTTAATTATTTTTTAATTCAAAATAACAAAGTTCACCATAAAGTTTTACGAACAAACGCGAGTGATTGGTCGTGGTGCGCAAGCGGCGGGGAGCACACTCGTTTGCTATTGTCTTACTATCCTAACATAAGTTGTCATCTTATTTGCAACAGCAGAAGTCACACTACTGTTACTTTTATTTGAAATACACGTATAACTAAAACATTTAATACAATACAGTTCAAAATGTATTTTTACGTAGTAAATAAAGATTTTTGAGTTGTTAGTATTTAGTTTTATTATTTTTCCAGTAATTACAAGTCAAAATTATTTGATGGCACGTCAATACCTTTTTAAACATTTCGACAGGAAAAATGGCATATTTATCCATAAAGATTCTCCATCCCTGATATATATTCTATTTTCCTTCTTGGTGGAGCGTTCAAGTTAGATGTCATTTTCTCGAACAACGTTTACTTTAAGTAAATTTGCAAAATTTTTTGCTCAATTTGTTACTGTGATTAATAGTAGTGCTCCGAATCTAAATCGCATCGAACGCCTGAGGGTTCTCATTGGACGGGACATGAACCGAGGACCACCAGTACAAACCTTGGATGATCTTCGCACAACAATGGATGTGACTTAGCAACGGTTAGTTCAGGCCGGATGGAGGAAAGCATATTAGAGGCCTGAGGTGGGCATATTACATATTGAATAAATTGGTTTATAATGATTTTATATATCTTTTTTTTTAATCATATGCCTATCCACTTCACCTCTATCGTTCCTGAAATTTGCATGAAGCTACGTCAGCGCTTCTCTTAACATTCAATATTTGCGACCCAAATTCAATCAATCATACTTTTCATTGCCCATACAATAACAATGTGTTGAATTTAATAATACCATACTACGACGCTAAAGCTACAATACGACTTTAACCTCTCATGTACAATCGGTGGATATAAACGTCTCGCTCAGCCAATGCTTTAATTGCCCCGGACGTATATATACGTCTTTCAGATAGTACGATCTTTTCCGTGCACTGCTATTCATAATACTATTCCGAAGGATTTGGAATGCAATAAAAAGACCTTGACAGTGTTTGCGAAGGATTTTCTTATTTCAGAGGATTTGCTTACTTTTTCTTCCCCTCCCCCCGCCAATACATCCCATACGTGGAAAACGGTGGCATTGGGGATCGAATCATGTATCTTTTAATCGGCAGTTAAGGGATTAATTATAAACCGTACAAATTATCAAGATCATTGTCAATTATTAAATTTGTTCTTAAGGTATCCGACTACTGATTTTAAAAAAGCGCATAAATGGATAATTTTCATGATATTTAGTTTCACTCAGATTATAATACATGCATAAAATTGTTTTAAGGAGTATTTGACAAAAAAAATTATTTAAATATACTATTTTGGCAAAAAATTAACTTAGAATAACCTTTTTTTCCAAATGTTCTCCTTTTGTGAAAAATGGCTCAATTATAATAATATTTTGCCTGTATATAGCTCAGACCTCTCTACAGAGGCTCAACTAGAATTTTTGAAAAATTCACATTTTTTTTCGGAGTTACAACCAATTTAAATAATTATCGGCGTTTTTTTCTTAAAATTGCTCCTCTCTGGTGTCCTAAAATATGAATAAACCCATATCTAAGTTATATAATTCAAAAATTCTAGTTGAGCCTCTGTAGAGAGGTCTGAGCTATATACAGGCAAAATATTAGTATAATAGAAGCATTTTTCACAAAAGGAGAACATTTGGAAAAAAGATTATTCTCTAAGTTAATTTTTTGCCAAAATATTATATTTAAATAATTTTTTTTGTCAAAATGTCCTTAAAATAATTTTATAAATATATTCTAATCTAAGTGACACTAAATATCATGAAAATTATACATTTATACGCTTTGCAAAATAATGGTTCCGAACGTAGTCGGATACCTAAACTTAGTATTGTTAAATTAATTATAAAATTCATTGTGCAGTATTGATACATTTATAAGAGTATATTATATCCGTGTAAATGATAATTTTACTTTTTATTATATAAATGTATTTTGTTTGTTTACTTTAAGTAAATTAATAATTTTTTAAAATAATCTTTTGTTTTCGACTTTTCAGTATGCTCGCACCTCCCCTAGGGGTCGCGCCCCACTGTTTGAGAAACGCTGAGCTACGTGCATTATTTCTTGATATTGAAATTTCACTTTTAAGGAATGTATTTTGCATACACATTCGTAGTTTTCTTTTCGAATTCTTCATTTTTACGCGAGGAGCCTCTGACCAACTTTTACCACTGGTATAAGTGATTTAAAATTCAGATTCCAAAGGAATATTTGCAGGATAAGAAAGAACTGTTCTTTTAAAGTATAAAACGTATTCCATTCTTATCTATACAATGGAAGAAGAGATTTAGTAATCAGTACTTTATTTCAAAATAAATACAATTTCTTTTTTTTCGATACAAATTTATAAACCTTTATAAATCTCTAGCATCTTGAATAAATTGCATCATAAATATAAATTTCCATTTTTCATTATTTTATATTTATGTTTTCTTGATGTTTTTCAACATTTTTTAAAAAGTACTGAAGTTATAAATCTAATTGAGATCATTGAAATAAATAACACACACCACGCGCGCGCGCGCACGTCTGTTTTCTTTTGATAGAATGTGGGAATTACATAGCCGCTCAACTCGCCTCTGAAAAATCGACTTTCAGAAGCAACTCATTTCTGGACAAAGATGCTCTTTTCACTTCTCATGTTCTCTTTGCAGACTTGATTAGTAAGCCCAAGAAGGCGAGTGTCCGGAACACGACTAAGAGTACTCCAATTATTGAGATATTCCGGAGAAGATGATTCTGTAAAAGGAAAGGATTATTATTTTTTTTAAAAAAAATGTTACCGAAAACCAGAGATATTATGTGTAATAATCGTAATTGTTTTTAAGGGCAATATGCTCAAGTTATTTTTATTTTCTTTCTTGTATCTATAATCCAAAAATGATTATACTGTTGTGACTTTGCAAAACATATATTTGGAAAGAAATTGCGGAGTTAATACCTGGTGCCTAAAAAATTACCGATAATTTGAAAAATCCATTAAAGAAGATGAGACGGGCTTTCATCGCGATTTCATTAATATCCTATTGGGGTTTTTTGGGGCCAGAATGGCAATTCTTTCCAACCAACTCCAGAAGAAAAACGTGAGAAGGCAAATTAGGAATCTTATAAATAGTAGAAGTTTAGCGTTTGCGGTGTGGCTATGTGAAGTTGCTATATGATGTCTATCTTTATGATTAGAAAAGCTTAGGTTAGAGTTAGAGGATATTACATGTTCAAGAATTAACCTACCCGTACCTATGCCTTCAAGCTAAAGGTGGATACCACTCCACAAGGATTAAAGCCACGTCAGTGTGACCAAGAGAGTAGCTGTTACCAAGGTTTTAGCGGTAAGCGTCTTCAATTAAGATATAAGGAAACTGCGTGTATTAAGGAGATTAGCAGTAATCTGTAAAGTTAGATATAGTGGTCAATTACGCGATTATTTGGTAATACGAATTGTGTCTTCTCACTCCAGATTCGCTTAATTGGATTATTAATATTATTGTATATATTGATTAAGTTAAGATCTTAATAAACAGATATTAAGATGAATGATATGTCTGGTTCTTCGTCATTTCCTACATAAACATGTCGCGTAGATAATGTAGAAATGGGGCACATGCCTCACAAAGAATGAAAGGCAATAGAAATATACAGTTTAATGCATTCTACTTTGGTAACCAGATAATTTATTCTCACCAAGTTTCAAAATTAATTTTTAAGTTAGTCAACAGGGGTATAGTGCTTCTGACTAAGAAATCTAAAAAAAAGTTTTTTGTCCGTTTTGTTTGACACGTCCGGTATTCTTGCGTGTTTTAATGAGTAAACCAATATCGAAACAAACGTCAGAATGCTTATGTGTCTAACGAAACGGACATAAAACAATTTTTTATAGTTTTCCTAGTCAGAAGCGTCAACTGTTAATGAACTTTGTAATTAATTTTGAGACTTGTTGAGAACAAATTCCCTGTTTACTAAAGTAGCAAACCGTACATTTCTATTGCCTTCTGTTCTTTTTTCATTGAATTTTCGAACCGTCGATCAATTTTGGGGACACCCGGTAGTTGATGAAAGAAAAAGGTTTTCCTATTTTGAACACTGCTGTCAATGATCATCAATTGTGAAAAAAAGATTTCTTAGGTTATATTCTGCAAAAGTTATATATTTGTATTATTTTACTTTGCCGTATACTGTTTTCTTATTTCCCTATCTGTTGCTTATTATTAAGTTATAATTATAACAATTTAATATATTATTAATGATTATTTACACACCCACATACACACACGCATGATGAATCCGCACCACCTTATAAGTGTTTTGTTCAGTGGTGTAAACGAAAATATGTTTGGGCCCCCCTGCAGAATCAGGTTTTGAGGCCCAAGTCGAATCTTACAAAGGATTGCAAAACCATAACTAGGGGGGGGCTAGAATCATGCCCCTCTCCTCACGATGCGGGGGGTGCGTTATGTCACTGGTTTTGATAACTCACCCAAATACATTTCAACCAAACTTCTCGCTTATCAAGTACTTCTACATTAACTTTGCCATTAGCAGAATCCCAGGAATTCCGAATTTGTCCACCCATTTTTAAAACTCCTCTGGGGTAATATAAGGGAATTTTCTACTCTTGAAAATTACTAATTTGAATCAAATTCTTTCTTAATTCATTATGGAATGGATAAAAAACAATTATAGATATATCTTAGTCAACCGTGTTAAGCAGACCTTAAATCCTTAGTGAAAATAGGATGGCAAACTTCTGCGACCTAGTTTCCACTTTGACAGCATCATCATTAATAATGACAAAATATAAACGAGTGATGTGTTGCTTTCCTTTTTAGCTTTACTGCGGGATGCAATAATGAGAGGTTGTTTAACTGAATGATGAGGGGGGAGTAAGTTATTTTATAAGTAATTACCTCATTGAAGTGAAAGTTAGCAAGCACTGCTTTTCCGTCAGGCATGCAGCTTGAAGATGGGCATGCTGTGAAAAAAAAATGTTTAATATATTTGATTAAATAAATATGATTGTATCATAGAAAATACAGGTCCAAATTGTTGTGTAAACTTAAATAAAAAAAATCTTCCAATATTTTAATAATTTAATAATTTTTGTATTATACCCAAGGTTGGGTATTCTAAAATCTGGGCAGCCCACCAATTTTTTTTACGGTTAATGGGGACTAAAAATAAAGGAATTTTTTTTTATTTTGACAGGGATCAATATGGTCTTGTATCTTTTCGCAACATTTCTACTTACTTAAATTTGTGACAGGAGCCCATTGATTGATAAGTAGGGCCTCATTTCCATAGTAAAACATAGATATGTATTTCAGCCAGACAAAATATTTGGGCACAGAGCTGAAATTGTAAAAATATAAATGAGAATTTGCTGTACTCCATATTGCTAAAATAAAAAAGAAGCTTAGCAAAAAAATTTATTCGAAATTAGTATACAATTTATTGAAATCAATTTTTTTAAAAAAAATAGCCTAGTGTGCAGAGATGGGGAATCCGCGGCCTTAATGCCGCATGTGGCCTTCGTGAGTTTCTTATGTGACCTTCATAAAAAAGCTAGCACTTCTCTATTAATTAATATTTAATTATATAGATTGTAACAGTTTGCAAATCAATGGTATTAAATACAGAACGACATGAATGTATGTGTGTTTCAATGATTGCTCGTGGGAATAGCCAATTGTACATTTTAAATGTTAGAATTAGACAATTGTTGTTGTTCAAATGTTAGAATTAGCCAATTGCTACTGTTCAAACGTTAGAGCGCCACCTAGTGCAACATGGCAACACTACCACACATGCTCATGTAGAGGAACAACTAAGGCTTCACGTTCTGAAGTTAGATCCAAATATCTATGCTTACATAAATAAAAATACCAACAGTGAAATATAGAAAGTTACAACAATATCTATGTATTTAATAAATTTACAGAAAAATAATAATCACAGTGATGAATGTTATAACAAGTTTTTATCCTTATGTGAATACAAAAACTATTTTATATTGTAAATTTTTGTGTCAAATAATAAATATAAATAAGGGTTTAATTTATTTTAAATAATGTTTTTATGTAATGCACAAAATTGTTAAATTTATACAAAAAGTATAATAATGTCATAAAAGTCGCATTTACAGGTACATCATGCTATGCAGCCTTATTACATGCCTTATTAGCTATGCAGCCTTATTACCTTATTTACATGCGGCATCCAATGATAAAAAGGTTCCCCACCTCTGGCTTAGAGTTAAAGAATAGGATCTAAACAAGAATATAATTTTAAAACATTGCTTAAAAAATAGTAATCTCATTGAAACATTATTTTAAGCTGGATAGCTTACAACTGATGAAAAAAAAGCAATTTTCTTGATCAATTTTTTGCAACACTTACTCGACATTTAAATAAAATCCACCGAAGATTACAAATGGTAGAATAAAAGGACTTGCAATACTGGGAGCAACATTCAAACCAGTACTGATGCAAGAAATCATATAACCTGCAAAGTAGATATTTATAATAAACTCTTAAAATGCGAAATAAATTTTTACAATGTAAAAATAAAGACTTTAAGTGTTTCAGGTTCATAAAATTATGAATTTTTCCCTTTATTTGGGTGTAGACCATCACGAACTTCCAGGACTGTGATCCTGGTTATGGAGTCGAGGCCGGTGTGTCATGAGTTCGAACCCAAGTGTCGTGTAGAGGTAGTTCCATGTTAAATTTGTCGAGGCTCAAAGTCCTTCCGTGGGAGTGGTGGGGTAGTTTGGAGAGGGGCCGTGCCAATTCGTCATTTAACCTAGGTTCAAAATTACAATGTTCTTCCCTACAATAGCTTTTTTGTTATTTTATAGCTCCACGTTAAGAAACACTCACTTTAGCGTTGATTTTCCCTTAGAAATACGTTCGCTCGGGAAGTTTTTAATTTAACTGTTCACTTAATTGATTTTTAGAAACACACAAAAAATGCAGCTATAATACCCTTAAATGAGGAGAACTCTCAGCGGGAGATTTTCTGTCGCGTCGAAAAAAGTTTTGTTTCCTGTTTAAAATTAAGAATAACTGTAGTTTTCGCTTATGTCTAGTTGATAGTAGGAAGAAGGGCCAGCACAGCTATTTTAAAGTTCAATGCGTTCCAAGTTTTTTGTAAAGATATGGCTTGTTTCGCACTGTGCCAACAAAAAGTGTGAGAGTTTTTCTCTATTCTTTTAAATTAGAGTGTTGATTTAGTTACTGTAAATTTTCTAATAACACAACTCGGTAAAGAATCTGACAATTTCTGTAAATACTTACACACATGACATAAATGATGATACATAATAAAACTAAGTAGAAATTTTTTTTCCGCTAGTTCACGTGATAAACAAATAAATGTGGATACACAAAAAATTATTTGAATTATTATATTTAATGGGCTCAATTAATGTGACGTCATAGTCACATGATAGTGAAAGCCACGTGATTTTAGCCAATCAATTCAAAAACTCATGCGACGTCATAGTCACACGATAAAAACTATCTAGTGTTTCCAGCTAATCAGTTCAGGCGCTCCGTTGTTGCCAACTTATGCTGTTTGCAGAAACTTTCTCGTAAAAAGTACATTGTATACAAAATGCATTTTATTTAAAAGTATAAACATAAAGTATGATTTTTTTTAATTTAAAAAATCTTTTTGTGAAGAAATTTTTTTTCCTAACATTTAAACATCTTTACCCAAATATGAAATTTGAAATTTTATCTGAGTTTAACAAAAATAGAACAACAAGTACAATGGACTAAATTCATGTGACGTCATAGTCACATGATAACTGAGCCACGTGTTTTCGGCCAATCAGTTTATAAATTAATGCGACGTCATAATTATATCATAAATATAATCACGCGTTTCCAGCCAATTAGTTCATGTGCTTCACTATTGCCAACTTTTGCTTTTTGCAGAAACTTTCTTTTAGAAAGTACATATTTATCAACGATATAATAATGCACATAGTTAAACAAAATGCACTTAATTTAAAAATATTTGTATAATATAAGTTTTTTTTTAATTTTGAAAACTGTTTGAAGAATTTTAACACGGGAACTCTCTTTATCCAATCATCAAATCTTAAATGCTATCTAAACTTTACAAATTGAACAACTAGTATGTCAGTTTTTAATCAATGGAAAACACGTGTTTGCCGTTATCATGTGACAATCATGAATCCCTTCAGGTACTCGTCACTTGACCGGAGCTCAAAATTAATGTGTTGCTTTGATGTCCGAAGTTAATAAATAATCAATTGCAGATGTGAAAGAAAATCTCATGCGTGTATTCTCATATTCCAGCAATACTAGCGAGTATTCTGTGTATAAGCAAGAAGTATTTCATGTGAAAAAAATATATAACAGAGACTCAAAAAGAAAATGTTTTATAAAATCCTAAATTTTAAAGGGTTTTTTTTAATCTTTTAAAATAAAGTTTATCTCTCTCTCTCTCTTCCTCGTTACCTCTTTAAAAAAAGTTTTTTGAAATCATATAACAATTTGAATTGATCTATATAACTATGCTCCTAACAAAGCTATAGTTTTCCTTAATAGACCTTAATTTTTCCTTTGCGTTTTAATATTTCTGAATTTTCCTTTTTGGAATTAATTATAAATGAACTTTAATGCACAGTACACTCTAAATTGTTTTTAATTATTATATCAAACTATTTTATATAACTATTTTGTAAATTATAAATTGTTCACAATTACTATATTCTTCCCTAAATGCTTTTCTCTTATTTTTCCTCTGAAATTTTCTAAAGCAATTAAGTCTTTAATTTTAATCAATGTGCGTGTGTATGTATTCTCCACACACGCATGTCAAGTTAAAATTTACGAAAAAGGTAAAAAAAAAAAAAAAACTTTTATAGAGCTCTCAAAATTTTATCCAGTAATAATAATAATAAGAATAAAAGCAACGAATGATTTCAAGACTGAGGATAATATGCTTTCACGTTTTTGGAGTAGTTTTAATACGAGCTACTTTGAAAATTGATTCATAATTTGTGAATGTCTGTAACAACTAATAATGATTTTTCTTACCAAATGAAGCTGCTGCATGTGCAACTAAATTAAATATTGCTAAGCTAATCAGGAAGGCAGATAAATCCGGTCTAAAACCTAAAATAAAATTAAAGACAATACATAAATAGATCAAAATCCTCCAAATTTCATATTATTTTATAAATAAGATTCCGGCCTTTACCTGTCAACCAGTAAACTATACTGACGAGTATTGTTGTCATAAACATTAAGAGTGGTGCCTAGAAGAAAGAAATTAGGAGAGTTTGCGTTAATATTCCTTAATTCAACTTGCATTAAGATATTACTTAAGATACTTAAAAACATGACAGGGTATATTTAAAAAGTTCAAGGACTAAAAAAAAAATAACTAAAATCAGAGTGGATAAAACAACTCTTTTCAAAATTAAGTTTCGGAATAAAAAGTATTTGCAGCTTTACTTCAATAAAGGGCTTTTGAGGTCCGATGGTTAATACTCTCACTTCGGAACTAAAAATACTTCGTATTTCCTTTTATTAAATAAATTATAAGTTTGTTAGAGAGAATACAAAAGTAAACCTCAACTTACAGGAAATATAAAGTAATCAACTTACTAAAAGCGAACGCTTTTACTAGCTCAGTTCTAGAGCTAACAATGATCTGTCGTTCTAGATTTGACATATCTCTAAAATGAGATCCATACATCTACTATAAAATTAAAGTTTTATTGTATTTCTTACCCTCATGAGACATAAATCTTAATGTTAATCTTTCTTTTTTCTCCTCACTTATGCTTGTGAGAATAACATCGTTACCAAATCTAGTAGATGTAATTTACTTAATTTCTAAGCATGAAGTAAGTAAGAAATCATGGTAAAGTGTAAACTCCTGAATGAATTGTGTTTTGTAAAAAGAAAAATATTTCTATTTTCCTCGATATATTTTTATTGATTTATCAACAAAATCTGATTATCATCAATATCACTGGCGCAGCTAATCTTGAGTCAGCCATGCATCAAAAATTCATCGGGGAGACATTTTGGGGTGACCCCCTGAAGATTAGCAGTAAGTAATTATGTACCGAAATATTCAAGATTGGCTGACAGTATGCAGAATAACTCTTCTACTAATTATAACTACAAGAACTAACTTTAGATAAAAAACGTTTTATTTTTTACTGTATTTTGAATTGTTTGATAATAAATACATCATTTGATATTATATTTGGGACTATTATTATTATGTTTGTATCTTGCGTTTTGGTTTAAACGTGGTCTTAAAAGTGTAAGATTTTTTTTTATTGTAGTTATGTATGCAAGTACATATTCCGTATTTATAATTAAGTTATGATAAATATTGTCCTTTCCACACCTACACCATTGGGTGGACTGCAACATCTTGAAAACATTTAGAAGTAGCCCGTATCCTGGAAAAAAGTTTGCCCATCCCTGGTTTAGGGAATCAAAAGTCTATACTCAATTTTGTTATTTTTGACGTCTTATGTAAATAAAGATATCACTCGAAATGAGTAGAATATACATTAACGTCTCTGTTTTTGATGCGTATATCACTACTTTTTAAGTTTATAAGAATTAAAAGATTTTTAAATTACTACACATAATTGCAAGATTTTTTAATTTAGAAGCGCATCCAATTACAGCTGTCTTGAATATACATGCCATTTCAGAATATTGGTAAATTAATGCGACCTTTTTGTCTTACGAAATATTTTCTATAGATTTTTAGCTTTAAAATGCCTTTCCCTACTCCTGGTTTAAATAAAATTAGTTGAATCAAAATCAAAACGAGTTTTTTTTTATATATGAATGAACGTGTTTACACTTACACATTTATTTAAACGAATTTTAATTTAAGTTTGGAATCTTAGTCAATTTTAGTTTACGTTCACTTTTGTTTATTAAGTGAAAATGATACTGCTTACTTACGAATTACATCTTCATTAGTTTTCGTTATTTGCTTGAGTAAAATAATAATTTATTTAAAAAATAATAATTTTATTATTATTCTCATGAATGCTCTTATAACTCATATTATTAGGTTTCTGTCTTCCTTTATTATTACGTAATAACAAAAAAGTAGCCCCTCCTCCGCCAAAAACAGATTAATAAATGCACGTGAAAAAAACCGCTTTTTTGTTCAACCAAAACGCATGATAAAATTATTTTATGAAACAAACAATATTTTTACATCTTCAGTAGACTCAAATGCATATTTAGTTCACGTTTAAATGTCTTTTTACTGCATTTTATTGGCATGTGTAAATAAACTATAATTGGCTCTATTCATGACGGCCATATGACAAAGACAAACACGTGTTCTCCATTGCATTCAAAACATACACTGAACTAATTATACTTGTTCTATTGGTAAAATTTCGATAAATTTTCAAATTTCATAAGTAGGTAAAGATGTTCAAACGTTAGGGGAAAAAATTCTCCAAAAAGATTCTAAAATTAAACACAGATTCTTATTTTATGTATGTTTTTCTTTTTAAATAAAATGCTCTTAGTTGAGAAATATGTACTTTTTACGAGAAAATCTCTGCAAACAGCAAAATTCGGCAACAACGAAGCGTATGAACTGATTAGCTGGAAACACGTGATAGCTTTTATTGTGTGACTATGATGTCATATGAGTTTTTGAATTGATTGGTTAGAAACACGTGGTTGTCATTATCATGTGACTAAAACATCACATGAATTTTGCCCATTAAAAATTTGAAATATAAATCACGTATTTTAGAACCAATTACACAAATAGACCATTTATTTGTTTATTACGATTTTTTTATAAAATGATCGCAGTAAAATAAAAATACTAAAGCGTCCAAAATCTCACCTCCGCAATGGTTTTAGACAGAAAATAGACATCTGCTCTGTACATTCCATTCCAATGCTCCCGTAAAAATATAGGTTCTTCAACTGTGAAAGCCTGAAAGAAAAAAGTTGTTCATATGCTTTTTGTTAAATGAGAGAATAATTATGTAACGATGCTTTTCAATATCAGAGTTTCTCTACTTGGTGTCACAGAAATATTAGCAAATTGCACAGGTTAAAGGTTTTTTTCTCCTCAGCTATGCGGATTCTTTTTTAAATTAAAATATTTATATCAAACGTTTACTTTTGATTACTTAGGAAGAATTTGCCAGTAACTCGTTATTTGTGAGAAAAAACACGTCTTTTTTTCCTCAAAATTATGTTATTTAGAGAACTACTTTTCTAAGATTTTTAATCCATTTTCAATGTTGCATTTAAAAGATAATGGGAAAAACTACGGGATTTCAATTTACATAGAATTACTATTTGTAAGCTTGTAATTGAATAATCGGTTGTTGTACGATATTTGATAAATCGTCTACGTCTTCTGCTAAATGTTAGTTTAAGACATCTGAAGACTTCAGAAGTCTATGCGAAATTTTGATTTGCATAACAGGTTATTAACGCTACAGCTTTGTTAAACTACTGTCCAAAAGTTGCAAATAGTTCTACTTTAAAAAAAAAACATAAATGGGGCAGATAAAAAATATTAATTAAGACAGAGAAAAATAAACTTTTTTTTCAAAAATGTTACAAATCAGCAGACGATTTGAGGCGAGCTACTACAAAAAGGTTTCAATCAGATTTGTATTCAACAATTGATATTCAGCCGGCTCAAGTTCATAGTGGTTGAAGGCAATTTCACAAACGTCGCTACATAATCAATCATGTTTTTAAGACATCAACGAAATATATGGGATTGTTCATTTTCAAATATAATTTAATTTCTTACTTATCATTCGTGACATATTTCGAAGTTTAGAGAAAATTAATGACATTTTTAAAGTATTTATAATATATAGCTTATGCATCTTACGTTTATAACGGTATACATGTTGTTGAAAGAGACATTGACAAGTAGTAAGAATAAAGCTCCGTTAATATTCATCACTCCTTTTTGATCCATATCTTGCTGTAAGAATATTAGACCAATTAAGAGGCCCATTGCCTGGAAAAAATGAATAAAAAATGAAACGAGAAAATACTATTGAGGAAATTTAGCTTAGAAAGAAATGTATATTTGTATTTGAGACATTTCACTGGACTTTATAAAATTTACATTATCAAATTGTTTTATAATTATAATCATGCAATCGTTTTGATCGTAGTTGATTCTTAACTGTTATATCAACTTTTATTATCAGTGACTGCATATATGAATGATAATTTCAATTGATACATACACTATAAACACTATATATATATAACTAACTAAACTAAACAATTTATTCATACTAAGTCAGCAAACTTGTATTCTATTACTTATCCGCATGTGTACTTGAGGAATAGGAAGAATTTTTAAAGAACATTAAAGCACGTTATTTGATTATGCATACATTTATTTATTCTAAAATTCAAATTTATGCATACTGAATTCTAAAATCCATAGATTTTAATTATTGTATGATAGGTTTATGGAACATATAAGGCAAATGACATATAAAATAGCAAAATAGTGCAGAATGATATTTATAAAGTGTACGTAAATTTAAAAAATTCAGATAATTACAAGCGCGTGTGTGTTACACACACATTAACCATCTAAATCTATCTATCTATCTATATATATATATATATATATATATATATATATATAAATGTTGTGTTGGTTTGTGTATGCTCGCATAATTCAAAAAGTTCTGCATATATTAATCTAAAATATTGACACAACGTTGCATTTGACTCCGGTCAGGATCTTATGTACTTTTTATTTCAAAATTCTCTCTAAATTTTTTTTAATTTAATTTTTAAGTGATTTTTTGGTGTTATGACGTCATGCGATGTAACGATTCGCTCTGAATGCGAAAATTTAAACTTTACGCTTAGATTTTTCCAAATTATTGTATAAATCTTCTATGGTTATGTTTATGCGTTGTCATATTTATCTATTTATTGTCCTTTGATACGTAATTGGGATTATTTTTCGAAAAAATCATTTTTTAAAAATTATTCTTTCAAGAACTCAAATTTTGTTTTTTAGGCTTGGCAACAGTCGGATAGCATTATCGCGGGATGTTTACAACTTTGATTAAATTCTACATCGTGTTTTTTCTGTAGTTTTAAGCTATATTTATTTCTCTTTATTAAGCGAAAATGAAACTAACATAATTGACTTCTGTACGCTACTTATTTTCCTACCAAATAGTTTCCGTCCACCTTTTTACCTGAAATTAACAGACGTAGCCAAATGCCGCGATATAACATTCAATGTTTGGAAACAATATTTTTTTCCCACTTGGAGATATTTTAATTTGACGAAATGTGTGTGATCGACGGAGTTTTTAATAAGAATGTTTTTTTTCTTTTTTAGACAACTTTTTAAACTTCATTTGATTCTTACGCATTATCGCAACAATCGCCAACTTTAATGATAACTCGCAAAGTTGACCATTCCATTTTCGCAGATGTTGTACGCGCGGAATTGGCAATCGTGCTTCGTTTTATACAATATTGCTAATAGGTTGCGATAATACGTAAGTACCTTTGGTAAAATCCTAGGAGAGCCCACACCCTTGGCGACAAACCGAAAAAAGCACCAAGTCAGAACAAGACGGCGGCAAGGGAATATAGCGGGAGAAGGTGGATGCGTAATGAAAATATATGTAAACAATACAGAAATTAAACATTTAAGATAAAAAATATAAAAACAGTACTTACTTTCTTACTGCTGATCTTTTCCGAGTGGAGGGTATAGCATAACAACAGATTTTAAAAAACCCTTAAAGTTCTCATCGCTAAGCGAATGATCGTGTGAGCGCCCCCATATTTTTTCTGCGAGGTAATGGTTGAACATACATTTGGCGTAGCTGGTATGATTTCGAAGAAAGCGTTTTATTGCCGACCATTACATTTAGGACAATCATAACTCGAAGCAATCAATCCTTCCTTCATACACCATTCAATCAATTCTTTCTTACCTTTCGCATTCAACAAAGTAAAAAATTCTAAAGTATATTCTCTCACACACGCAGCCAGCCCGGAGCCCAACAACAAAATGAAATTCGAAATGCGCGCCCACAAAATACGAAAATGCTAGAAATAGTTAGGGATGCCATATGTAGCGTTTAAAAGTAGGATTACCAAGATGGCACAATTATCGCCAACCAAAGTAATTCGCGCCAAGGGTGTGGGCTCTCCTAGGAGTGAACCGTACATTTCATTTGATGTTAGTATTGAAATACAAATGCTAAAACTAAGATTTTTTTATTTTGAGTCATCAGAATATTGTACCTTATTTTGTTTTTCATTGCTTTATAAGATTATAACCTTCTTAAATAGATTCCATTAGTAATTTGTTAAAATAAATACTTGAAGTTATTATGGTTTGCTTTTGTCAGGGACGTAGAGCTACCGCTGTATCAATGATGCAGGAGCCCCAACGAATGTTATTACAATTCCACTTACATGGTGCTCATATCTGAAAAAGGGCCACAAAGGAATTCGGATACAAGGCCCACTCAGAGCTGTTTTTTAATTTCATATGTTTTTGTTTAAACCTTCACCTTAACTGCAGTCAATCGGCTTGAGTACATAAAATTGTATTGCAGAAACTCGAACTTAGGTCATCATACTGGCCAAGCAAACGCGGTGCGAGGGATAAATGCTGATCAAATTAGAGTAGGCATCAGTGAATGAGCAAAACAGACAGAGGACTTAAATACATGTTGAGGAAGCAGGTGGTCATAAGATTGTAATTATTTTTTTCAAATTATACTTTCGCGTTGATAAAGATAGTTCAGCTCTTTTTATGTCAATTACTGTTAGTATTGCATATCATTTTTCAATTTATTTTTAAGCACAGGATATTTACTTTGGATAATTTTTATATATAAAATACTAAATTTAATTCTGTACACTATGTATGTGTTTAGCGAGTAGCAAACCGATTAAAATCTTCCACCTACCGTAAAATCCGGCGTATAACGTGCACTTTGAACACAAAAAATAAGATCGAAATTTACAGGTGTGAGTTATACGCTGGGTATAAAACTGAGGGCTCTTTTAAAATTAATAAATAAATGAGCATAAAAAAGTTAAACTTCTAAATATTTCGTAATACTATTTATTTAAAAGACATGACATTCTTATTGAACTTAAAAGGTGGTAGTTCTAAAAGTATACTATTTTTGCAATTGCTTAGATAAACACCTTGAATAAATCGCTTCTAAACATAACAGCATTGCATTTGTACATTTCAGGTTTCTTCGTAAAAAAGGGGTGCACGTTATATAGCGAATACACCTAAAGTTTAAAAATTGCAGCTTGAAATTATGGGTGTGCGTTATATGCCAGACTTTACGGTATTTTATCTTTCTCCAATGAATCTAAATTAAATTAATATATAATTTTTTATGGTACTTATATTTTTTCTTTAGTCGGCCATTTACATAAAATCAAAAGACATCGCCAAATACTGCAATATGCATTCAATAAGGGAAGAACATTCTATCCCTGTTTGTGCACAATAATACTTTATTGCACTTGGTAGTGAATTTTTCCACGAAATAGTTGTATTTTTTAATAGTTGGGGCAATAACATTAGACTCACAAAATATCTATTTTGTGTAATTTCAAAATTTTATTAGGTGTTACTGTGAAATATAAATGGAAAAATTAAGATTTTCTGATGTATATTTTGTGTTTGTTTTGATATTTATATATTATTGCAACCATATTGGCAACATTAGCACTTAATTGTCAATTCACCGTGTATGATGCGAACGAAATCGGGGTTGATATAGTTGCAACAGTACCCAAGTACCTTTGTTTGCAACTTTTTTTGGTGATTTTATCAAAATGATAATTTGTTAATAATAATTGGTTTTTGATAGCTTTTTATCATTTAAGTTTGTTATAGCTAGCTGTACCCAATCACGTTTTCCTATGGCTCAGTCTGGTTAAAAAGAAAGAAAAGAGAAAGCACACATTTTTAATATCTTTAACCACTTGCACTTGAGGTATGATTTTTTTATAAAAAAATGTGGAAATATGCATTAACAAAACATTTCTAAACAGATTTCATTTGTAATTTGTTAACAGAATACTCCCAAGTTATTATAGTTTTTTTGTCATGTTATGAATCTAAAATTATTTGCATTGTCTCCATAGAAGAGGTGCCAAGTTTGAAAACAAATTTAAAATGACTCTTCTTGAGGTGAAAAGGTTAATTTTACAATGCTTATGAGTAGACATTTTGTGTTGCTTCATTGTCTGTATGTATACAGAAATTGTCTGCTGTGCCTACTTTAGAGGAGTAGTTGCCGTTTTTCAACACTGAACTTTACAAGTGGAACAACTAGTATCGTTTTTTGATTTGGCAATGTAAGTACGTTTTCAGTAAACATTTATCACTTTCCTTTGAAAAAATTTTACTTTGTGGGCAAGAAATACTAACAAAGATCTTCAAGAAATATAGAAAAAGTTTTATTTCGAATTTGTATTGTCACTCAAAGGAGTAGGACGCAATGGAAAACTTATCCGACGATCAAAGCGTTATAATGGAGGAATTTGATCCTCAAAACATCACTGATGAGCAGAAATGCAACAATTTAAAAAGCATAGACAAGCAGATAAAAATTTATACTGCACGAAAGGACTATATCAAAAATATGCTGAACATTGAGAAGAGCATCCCTGGCCCTACGAACGAGACCTCCCAGCTACTGGAAGCTGAAGCTGCCGGACTGGACGATAAGATCAAAGCCCTAGAAGGTAAGATGCTTGAGTTTTTACCTTGCCCAGTACCTCTATGCGCTCATAATTTTAAATATAATAAAAATAAAAAACGAACAGCCGAGCCTATAATCAGGCCATCTAAGTTAACGGCTAAAGTTAACGAAAATAAACTGGATGTTAAAGATTTTAAAATCCCGCGGAAAACGGCGAAAAGTAATACCGTTCCTAAGGAGAATATCAAAATTACTTCTACGAAAAATAAATTTGCAGCACTCAACACTGCAAATGATGACGTCGAGGATGTCACCCCTGCTGCCCCTAAAGTTAAACCCGTGATGATGAAACTCTTTCCAGAGTACAATCTCATCCTTCAAGATATTCATCGGACCCATCCTACCGCCACCAACACCCATATTGGAGGTTATATTAAGATTCAAGCAGAATCTGCTGACCATCATAGAGAAATCACTAAATTCCTCACTGATAAGCAAGTTCAGTACTACGTTACTGACCCCCCGCTAATCTCGACCACTCAAACTGGTCATTAAAGGTCTCCTGGCCTCCACTGACCCTGAAGATATTAAAAAGGATCTTATTGATCAAGGCATCAAAATTGAAAAAGTCGCGCAACTGCGCCAATTTAAAACCAAAAGCCCTCTCCCCATCTTCATGATTGAGAACTCGGGATGAAAATGTCGATGACATTTTCAAAATCCGCAGTTGTCTCTACATGCAAATTAAATTCGATCCTTTCCGCAAAATTCTAGACCAACGCAGTGCTATAACTGAAATTTTTTCCACCATGCTAGCCAAAATTGCAGCATGAAAACGCGCTGTCTTAAATGTGGCGGTGGCCACAGGACCGGCCAGTGCGAGATTAAAGAAAAATAGTTAACCCGACGTGCATAAATTGCAACGCTCAAGGCCACATGGCCTCGTCTACTGAATGTCCCCTCTTCCCTAAGCCGAGAAAGGGTAAGGGTCAATCGCAAAAAGAAAATAAAAAACGGAACGATAACACCCAGGAAAATTCCGCTTTTATTACCCCCGGCTTGAGCTTCGCTCAAGTTACTTCTGGACAAAATTCTCAACAGAGGGCAGCACGAGGAAGTGACTCCTCGACGTCCAACTCAGAAAATAAAAAAAATAAGAGTTTTAACTCGGAAACTCTTAACCATATCAATTGCCAGGGCGGAGATTTCTCCTTCCTCGAGGCAATATTTGAAATGAAAAAAGATCTTTGATCTTTTTCCTAACCTTATCTCGGAGATGAAAAAATCTTCAAAATGCACCGACCCCACAGACAAACTTCAATGTCTGCTTAAAGGTATCTGTACCTCAATCTCCTCAATAGATCTTAATAATGTCTAATTCTTTTTTCGGCCTTTCAATATTCTCCTGGAACGCTGACGGAGTGAGATCGCGCATTGTTGAGATGCGCGATTTCATTGATAAGCACTCCCCTGATTTATTTTTGATACAAGAAACACATCTGAGACCAGAATACTCTTTCAATATTCCGAATTATATTTGTTACAGGAACGACAGGACCGGTCCAACCAGAGGTTGGAGCGGTACTGCGATTCTCATTAAAAGATCGATTCCCCATTTTCATGTTCCCACCCCTCCCCCCTTACAGGTGTAGAAGCAACTCTCGTTGCGCTCACCCACTCAGATCAGGAACCTTTCTTGGTTGCCTCTATCTATGCCCCACCAAGTCCAAATTACAGAAACTTGGGAGCCGACCTCGACGGTATTTTCAATATTTTTAAATCGGCATTTTTAGCCGGTGATTACAATGCTAAGCACACCTCCTGGGGCTGTAATTACAGCGACCCCAGAGGTAATTATCTACTAAGATATATAACTAATAATAACTTAGATCTAATTGCTCCCCCCACCCCAACTAGATATGGAACGGACTCCGCTTCCACTCTAGACTATGCACTGATTAAAAATTTAATTTGGCCCTGTACTGCAGATTCCATTCCGGAACTCAGTTCTGACCCTAATCCGGTCAGATTTCACTTTCCAAGAACTTCCAATTTTGCTATCCCCCTCCCCAATTAAATACTACCTGGAGTATCTTCACTAAAATACTCGCAAATCCTGATAACTTTTTTCTCCTGACTGCAAATTCTACCCACGAGATCGACTCCCAAGTCAGCAACCTCACTGATGAGATCCTAAATGCGCACGCAAGTGCCTCTCGTCCTTTCTACCACACGGAACAACCGTATGTGCAGGGTGAGCTAAAAGAGCTATTCAAGGAACGAAACAAAGCCAGGAAAACCTGGCAACATACAAGACACCCACAACATAAAACAGAATTATACAGATTACAAAATGCTATTAAAAGGAAAATTTATCATTACAGACAACAGGCATGGGAGGATAATCTTTCTACCCTGAATGCTGAGGACAATTCCCTTTGGGGAATTGCGAAAGCTTTCAGGAAGAAAACCTCTCCGATTTCCGCCCTTAATGGCCCCACTGGTATTGCTCTCAGCGATACAAACAAAACTGAAGTAATTGCTCATTCGCTTGAGAAGCAATTTCACCTTAATGACATTCACAACCCACGCAAAGACGAGATCATCACCAGCGTTGTTGATGCATACATGGACTCGTATATTAACAATACTGATATCATCCCCCCCACTCTCCCATCTGAAATTATTCAGATCATTAAAAAGATTAAAATCAAAAAGTGTCCGGGGAGAGATGGGATCACTAACAAAATGCTTAAAAAATTACCGCGCCTCACTATTTTCAAGATTACTAACATCATTAATAATATGCTAACTTTAAGATACTTTCCTGTCTTGGAAGACTGCGGTTGTTATTCCGATCCTAAAACCAGATAAAAATTCGGCTTTGGCCGAATCCTACAGACCAATAAGTCTACTTCCTGTCCTTAGTAAACTGGCTGAAAAAGTGATTTTAGCCAGACTCAACGACCATCTCGAAAGAGAAAATATCCTGATTCGGAGCAGCACGGGTTCCGACCTCGTCTCTCCACCTCACATCAACTTCTCAGAGTCGTTGAATTTATTAAGGAAGGAAACAACAAAGATGAATGCACGGCCGCGGTCTTCCTTGATATTCAAAAAGCCTTTGATAGAGTATGGAATACTGGCCTACTCTTTAAATTAATCACCTATAAAATCCCGCCCCCTCTTATTTACCTGTTAAATTCCTATATCTCTGATCGCTCCTTCACTGTAAAAATAAATCGTACCTTCTCGCAACTTAAAAAGATTAACGCTGGGGTGGCCCAAGGGTCAATTCTGGCACCAACTCTCTTTAATCTCTACGTTAATGATATTATTAAACATTCTAATACCATAATATGCATGTATGCAGATGATACAGCCATACTCAGCAGACACAGAAACCTCGACACACTAGTCGAAAATATCAATGAACACCTAGCTCACCTGGAGACCTGGTTTTCCGTGTGGAAGATTGCTTTAAACTCTTCCAAAACGGAAGCGGTTTTCTTTTCAAAAAGGAAACCTCCCCTGAAATTACTCTACAAAATCAAAGAATACCCTGGTCTCAACACACCAAGTATCTTGGTGTAATCGTTGATAAAAACCTCACTTTCCGACAACACATAACATATATTAGAGATAAATTTAAAAATACTACGCGTAAACTTTACTCCCTTATCTGCAGAAAGTCTAAATTGAATAGACATAACAAACTGCTTATCTATACTCTGATCATGAAACCATTACTTACCTATGCCTCCCCTGTATGGGGACATGCAGCAAAAACTAATATAAATTTACTTGAAACTGCTCAAAATTTAATAATAAGACAAATTTGCAATGCTCATTGGTATATGCTAAATAAAGATCTAAGAATAGCTTGCAATATACCAACTATTCGACAGACCATACGAAAACTTGCTATCAACTTTTTCAATAATATAGACGACTCAGATAATGCTTCTATTAATGAAATCTCCCCCTATACTTCTCCCACTTTTCTGTTAAAAGACCAAGAGACATCTTGGTCAATCCAGATTTCAATTAATTTATTTACTTTATTTATTTTTCCCAAGATCACTTTCCCGCCTTTTCTGATAGTCAGTTTTTGCTGCACTCGGATTGGCTAGGATAACTCCGCCCACTTTTCTCGCATTTTTCAATGATTTTTTCACTGTTTTTAAAGTTAAAATTTTTAATAGTTATTTTAATCTCACATCCAAGTAGCTTAAATTTTTAAAATCTACGGAACTTTCTCATTATTAAACTGATTTATTCCTAAAACTGGGCAATGGTAGAACTCGTCAAAGGCATCTCAAAATTACCTGATAGGAGGTTAGAGGCCGACAGGCCTAGGCACACCATCCAGTTCATCAACGATCATTAAAAAGAAAGAAAAGAGAAAGCACACATTTCTAATATCTTTAACTGCTTGCACTTGAGGTATGATTTTTTTTATAAAAAAAATGTGGAAATGTACATTAAAAAAAAACAACTTTTAAATTAACAAAACTTTTCTAAACTGATTTCATTTGTAATTTGTTAACAGAATACTCCCAAGTTATTATGGTTTTTTGTCATGTTATGAATCTAAAATTATTTGCATTGTCTCCATGGAAGAGGTGCCAAGTTTAAAAAATAAATTTAAAATGACTCTTCTTGAGGTGAGAAAGGGTTAATTTTACAATGCTTATGAGTAGACATTTTGTGTTGCTTCATTGTCTGTATATATACAGAAATTGTCTGATGTGCCTACTTTAGAGAGCAGTAGTTGCCATTTTTCCACACTTCATGAATCACTTAATGTATAACTTTATGATTAGCGTTTCACTAATAGGATAGACTTCTATGTGGTAGAGCACTATAGCTATATTTACGTCTTTATTTAATATTCTATGCCCTGAAAATAAGCTTCATGAAAAGCAACAATTAACAGACTGAAGTGTTTTGCCTACAATTTTCCAAAAATTGGTTGAGGTTACCAAAAACCGCTAACCTCAGGAATTTTTTTTTTTGTTTAGTTATTTCGGTAACTAAAAGCTTTTAGTAAAGAATAATTCGTGTTCCGTAATATGTTATTTTGTAGTTCATCTTTTTTTAAACTGAATCTTCATAAAAGTATAAATAATTTCCCAATTTTTCTGCATACCATCCAAAATTTTTCACGCATCACCAATTGGTGACTGCTACTCTGTAACACACATCAGTAATTCTGTATTAGCATCACTGTAACAAAAGTGGTGCTATGTGTTTTGTACCTTAATATCTAAACAATAAAGATTCTAACATTTTTTTTTTATGAAAAAAGAAATGGAGGGAAAATGTTGCGATTTGCATGGCGGTAATTTGGCTGCGGTGATGCTAATATTTATGTATACAGATAACAAATAATTGTCCATGTGAAAAGCTGTCTGTGTCTAGATATAAGCCACTCTGTTTTAAAGATAGGTCCTTAATTGATAACAATTGCTAATGCTAATCGAATTGTGAATTGCAAAAATACTCCATCATTATCCACACTTTGTCGTAGTTTTCTGCTGCAAAATTCGTGTTTATATTGGAATTTTCCTGGCGTATTCGATTAAAAATACCTTCAGCCTCTCATTGCGTTGAATTTCAGCTGTGTCAATTGATGCATGTTTAGTTAAATATTTCATTAGCATTTTTTATTTTTTCCTTTTCTTTTTGTTCCTGATTTTTCTTTTTTTTTAATGTTTTGAAATTTTATGTGTTTTTGTTTTAATTTTCTTTTCTTTTTAAGTGTAGTTTTAAGTTTTTAAGAAATTTTATATGCTTTGTTTCAATTTTTTTCTTTTTAAGTGCAGTCAATTGGCTTCACTAGATAAAAATAATGCCTTGCGGGAAATCAAACTTAGATTGTCATACTTGCAAGGCAAAAGTACTACAATGAGTGTAATTGCACATCAAACTGAGAAAGAATGGATATCAGCAAACGAGAAAAGCAGGCAAAGAATGTCACAAACTCAGGCTGAGGGCGCAGAGGAGCAACATGCAGCCATACTTGAGAATGCACATTTGCGAGCACATTATTCGTGTTTTACAACATCAGAAAGATGTTAACCAGAAACAGCACATCTGCGTCAAACATGACTTTGTGGTGAGCAATCACACAATAACAGTCAACTTGCATTCCGGTACAACCCAGTGGAAGATTCTAGGTTCAGGCAGCATGTTCTCATTTACACAATGATGGAAGTGTATCCTTATTGCAATGTTCTGGAATTTAAGGGAGAAACCAAAAGAATGTTTTGTACCACTGAAAAAATTAAACTGCCTCAACTCAGAGAACAGAGCCATTACAAATTCTGCTTGCTAGATATACTGCAGAATCAAAACATTTCGTATATAACATCAGGAAATACAATTCATGTTTCCAAGTGACATTGTTTGGATAAATGTGCATTTGTGAACACACCTCTGATTTAATAAAAATATCCATAAGCATTGTAAAACTAACCCAATTCCCTCAATGAATCCAGAGTGGAGCCATTTAAAATTTATCTTCAAACTTGAAGTCGCCACTTTAAAAACAATGTAAATAAATTTAGGTTCATAACATGACATAAAGACAAAAATAAGCTGTAATAACTTCAAGCATTTGGTAACAAGTTATAAATATCAGTTTAGGAAAGTTTTTCGTATACATATTTATACATTTTTTTATAAAAGATCATACCTGCAATGAAAATTATTTAACATACTGAAAATATGTCCTTTCTGTTTAACAAGACTGAGCCACAGCAACGTGTGGCAGGGTACAGCTAGTATTATATAATTTTAAAGTTTTATCAAAATACCAACTGAGCTTAAAAGAAGAGATATATATTTAAAATTTAGCTTTTTCATTTTTGTATGAATTGCCTTTTACGTCAAAGAAATTTCTTTTTCTGCAATTTTTTTTCTTGGATATTTATGTAAATTATATCTTACGTTATAGATTGCAAAGTAATAATTGTTATAATATTTTGGATGTGTCAAATGACCATTACGATTATTTAAAAATTTTTTTATTTTAATACCATGTTTAATTTTAAACATTTTTGAGGTAATATTTTCTGAAAAAGAATAATAAATTTTATAACTAAGTATTTGGATCATTTGAATGCAACAGAGAAAAATTAATTTTTTTTGGCATCAAAGTAAAACTGTCAAATAAATACGTTATTGTAATTTAATATGGATTTAAGTATTATTTTTACTAAAATTCTTCATAGATTACAATATCTTATTAGAAAATTACTGCTTAATGTCATTTTTCTCAAAGTATGAGATATTCGATAAGCATAAAATACAGATTTCAATTATAAAAATGTTGAACTGAACATTTGTTAGAAAGCAAAATAAAAAAGTCTGCATTAAATTAATGAGTTCAAATTCTTCCTTGACAAAGAATGTTGGTGCTAATACTTATTTTCATTTAAATGAAATTAAACTGATAAAAATACTAAAAGAAAAGCAATTATTATCGGAAATGAAGAATCAGGTTAACAAGTATCTAATATATATACATGACTTTTACGCACCCATACTATCAAAGCTAAAAGCATTACATTCAGGGAAATTGAAATGAGAATTCCAAATACTTAATAAAGTCAAAATATAACTGTAACCAAGACATCTTTTTAAAAAGAAATTTCCACGCAAATGGAAAAAAATTTTAACAAATATTTAATGAAATATTTTATTTTCATTGAGATTTCAACAAAATTTAGACTTATTCATGTTATTGCAAAATTTACAATTTCCATGGCTAATCAAATTTAGACTATTGTATTCAAAATTTGGCTAGAACTGTTAGCTCAGAAGAAACTCAATACTATGTGTTCAACGTTAAGCTAATTGCAAATTACAGAGAAAATTTTATTTTAAGGTATCCGACTACACGCGCGCGCGTTCGGAACCGTGATTTTAAAAAAGTGCCCAAATGGATAATTTTCGTGATATTCAGTGTCACTTTGATTAGAATACATGTATAAAATTGTTATAAGGACATTTTTGACAAAAAAATTATATAAATACAATATTTTGGCAAAAAATTAACTTAGAATAATCTTTTTTCACACACACAAAATCTAAATCTTTCTTCTAAAATAATAATAAAATATATATTGCTTATATAAAGTAAAGACTTCTCCAAAAAGACTGAACTAGGATTTTTGAAAAATTCACCTTATTTTCAGAGTTACCACCAAATGAAATAATTATCGGCGCTTTTTCCTTAAAATTGCTCCCCTCCGTTGTCGTAAAATATGGATAAACCCACTTCTAAGTTATATATTTCAAAAATTCTAGTTGAGCCTCTGTAGAGAGGTTTGAGCTATATACAGGCAAAATATTATTATAATAGAAACATTTTTCACAAAAGGAGACTATTTTGAAAAGTGATTCTATGTTCATTTTTTGTCAAAATATTGTACTTAAATAATGTTTTATTGTAATACTATTCTTAAAACAATTTTATATACATTTTCTAATCTAAGTGACACTAAATATCATAAATATTAACCATTTATATGCTTTTGCAAAATCACGGTTCCGAACGTAGTCGGATACCTTAAATAAAAAACGTCTAAAATTATTTTTTATTAAAATATATTTAAAAAAATAGATGAACTTACAACAGCCTGGATCAAACGCACTTTAAGAAGCACAGTATCTCTTCTCAGATTTAATACAGATCGCCAAAAAACTGTTCTGAATTGTGAAATCCAAGATGCTTTATATCTAGAACAAAGAATATTTAACATAAGTAAGATTTAAGTTTTGATAATTTTGTACCTAATCTGCACAAACTGTTAATTTATATTTTAGAAAAGCATATATTTTACAATGAAACCTTTTCTTTGGTGACAACCTATTTTCTCGGATAAATTTTAATCAGAAAAAAAAAATCAAATATTATATTTAATTTCATTTATTTCATTTGAATTTATAGTTATTATATTTATTTAAAATGGACTTTTTTATTACAGAAAGAACTCAT
The DNA here is from genome assembly GCA_019973935.1 of Trichonephila clavipes. NCBI lineage: Eukaryota > Metazoa > Arthropoda > Arachnida > Araneae > Nephilidae > Trichonephila > Trichonephila clavipes. The sequence goes on from BMAU01017445.1 coordinate 406,805, forward strand.
GTATATTTAATTGCAATGGAATATACACTCTATAACAACAACAAAAAAAATGACGTACCAAGAAGGAGTTGCCCGATTGTAATGAAATTTCGTATGCAAAGACATTTGTATACCGAACATGCAAATGATTAAAATTTGGTGTCCAATGAAAATGAATAGCGGGAGCTACAGCGCATCGAAACTGCGCACTCAGCAGGTGTCTATAAGAAGCGATTTTCAGTCTGATGGTGAACATTTCGGTTGCATTGCAATTTAGGATACCTTTCAATGACTGAAAAAAAGCTTCGCCGAGGGATTCGAGCTCATTACGAGCAACTGTCAGAGTTTGAAAGAGACCGTATCATTGAACTGAAAGAGGCAAGTTGGAAAAATCGCTCGTCATATGGGTCGAAGCGATGCGGCCATTAGAAGATGCTGGCAAGAATGGGTGGAAAATGGCAGATTTCAGCGTTATGATGGTAGCGGTCGACTTAGGGCCACAGCAGATCGGGAGGACAGATTGACTGTCAAGATTAGCTGTCACAACGTCTCATTCATCGTTATCAACTATCAGACGTACGACACGCACACGAGTGTCCACCATGACCATTCACAGACGGCTGATAGAGCGAAATTTACGCTCGTACCAACCACTACGCACGTTATCGAGCCAAATTACAGTGATGCTTAGCTCGATCAGATCTGAAATCATGCTGACTGAAACCTATAGCGTTTAGCGAGAAATACCGCTTCCAACTGTGTCCTGACGATCATCGAGGACGTGTCTGGAGAAGCCCAAGGTAGAGTGCCGATCCTGCTTTCACTGTCGCCCGCCACACAGGTCCTCAACCAGGGGTGCCATTTTTTTTTTTGCAGCCGGACCCCTTTGGTTGTCATTAGAGCACACTTACAGCACAGCGGTACGTCGACGACATTCTGAGAACTGTTTTGCTACCGTTCCTTTTGCAGCACCTTGGCCTCATTTTTCAGCCTGATAATGCCAGGTCACATCCGGTACGTGTTGCTATGAACTGTCTTACAGCTTATCAAACACTTCCTTGGTGAGCCAGATCTCTCTCCAATTGAGCATGTCTAGAATATGATTGCAAGGCAACTGCATCTAACAGGGAATGTTCATGACTTAGCCCGACAATTGGAGAAATTTTGTCAAGAAATACCGCAAGAGATCAGTGTGCTTTATCACTCTATTGCACGGCGTGTGACAGCTTGCATCCAGGCTAGAGGTGCGTCAACACCTTATTGAGCTCGTTACTTTGTAACTATGTAACTATGTAACTCTGAAATAAACCATTCAATTTTTCTGAAATTTTAATCATTTTCTATTCTTTGCATAATCTTTCAACTCACCAATTTTTGTGTCTATCGGATGATTCGTTCTTAATGCGTCGTTTTTTTTTTTGTTATATATTCGAAAAAGGAGAAAAAACATTTTTTGAGCTCTTTTTTATCCAGCCAGTATCACTGTTCTATTATTATTTTAGGGGTTTTCTTAAAGGAATTTCATTTGCACATGTTGCATAGTAGGAGGAAATTATTAGGCATAATAATGCATGAATGCTTGGATAAAGCATAATGGAAAATAAAAATTTCTTATTGAAATAAAGTAATAGAAAATTCCTTAAAAATGAAAACAGCAAAGGAAAGTCTTAACGATGTGCTTAATAAAGAGAAAGGGTTGAAGGAGGTAATTAAGTAAACATATTTAATTCTAGTTAGTAAGTTACCCCAGTAAAATAAAATTGTTAAGCTATTATATCAAAATTATGTCATATATACAAACTAGATCAATAATTTGATAATGTCCTAATCTACGAATAAGAATGCTTAAGTGATATAATGATAATGATATGCTTAAGCTTATAGAAAAATCTACACAAAGCTGACTTGTAATTATTTCTTTTCTGTGTAATTTAAACTTATTTCATTGCATCATATATACTATTTTTTAAGAAATACCAACTTCTGTGTTCTGACTATCTTTGTTATTGACCACTTGGCGAGTGTGAGGCACAGCTATTACTTCATCATTAATTAAATCTACATTTAATTAGTTGAGTAAAATCTACACAAAGAACTAAACTCAAAAGGCTGACTTGGCCAAACAAACTAGATTTAACTTAAGGTAGACCGCAAAGAAAATCAAAATTAATAGAAAAAGTAGGTTTATTTCGAATAATATATTATAATAGAGACATATATAAAAGAACATGAAAAATATTCAGTATGTACGTCCAGACTCTTGACATCTCTTTGCTACTATTTTTCCTATTTCGGGAGAAATTTTGATTCTTCATTACATATTATTGTGTGCCAATATTTTGACCGGGCAACGAGTTTGCCACCCCTAAGTAGACAATAGGCTTTTTGTTCCTTAATTATATAATATATTTCATTCTTTTAAGATATATTCCTTTCTCAAGTTTTGATATTAAGACTCCTTACTTTAGGTCTAATACTTTATCTTTTTCTGTGTCATCACAGTGAAGTACTCGAGTAGACAGAAAGCTTATGTTGCAGTTATTAAAAATAAGCCTTATATATATATATATATATATATATATATATATATATATATATATATATATATATATATATACTAAAAATGAAAATTGAATACCATAAAACTATTAGTCTGTCTACTTTAAGTATTCAAATTATATCTCTCTCTCTCAGAATGCAAAACGTCTGATATATATAACACGCGCGCGAATCAATTCAATTACACACACACTTTAAAGAAACTTCCAATTATAACGTATGGTACCCACCAGAATAGAAATAGCTTTTACCATAAACATTTCAATTTAGAGAAAAATTAAATATTTTTTTAAAAATAATATTTAAACCATGAAAAAGGAATATAAATGCTTATGATTGTAGAATTTTTTTTATTACAGTCGAATCTGTTTTTCTGCAGTCCTTTTTTATGCGATTTGTTTTGTGAAATTTTTTTTTTGCGTGCGATCTTCTTTTATGCGGTATAAGAATTTCAACGGCTTTGGCGCAACTGTAATGTTTTTTTATCAATGTGCATATATACACTTCAAGGTTTTCTTTTCATTTGTTATAAACTATCTCTCGACAATGCACGTTCAATTTTTTCTCTCAACGCGCTAGCAGCACACGCTTGATTGCAGACGAAACTTTCAATGACAGTGATATTATTAATAATTTGATAGATAATGAAGACGTACAAGAAGAACCGGATTCTTTGAGAGTGGATAAATTATATGGAAGGATCCAGCTTTTTCCAACAAATGAAAAAAGGCATTTTTTTTAAATTGATACCAATTCCGAAAAGAATTTGAAATTCCAAAAAGAGCTTTGATGTTGTATATCTGGCTAACGTGACGTTTACAAGCAACTGACCAAACGACAGTTGTCACAAAAGCTTATCACTTATTGTACCTTTTGTGCCAAAAAAAAAATCAATTGAAAAACGAATTGACGAAAGCGATTTTGAACTAATTCATCACAAGAAGCTGCGCACTTTAGATTATGATGAGTGGCAGTGAATTATGTATGTGCATTTTTTGTGTGAAAACATATCCATGTACCCATGGAGAAGTTAAACGTTTTAAAAATGTTAAAAACAGGTTTTACTGTAATAGGTGTAGTAAATTGTGGTCCCTTGTGTGGGCGGAGCGTACCTGTCACCACGCTCAGACCCACGTGGGGTCTATCTCGACGAAAACTATATGTAGTAGATCCTGCTTGTGTTTTAATCTTGAACCTGGCTTCAGCGCATCTGAGTGCTGTTGTTTTTATCTCGGATATTTTCTGTTTAAAATTTTGATCTTGGCTTCGGCGGTCTAGGAGTGCCGTTGTTTACTAGAATATTTGCAGTCTAATAGTTTAATTTGATGATTTAAATTTCGTAAGATTATTAAGTTTTTGTTTTATTTGAGTTTATTGTGTTATCCAGGAAAAGACAATCTTGAATTCCAGTATTACTTGAAGAACAACACCCACACACACAATACCAGTATCTAATATCACATTTATTTTAATAGGTTTTATTTTCGATTAATATCCATCATTTTTAATACATTGAAATATTCTTATTTTCAAATTTTATTTGAAGGTAAAAATTGTAGCACATCCCTTTTTCAATTTCTACACTATCAGCTCACATTCTCTATTTATTTATTTATCTTGGCGGAATTTTCAATCGTTAGTAAAATACATTTTAAAGCGCTCAATTGAGCTGTAATTTTGCATACATGAATATTTTGGATGACAATATAGTAATTTAGTTATAATTAATAAAAATCGATCGATTAAAACTAGTTATTCAAAGAATTACAAATACAGCCACGTTGGCATCATTTTTGGCGACTTAGCGACCATTTTGGCGGTTTGTGTCAAAAATAGAAAAAAGGTTCCCCCCCCCCTCATATTTTAAGCATTCATTTTAGCAGAAATTTTCTATACAGTATTGTTTGGGGTAAAAATACTATAATTTAATTATAATTAATTAAAATTAATCGACGGAGACTAAATTGAATTGGACTAAATTCATTGATGGTCACATGATAACGGCAATCACGTGTTTCTCATTGATTAAAAACTGACATACTAGTCGTTCAACTTGTACAGTTTAGATAACATTTAAAATTTGATGATTGGGTAAAGAGTTCACGTGTGTTAAAATTCTTCAGTTTTCAAAATTAAAAAAAAATACATTATATGAATATTTTTAATTAATTGCATTTTATTTAACTATGTGCATTATTTTATCGTTGACAAATATGTTCTTTCTAAAAGAAAGTTTCTGCAAAAAGCAAGAGTTGGCAACAGTGAAACACATGAACTTAATGTTGTGATTCTGTCATTTGTATATAAATATTTATATTAATTGTAACTATTTAATAAAAGTAGCTAAAATAAAAATTTTCTTTGTTGATCTACGTAGGAATTGACTTAAAAAAATGTTCTTTTATTTTACTTGCTTCTGCTGAAGAGGAAGTTAAAACTTTCTGAGACATATTTCTAACTGCTTCGTTTTAAAACTAAAATGAGTCTGAAGATAGACAAATATTATTTGTATTCTCAATTATATGTATTAACAAAAACTTTGATACTCTATAATGCTTAACTGAACACATCTGAAATGCTTAAATTACGCTATTCATCATTCTGACTTTCTTCGCGCTTTAATTATTTCATTAAGCTTTTTTGTTGCTTTTACTGTTGTTCTGCTCTTTCTTAATTCATTCTCGTAGCACAGATGCATACAAACTTGTCAAACTTTTAAGAAAATATTAAAGTGAACAAAGAAAATTGCAGGGACGTGATTTGAATAGAAGCAAACTCTTTGCGAAGATTTCCAACTCATCCATTCTGATACACTTCACGCGTTTGGCTTAAGTGAATTAGGTCAAAACTGTAGGTTCTGAAGGAAAAAAAGTTTATTCCAAGGTCGAACATGTTAAGAATGGCAAATTTATTGACACAAAACTTTCACAGAGCTTAATAAAACAAAACCTTTAACACACCCGCATTTGTAGTTCCACCAACTAAATCTAAAAGAGTGATTATTCTAGAATTTATTTACATCTCGTGCTGAATATGAATCAGGTTTCGTATTTCTGAAATTTTAAAATTCAGATGAAATTCCCTCTGCTGTCGGGGTTGCAGTACCTGAGTGACCGGCTATATTTCAGTCCAGCCGCGTTATCCGGCCCTAGCTTCACGAAAATAATCTTCATGTGAAGAAAATGAAGTTTGTATGAATTCAGCTGAAATTCAAAATCAACGTATTGGCAAGGCGGGGATGTGAAAAGTGGGATGCCAGTTCAGGTGTTGACCTCGTCATTTGACGAGTTTCAAAATGAAATGAGTAAGAGTTTTATTAACGTCTCGCTCTAAAACAACACGAGGGCTGATGAAAACTGGCCTCATAACTTCGAACCATGCTAAAATGACGAGGAAGACACCTCGGTGGGCATTCCCTCTCCGAACTATTACTCCAAACCAACAGAGAACTTTGATCCTTGGTATATTTAATGTGCATCAGATCTTCTACAAGACGGGTTTTCAGTGATACAAGGGTACGAACTTATGACACGCCCACCGCGAATCTGAGTTTGTAAGTGAGTTAATATTGACGTCACACTATTCAACTACACGAAGGCGTTTGGGCGACGGACCTCGTAACTTTGAACCATGGTACAGTGACGAGGACGACATTGAGCTGCCCATTCCCTCTCCCAACATCCACACCACTCCAACGGGACGACGTTTATCGACTTATTTAACGTGCATCGGCCCCCTCTACACGATGGGTCTTCAGCGGTGCTAGGCTCGCACTCAAGACACGTCAGCAACGAGTCCGTTACCTTGACCACTAGGCTCCTGCGGCCACGTTTTAAAATTATAAGAGGGGTGGATCAGGAATTCAAAGAATCACTTATTGCCCTAGTTGATGAACGAAGGTTCTGGATAAAGCAACAATAATAAAGAAAATTCATCTTGGTTATCTTACAAAAGAAATCTTTCAATCATATTTTACATATACTCTTTATTTGTAATCACAAAAAATATTTTGGTAATCCATCTTCACATTAATAATTTTTTAATTATTATTAACTTTTTTGCATTTACGATATTTTTCTTTCTTAAATGTGGAATTAATTTTTTGTAAAGAAATATAAAATAATGTGTGTTTATTAATTAATATTTCTTAAAATTTAAAAATTTCCTTTTAAAGTTTTACATTAAGTTTTTACATTTGTTGAAAAAGTGCGCAAATATTACGGCAATGAATTGTCTAAAACAGGTGTTTGTAACTGCTTTGGCTTGAGAACCAGATAGTGAGAGCGAATCATACCGGGGGTCCTCACCTTCTTAAAATGATCGCACTCATTAGTAATTTTGCGTCTTCGAAAAGGTCTAAGTGGCCGCGGTAGCCGAGTGGTATAGGTATCGGATCGTGGCTTGCCTTGTCATAAGTTCGAGCCCAGTACTACTAGAGACCCGCCGTGTAGGGCAGCGATGCACGTTAAATCTGTCGAGAGCTGAAACATCCTCCCGTTGGTGTGGCATGGTAGTTAGGAGAGGGGGTCACGTCAGGTGTCGTCCACGTCACTTGACCATGGTTCAAAATTACGTAGTCCGTCGTCAAAAGCCCTCGTGTAGCTGAACAATGTGACGTTAATATTCAATCAATTAATCAATCAACCGAAGAGGTCTAAATCTGGGGTCGGGAACCTTTAAGCTGAGGTGTGCTAATCCAGTCTACCAATGTGATTCAGCGTGCATGCCACACAGTATGACATTTTTGAAACAATTCGATTCTCGCGATAATGCATGCAGACAGTGGCGTAGCGTGCAACCCCCTCATCGAGAGGGGGGGACCAGGGTTCTAAAGGGGCCTAAAGCCTGACTGACGCAAGTGCCTACCCTTTGTAAAATTCAACATGGGGGCCCGAAAGCTGACTTTGCAGGGGGCCCAAAAGTTCTCCGTTACGCCACTGCATGCAGAGTTAGACAGTAGAGGTCAATAATATAGAGATATTTGCAGTTTTATAATTTATTAATTTTGCATCATTTAAAGATATTTCGTAATCTAAAAACAAACAGCACAAAATATAACTATTTCTTCAACGAAAATTAAAATTGTACATATGTTATTTACTTTTATCATATTTATTAAAATAAGAAATAGACAACATAAAATTTAAGCATTTTCCTTCATTATAGTTTAATAAAAAGATAAATAAAATTTTATAATGAGAACCTAGTGTGCTAACTTCGCTCTACTTTCATATCGCAAAATCAGGGGTATATCAGGGGTGACTTTAAATTTGAGACGGTTCTGAGCATTCAGTTGTTAAACAATTTCTTTGCGGACTTGAAATATTTTTTATTTGAGGAAAGACTTTTTACATAGATATGTAGAACCACACAAAAGCGAGTCATATGCAATTTTCTTTCTACAAACAATTAAATATCTACTGCAATGACATTCAATAATTTACAAAATAGCTATAAATTTATCTTTCAAATTTTTTCGTAATTCCGTAAATGTCCACAATTATGTTTGTCTATTGCAAATTTATCAACTGGCATCCACTCAAAAATTGACAAATTTGTAGAGTAGTGAAGAGTGCCACTGAAAATTGTACCTTGTGCCACATGTGGTATGCGTGCCGTAAAATTGCCGACACCTGTGATCTAAATTGTACACCCTAAAAATCAACAAATACATGTTGAATAAAATAGTAGAAGCTTTATTCAGTTTACATACTGTGCTTATTTCATATCATTAATAGCTGCAAGCACATTTAATTTTAGAATCAGTTTAACGCGAGACTAATGTACCCTATCACACTTTTAAACATTTTTTTTTAAAATCAAGAGTGAGATTACTTGTTGAAATTCTCATCACAGTTTGCAAGGTAATGTCAGCCAACTTGCATCTGTATTTGCTCTTTCTGACCTTCAAGCCCAAAAGAAGTTTGCTCACAAATATATGATGACCCAAATATAGGGAATATTTTCTGTCTATTTATTTCTGACTATCTTGGTTGGACTCTGTTTGCCTATCTTTGGTCTAAAATAATGTCCATGGGGCATTATCATCGATTTAAAGACATAATAAAATTTTAAATACATCTTGTTTTACAATTATTACTTTATTTATACGAACAGTTAGTTTCCACCGAAACAATGCGTTAATGGAGCAACAATGAATGAAATGAAATTACTCGCCAATTTGAAGGTAATATTTATCGAATTTAATAATTAAGCATTCTCTACACAAGCGCAGAAAAGTTTGTTGGATTAAGAAATAAATTACATTGAGAAATCCTCAAATTTCTGTTTTCTTGCAACCCATAGGGGTGAAATTCAGTCTCTGATAGTTCTTACGCAAGAAAGAATAGACATGACAACATTAAGAAAACCTTATATAGTAGAATTTTAATTATGGATAAAATGTTTACTTGGATATAATAAACTAATTTTTAAAAATAGTTTTGAAATGTAAAGGTTAATAACTGTAATTTTATAGAGAGCAAAAGGTTCAAAAACTTATCTCTATTGAAGTGAGAGAGAGCCTGTTAGAAATTATCTAAATTATAATAAACCTTTTCCAATACAAATAAATTCAATACAAACAGTTTTGCTAATGTACTCGCTGCTTTTCTTTCACATTAAAATAAAATCTTTTGCTTTTTGCAATAATGAGCGAATGATATTCATTTTAAGTGCCATATACACCAGGAATTCAGTATTTCGTTAAAATTATATTCTCTCTTTATATATATATATATATATATATATATATATATATATATATATATATATATATATATATATATATATATATATATATATATATATATATATCTGTCTCTCTCTCACACACACACATACATAAACATAAATTGTCAGTGAAAAGGAAATAAGCTAGCCCATTGAACCTATTAATTACAACACTTTCTGTAGGAAATATTTTATTACAATTTGTCAATATGTATAATATTTTACTATCATAAGATTTATTGATGACTATCGCAAACACTTAAGAGAAAACTTTTAATATATAGTAAAAGATATCTTACTGGTTTACTGCATAAAAAAACTATGGAAGTAAGAAAAAGCCTTCACAATTGCAGCTATAGGTTTTTTTCTTATCATATTGCATCTTTGGTTTTCTTATATTCATATATGCTATGGTTATGTCATATATATTAATCCTCTTTTAAAGGGAAAGAGCATAAAAATAATCGAAACTCGTGAAATTCTAAATAACATGCAACAACTTGTACAATATTTATACTTCAAAGTAAATAATACGTAACATGAAAAATATAAAAGGTCCTCTCTCTAATTCGTATTTTGCTGACACTACCGTTTCCCGTTTAACACGGAAATGGAAAGAGGAATTTGTATTCTGTAATATACTCCAGAAAAGGAAACTAATCTGGCATGACAAGACTTTTTTGCGTATTTTTGTGAAGTACAAAGATCACACTCTCTTGCTCAAAGACAGAGATAAATTTATTTGTGAGAGGGAATAAGATTATTCCTGTATGTGTAATGCATCATCAAGACATAAAGAACCGGAGAGATTTACATAAATTTTCTTTCGTCTTCCAAATATACCTCAGCTAAACAGGAATGGATTTCTTCCGAAATTTATTATAAAAACTGTTAGTCTGAAAAATTCTTCCAAGCTATTTTGAATCTGCTTATGGTTTCTCTTCACATAGTAGAAATAAATTAATGGTAGGGTGAAAATGGTATGGTTCAGACAAATATTTCAACCCGAAATACTTTTGTATCGTGCTTTTTATTAGAGAAGTTCAGTAAAAGTATATATATATATTCTATTAAAACATTTATAGATCCCCGTGCACTACAAAGTATCGCACAGGGCTTACAGAAGTAATCTGTATGTGTTTAAAGGAGGAAATTAGACTCACACTCATTGGCTTATCACGATATCTCCAGAACTATTAGATTTACAGACTTGAAATTTGGTAGGCATGTTTCTTTCATAGAGCAGAGATCCGTTAAAAACGGATTTTGCAAAAATCGCCCCACAAAGTGGGTCGCGAGGAGTCGAGGGGTTAAAGGATGTAACAAATTAATATATTCTAGTTTTTGAACAATTAGACAAAAATAAACTTAAAATTTGGTAAGCAGGTTTCTTTTGTTGAATAGAGATTCTCTGAGAAAGGATTTTTTGGAAATCGACCCCTGAGGGGTTACAGGAAGTTACTAGAGCATGTAGGTAAAAAAATTCCCTTTATCGTACTACAAGACCTACAGCAACGAAATTCGGTATGCATATTTCTTTTGTTGAGTTAAAATTCACTAAGAACGGGCCTTACGGAAATCGACTCTCAAGGATAGAGACGGCTAAGGTGATTATTGATAAAAAATTTCATTTTTGAACTATTAGACTCAGACTTGAAATTTGGCAAGCATGTTTATTATGTTGATCAAAGATCCACTAAAAATGGGATTTGCGGGAAGAGATCACGGAAGCGGATAAGATAATTTTACTTCAATTTTAGAAATTCATAACTCTTCCTTTTTAAATGAAAAGGTGAAGGCTATAAGAACGTCTTTTTCTGTAAAATCTAATGCAATATATGCTACAAAAGTCAAGGGAGATCTTATATAGTACAAAACCTTCTTTTGACCAATGAACTGCAGTCAATGGATTGAATAATTAATAGAAAATTCCATAAAGAAATACCCAGCCAAGCTGTTTTTATAGCCTTCCATGATTGCGTAAGTGCTGCCGGTGTGCATTATTTTATGTACGAGACTTTTCACAAGTTTATTGGAATTATTGACCTCTCTTATGATGGAGAGGGGGTGCATTTAAAAAAACACGTTAATGAGAGTTTCGGGTGGTTATCTCTATTATAAAAGTTAAAAATTTGTTGTCCTAGGAGGGGAGGGGAGCCCCCTCCATGTGTTCACTACTGGATAGGATCCAACGTTACGATGTATGGCAATGTAAGGGGTCAAATTATTTGCCGATATTGCCCAGATTATTTCAGAAATCAGTCGAGAAGTTTATGAGCTAGGTGACGTAGCACATTGTAACCCTGAAAAATTGCTTCGCTTTTTGAGTATATGAAGTCTATGAATGACTACAAACTATGAATGGCTGCATTGCGCAAATTTCTTTTCTTTTCTTCTTTTTTGCGTCTTTTATTAACATAAGAAACGATTTCCAGCAATAAAATAATTTACCGGTGAAGACATTTTGAAATTTAATTGCGTTTCTCAAATTGACAGGGGGGTTAAACTATAAGGAGTTTTGATTCAAATTAAGATTCATCAAAATGTTTAAAAAGGACAGATAAAACATGATTGAACTAGCTCATGATGAGAAGAATCCTTATTGCAAGAACTGTGTTACCGAGTGAGTGAGAGTTGATTTTTGGAGCAAGAACCAAGTTTGGCTATACTGCGCCACACATTCGTTAATATAATCTGTGATCTAGACGGGAAAAGAAAGAAAGGATAAATTGAATGACAAGAAGGAGGGTCGAAAATAGAGAAGAATCACTAGGGTACCCCGGGGTCATGACACCCACGTTTACCAAAGATAGTAAACCCCTTGGGAAAAGGAAAAGATCACTAGGGTATCTCGGGATTGTGACACCCGTACTCACCTAAAGAAGGTGAGCCCCCTGAGGGGACTGTGTTACCGAGTCACTGAAGCCAGCTCATCTTCCTTATAACCCTATGACTGACTTCGAAAGTATTATTCTGTTTATCGATGCTGTTATAGCTACATGCAAATTGTGCATATAGTTATTAATACTGAATAAGTGGAGGTTCCCATTTTAAAGAAATTTTGATCGAGAAAATGAGAGGAAAACAAAATTATATAAAACAATTACGACGAAATAAAAATTAAACATTTTACATAACCAGGGCACGATTTCTTTTTCTGGTCAGGAATTCAGTATCCTAGCAGACAATTATAAAGTAATTCTCGCAAAATACCAAAATATACTGCCTATTCTTAAAATTCAAAAATATTTTACATCGATAACATATAATCGAGATCAGGGTCAAATATACTTATCGACGTCGAGGAGCCACATAGAATACTTTTCCATAAAGAAAAGTATCTCCCAAAGCAAACATTTCAGAAATATTCCTCTTTAATATATTAAAATGATATGGGAGGTTAACATTAAAAGAAGTTTTAAGTCGAAAGCTTAATTATATTATACAGAGAGTGAGAGAGAGAGTTGTATTAACGTCTCGCTATAAAACTGCACTAGGACTTTTGGTGAGGGAGCTCGTAATTTTGAACCATGGTTAAGTGACGAGGACGACACCTGAACTGACACCCCCTTTCTTAACTTCAACATCACATCAACGGAAAGACGTTTAAGGCTCGACAGATTTAAGGAGCAGAGGTCTCCTCTACACGGCGGGCTTTCAGCGGCACTAGACTCGAATTCATGGCAGACACTAGGCTACCGTGCCCACTTGTTATGCAGATGAAAGTCAGAAAGAAGAAAATTTATTTCAATGAAAATATAAATAAGGAATGAAATATCCAAATAAATAATTATAAGTTCGCAAAAAATGTAATAAATACGTATTTTGAAGCGTTAAGAATGAACTCAAAGTAGGTAAATTTTTGAAAGGGGAATAATTGTTCTAGCTCCTATATAGTGGTATTATTCTTATTTTAGTAATTTCAGTATGTACTTAAGTATACTAAGAAAGTACGTGCTATACACAAATAAAATTATTATTTATAAGAATAAGTACTTGATTTATTAGTTTATGATTTTTTTAGTGTTTCAGAAGATTTCTTTCTCGCGAATAAACCTCTGAGGTCTTTTTGATTGGATGAAATAATGAAATGGTTAAATGACTCTTTTTAATTAAACTATTAATCGAAGTATACTACTAGACAAAACTATTTTAGCGGCGATCATGCCCATTTTAACAGCAATATGTTAATTTTACGAAAACTGTTCATATATAAACGAAATCATTGATATTCATAAAATATCCGAGCTAATGTTAAAAAGTATTTAACGCTATATAAGTTAAAAACAACTAGAACACATGAAATATATTAATATGATTTAAGTATAAAAATAGTATAATTTTGATGTTCTCTTAAAAATTAAATTTAAGTAATTAGATCTTTCTGTGTGGGTCTGATACGTTCCATTGTATTCTGATTCGAAAATCATAGCGTTTTTTTTAAAAGAAAAATAGATATAAGTAGTGCTCCTTACCTGGAAGTTTCTCTTATGTGGGGCATCTGCAAAACAAGAAATTTATTTATATAAATCAGAAAAAGGAAAATACATAAAATATTCAACTAAAAAACTTTTTTTCTTATTTTCTATTCGGATCATTTCTTTGAATTTTAATGTTGTGAGTTCAGTGACAATTTTAAATTGGTAATTTGCTAGATATTTTTTAAAAAAATTCTTCTCATTTTTTTTATGGATAGACTTTTTTATTTTACAAAGTATAAACCTTTTCGAAGGATTTATTAAATTTGACAAAATTAAAATAACATGCTATAATATTTTATTAAATGCGTGTAAGCAAAGTGTTCTTCTATATTATACTTCGCAAATTATCATTTCTGCAGTTTTTTCATTTCATTACACTTATCGCTCCAGAGTGAGTGAGTGAGTGAATATTAACATCGCACTGTTACGCTACACGAGGGCTTTCGGCGATTAACCACGTAATTTTGAACCATCGTCAAGTGACTTGGATGACACCTGAGCTGGCACCCCTCTCTTCTAACTACCACACCACACCAACGTGTTATCGCTTCAAAACATCTCACTTTAAAATGTAAAAAAAAATAGAATAACTAATTGATATCCGCGTTACGTATAGCCTTAAAATTTTTTTTTGCATGTACTTTTACAAGGCTATAAATTTATATCGAATAATATATCTTTCTAGTTCCAAAGCTGAGGTCCAATGACCGAGTGGTAGGGTATCGCGCTTACTGAATGGGTCGATAAATGAGTACCAAGCTGGCTTGGGGATTAAACACTGGAGGGATCGTTTCAGATTGACCACCCGACCGGAACATCTGCTCCTGTACCTCAGCGCCCTTGGTCACGTATACTGAGATGGACACAGTAAGACTTGAGCCTTATAGGCTGTCGTGTCACTAAGTTTAGTTTAGTTCCAAAGTCTACTTGTTTACAATCACAACTTTATATAAATGTGACTTTAATAATTTTCAAATATTTTTTTTTTGACTTCTTAAATTCACTTCTTTAAACCATTAAAGTATTATCAACATGCGATTTTTATGTATAATGTATATTTGCATGCGATACAGTATACAGTTCGATAGAAATATGATGATACAGCATCATATTTCTATCTGAAGTTTAATTTATATTCTCTGATCGGGTTTGATGATTAGGTACTTTAGAACTACTATAAAAAGAAAATTCATTCTGTTACTTCTCAAAATGTTCTAAAATTGTTAGTAATATTTTAAGTGAGATAAACATAATAATTAATTTCCAATAAATTGATTTACTTATTAATTTCAAAGTGCTTTAAAATACATGTTTAATATGATACAATATGAATAAAGTTTATCTAACTTCAACTGGTGAAGTGAAGGAAGTATTTCTCCTAACGAGATCTTGACAAATGTAGCACCACTGGAAAGATTATTGCCATGTAGAGAAAACATTCCGCTGAAATTCCCGTCGAAAATGAACCGTTTTTAGGAAATTCCTTTTAAGAAAATTAATTTATGTTACCTGTTCTGTATATTTTTTAACTTATGATGTCACAGAATTTATGTAAAAAAACAACAAAAAAACAGTTAATAAAAAGAATCCTGAACTAAAAGTTAACCGGAATAATTGATAGGCATGCACAAGGGATACACGATTCATAATTAAAAATAGTAAAGAAAATTATAAATATGTATGCAAAATGGATTGACGTTCTCTACGAAGTTCGTGCTACCAAAAGTATCAAAAGCTCAACACTCATTAAAATTCTATAATACCTACTATATATATATATATATATATATATATATATATATATATATATATTGTTAATATTCAATTATTTACTATTCAGGGTTCCACGAAATAACTTTGTACTCGTTAGTACGATACTATGCAAAGCTAAATAGTTTTCTAATGAAAAATACACCTTTTTTCATTTGTAGGGGGGCGGGACAACTGTAATGAAGGAGGTAAAACAATCTATCGACATTTCAACAGATTTCACGTTAAAATCTACACAAGAACAGCTCCTAAAATTTAGGTTGCAGATTCATGCAAAATGCACACGATTTCTCTCCCCCAGCTAAAACGTACGTGGCAACAAATTACAAAAACCAATTAAACGTAGGATATGAAATGCATCTGCAGATAATTTCAATAGACCTAGACTTTGACAGTTTGCGGACCTTGATTTTGTTAATAAGTATGAAAGATGGTTGGATGACAAATTATTATTATATAATGAGTAAATTATGTTATAATTTTATTAAAAAATTTTTTAATAGCAAATACAATATTTTTTTGTCTTTACATAAAGAACGTATAACATGCTGATCTATTTTAAATATTATTTTAAGACATTCTTCTAAGTGTGTATGGAGAATGGCGTTCCCTGAAAACACCATACAGTTCTAAGGGTATCTGAATGGGAAAAAGTTTGATCACTGTTCTAGATGAAAGAAGGGCAGGGGAAGGGCATAGGGTAGAAATTCCGAGGTTGCTTAGTCTTAGAGAATTATATTAGGGCTTATAGCTTGTACTCCAGGCACGCTGGAGTTAGAGAGAGGGCACATACCACTCAGGGTCGTTTTTAACCTCCCCGGCGTCCTAGGCACTTCAAATTGTTATGCCCATCCCCACTATTTTCAGAGCACCCCCTCCTTCAGTTCCTACCTTGCCAGTTTTGGTTAGGGATGAATTTTCCTTTAATTCTCTTACTCTTTTCTCTTTCTTTGTTTTTGCTGTTTGGAGAGTCTCTATTAGCCATCACATGTAGACCTACCGTGTCCTAGACTGGTAAACATAAAGAAAGGATAACGGCATGATTTGGCCACTTTTGTTAGTATCTTACCTTATGACATCCCGGATCTACCACACACCCTTTTATAAATTAGTACAGTAAATTAATGAAATAGCTTACAATTATAGTATTATTGTATGTATGACTGGTTAATTATCCTCTTTTTCATCGCTTATCGCTGTACAATCTTTTACTTTTAGATATCCTTATTCTTCGATGCACTACTACAAAAAAGGTTTCCTTCGACCTTATTTTTTTGCAAAAACATTAACGACATCCTTGTAATCAATTTCCATGGCAACATCATTTTTAGAGCAAAGTAGCATCAAACTGTTAAGCTTTTCATTTTCCCTAGTAGATATCATTTCAGTCTTTACTCTCATAACGGGGCAGAAATGCATCTCTCATGACTGGCTAAGCGAAGGTTGATTTGCTGTAATTTTAATTTTTTTCTCATTTTTCACCCTTACGCACTACGCACGTGCCTAGTGTACCTAAGCGGAAAAGCGGCCCTTATACCACTGCGATATACGAAGTTTGGTTCAGTCATGGGGATCCTGTTGATGTGCCGTCATATGACGCAATGCGATTGCCGGCAAAACAGTCGTTGCCAAACTTATGTTTTGTTATTTGTTCCATTTGGAGTAACCCTGGTTTCTCGAGAAGCAACTGTGGTGTGAAAAAGATATTAATATTCGATTTTTCAAGACTGCGAAAACGTGGATATGAAATATAAGTTTGGGTCTATGAAAGTATAATTAAACTCATATTTTAAAAGCGGGGGTATCATTGGAATATTTACTGTACACGTATATCCCTTTCCAACGGTAGGACATTTGCCGAAATCTGTGGGGAACATATCTGAGACTTCCTTTGTAAGTAATTACACCAAAAAGAAAAATTATATACTTCTAAAAATACTTACGGTATCAGAAAAGCTAAGAGAATCAGATTTTTCGATTTCAAGATCTTCTCTTGCAAATTGTGAGATTATAGCCTGAAAAAAGTTAGTTATTTTACTAGAAATGTGAAATGCATTACTTAGAACTGATTTTACTAATTATTTTAAAATAATAAATTTTTTTTAGCAAACTTAATCTATTGCACAATTACAAAGAAAAGAGACAGAGAGAGTATGATTTTATTCAGTTCCATTAATTGTTCTTGTACCAATCCAGAGTTCATTTTGTAAAGTTTTTATGAAATGTGTTTAGCTGAGAACAGACGAGAACCGCTCATAAAATTTTAAAATTATTGGTATTCTTAGGTGTACACTAGAGGAGTAAAATTAATAGATAGTATATACAAGAATGGTTTGTTCTCCTTACTTGTATAGTTTCCGGTATAAAAATAATTTGAATAAATTGAGTTAAGACTCATGAGCTAGTTTAATTCCATTCTACATATACATATAATGACTACATGTACACTCAAATGAATTATTATTCTTTTAATCTCAAATAAAGGTTTATTTTTATTTAATATTTCGATATTAAACTTTGTTCATTTGGTATTAATTAAAAAAAGAAGAGTTCTGTAACTCTTGTTCAATGTGTGAACGTCTGACTTCTCGAACTCAACATTATGTAAATTAAAAATTCATATAGAAATATATTAAACTTCAAATTTTTTTTATAAGACACTTCTTAAAAATACTGTAATTACAATCAAAAAGCATTTGAAATAAATGCACAAGAATGATCTAATTCTACTATTTTTAAGCTGCAGTTTTTGTTAAGCCATGGAAGCGGTTACTGCCATTCCTTTTACGCTTGCCTCAACCGGATTATACAAAATGACGTAATATGAATAAAGAAGTTCAAATGAAGCACTTATTTATTTGTTTTTCATTTTCAAATACGAAACTATTGTGATATTAAGAATGAGTTACGTCGATTTTTCAACATTTTAATAGATCAAATAAGCGAATGAATCTCTGTCGGATTATCTCTTACATATAATTAGAATGCATCATCGTAGTTTGGTTCTCTTTTTTCAATTCCTACTATTAGTTCACTCTCCTCCTATATATATATATATATATATATATATATATATATATATATATATATATATATATATATACATCTTGTTCAAATTCAATGGGGTAAATAAAATATATACTTTTTATTCATCCATTCAAGTTCAAATACATTTTCTTAAACCTGTAGTGGATGACACTTGATATGTTAATACAGTTTTTTAAATATTAATTCATTAATTAAATTTTATTTGGTAATTTTAAATTTATTCTGCGTTATTTCTGACGAAGTTCGAACTAGCACTAACAGATGGCGCCAATAAGTTTTCTAACGAATTCTTTTTGACTTCAAATACTTTTTTTTTTCCATCCACTAAGTTCAAATACATTATTTAAACTTTAAGTGGATGACACTTGATGTAAAAACAGTTTTTTTTCAAATATCGATGCAATAATTAAATTTAATTAACTAAAAACTAAATTTTCTTTGTTGACCTTTGTAGGAATTGACTTTATTATTTTTTTCATGTTTCTTGTTTTTTTGTTTACTTTTCGGTTGTAGTCAGGCTTTTTCAATGCCAATAAGATGTTATAAAAGTTGTCGAACTATTCTAGCGGCAAAAAATGACATGTTAAAAATTAAAGCCCTTTGATTTCTTATTAAAAAGAGTTTAAAAGCATAAGGATTTTTGACTGATATTAAGTGCATAAACCCACCCCATTACTTGGCGAGTTTTCAAAGGCACCAAGACTCGAGTCCGTGACTGAATTAGGGATTGCTATACCAGTATACCGGGATACCGAATACCGGTATTTTGAGCCATTTGTACAATTTTGTAATACCGGTATTCACAAGTTTAAATACCGGTTTTGCGATATTTACTGGAAATTTTTTTAAATTGTTTCCACCACATGTTCAGGTATCGCCAACATAGCAAAATAGTATAAATTTTTGTTTTTATGTTATAGTGTTAATTATGTGTGACACCATGCTTTAAATATATTATAAATGAAATAAATTTTCATCCATTTCAGAAGGTGAAAATATTAAGCGTCTTTATTTCGCTCATTCTCTGTTGTTTTTATTTTTATTTCTCGTAGCCGGTTCTACAGTTCTAAGGCAACTCATTAAATCCATCATCTGATTTTTTCATTGCCAGATTCAACAGGATAAAAGACTACTAATCTGAACTTAAAAATATACACATAAATTATTTCTCTGACAAATAGAATTAAATACACTACTACTAACTAAGTTTTCTCTTCTTTCATCCATCAACACCTGTTACTACAATGTCTCCCTAACGGGCGAAATTAATTAGATTGAATACAAAGTTGCATCGTACAACCAAGAGAAGTTATAAAATATGTGAATCATTAAAGGCCAATATTATCCTAATACACCTCAGAGTGATACTGCGTTCGCCCAGGATTCGTAGTATGATATTCGTATCTGAGAAAACAAGGTTGTACTTGTGAAGAAAATGCGTAATATTTCGATATTTTTTAAATTGGTAAGTTTGTTATTCACATTGTATTTGCATATCATACCTTAGGGCTCAAAATATTTTTTCATATTTATTATAGTTATACTCATAAACCGATATTAAAACCGGTGTCCCGGTTTTAAGTTCTAAGAAATACCGAATATCGGTACTGAACTTTTGGTCCGGTATAGCAATCCCTAGACTCAATGGAAGCAACACTGACAAGGAGTTCGTGTAAAGATCAGGAAAAAACTCAGTTAATGAAGTGCAACAAAATGCATAAAAAGAAGAAAAAATGAATTAAGTGCAACAAAATGCATAAAAAGAAAAAAAATTAATCAAGTGCAACAAAAGTAATAAAAGAAAATCAAGCGAATTAAGTGCAACAAAATGAATAAAAAATCAAATAAATGAAGCGCAACAAAATGAATGACTTGTAGCAAAATTAATAAAGAGAATTTAAATGAATGAAGTGCAACAAATTGAATGACTTGTTGCAAAATTAATAACGTGAATTTAAATGAAGTGCAACAAAATGAAGCAAAATTAAAAAATAGAATTTAAGTGAATGAAGTGCAAAAGAATGAATAACTTGTAGCAAAATTAATAAATAGAATTTAAATGAATGAAAATAATTCAAATGAATATTTTACAGTTAAATGCATGAAGTGCAACAAAATGAAACACAGTGCATTGCGCGTGCAATTAAATGAATAAAATACAAATAAATGGAAATGATGAAACAAATAAAATAAAGTGAAATATACGAAATATAAATTCCACTTAAAATTTTTTTAAAGCGTGTGCATGAAAAGCTAAAATTGTGATCACTCTAATTTGTTTTAAAAATCTCATTTAGAGGAGTCTTCACATACTGCAACTTTTTCTCTGGATTCATTTTCTCTACCGGGTGCTATAGCAAGATTTTGAACATAAAAATCAGCTGGGTTGTAGTTGATAGGGCATTTCAAGCCTACCCTGTTAAAAATCAATGAACATACTTTGAAAACAGGTTTATAAATTTTACAACACATTGTATGTATATCTCTGCAACTTATTTTTAAAAAACTAATCTTAAATAGCGAATGTTTTTTTATCACATGGATTTATATTAAATACATGATGTGAATCATAAAAAAAAGTCAGGGAATTTCAAGATGCATCATTATGAAATTCCCTGTTTATGAACTTTTTTTTATGATTCACAAGGTATTTTCATGATTAACAATCTCTTCAAGGGATTTTCATGATGAATAAATAATCTCTACAATGTATTTTCCTGATGAATCATCTTGAAATTCCGAGCAGTGGAAAAAAATTTCTTCCTACTTCAATTAAAAATATCGAACTTGATTTTATAATAAAAGTCAGATTAAAAATATAGGTTTTGAGTATAAGAAATCCCAAATTTATACAAAATATATATATTCATGTAGAAATTTAATTTAAATTGCTTACTTTCTACCAATTCTTTTACAAATTTAAGATACTACTACTAATAATTATTATTTTAAATATTCGGTTAATATTTTTTTAAAAAAAAGTGCTCTTTATATTTCTCTGGAAGTTATTATGTTTAGTATCTCAATAAAAACTATTGTGGAATGTAACATTGTGCTTTGCTGTTTTTAATATACTGAACTTTAAAGCAATCAAAATAGCATAATGAAATCAGATGATATGAAAAAAAATGATAAAATTCTTGTAATGTTAAAATAAAACTTAAATGTCCTTTAGTTAAATGTTACACTTAAAGTTATTACTTATAAAAAAATATCTTAAAAATCTTTGCTCAATTTTAAAAGGAAATTAAAAAAAGATAATAAATCTGAAGTTTTTCAGTTTTTTACTTTTTTAAAATGGTTTATACCAAATAATTAATGCTTTTAAATACAAAAAAAGAAAGAATTTATGAACAACGAATGCACTTTTTATATATTAATGGTTTCAAAATACTTAAGAACCAAAATTAGAGAGTTAATTATCTTTTTATAAGTATCGCACGCGCGCTTTCTAACGACACATTGGGCTCAATTCATGTGACGTCATAGTCACATGATAGTGAAAGCCACGTAATTCTAGCCAGTCAATTCAAAAACTCATGCGACGTCATAGTCATACGATAAAAACTATCTAGTGTTTCCAGCTAATCAGTGTGGCCGCGGTAGCCGAGTGGTATAGGTATCGGACCGTGGCTTGCCTTGTCACGAGTTCGAGCCCAGTACCACTAAAGACCCGCCGTGTAGGGCAGCGATGCACGTTAAATCTGTCGAGAGCTGAAACGTCCTCCCGTTGGTGTGGTGTGGTAGTTAGGAGAGGAGGGTGCCAGCTCAGGTGTCGTCCACGTCACTTGACCATGGTTCAAAATTACGTGGTCCGTCGCCAAAAGCCCTCGTGTAGCTAAACAGTGCGACGTTAATAATAATAATAATAACAATAAATCAACCAGCTAATCAGTTCGCGCGCTCCGGTGTTGTCAAGTTTTGCTCTTTGCAGAAACTTTCTCTTTAAAAGTACATATGAATACAAAATGCATTTTATTTAAAAGTATAAACATAAAATATGATTTTTTTAATTCAAATAATCTTTTTGAAGAACTTTTTTCCCTAACATTTAAACATCTTTACCCAAATATGAAATTTTAAATTTTACCTGAGTTTTACAAATAGAACAAATACAATTAGTTTAGTGTTTGTTTTGAATTCAATGGAAAACACGTGTTTGTTTTTATCATGTGACTTCATCAATTTAGCCCATTATCAATTGTGTCATAACTCATTTTTTAAACCTCTTTTACATATTTACGACGGTATACTACATGCTAAGCATCCTCATCAGGAAATATGTTTTCGAGACTTAGTTAAATATAACACTCAATATCTCCTATTACAAAAAAGGAAAGTCGTAAGTTAAGATATTAAAATTAAAACAAAAAAAAGTACAGTAAATTCTTGAGAAAATGCCGAACCTGCTGAAAAAGTCTAGAGCCATTGATGCTTTTCCTCTGTATGCCACACGACCCTCTGCCATCAGCAGCAGATCATCGAATAGTTCGAAAACATCGGAGGAAGGTTGGTGAATTGTGCATATTATGGTTCTGCCACCGCGTGCCATGTCTCGCAGCACAGACACAAGACTTCTGGATATAAAAGAATCTAATCCCGATGTGGGTTCATCACAAAACATCAAGGCAGGCTTTGTAAGTAACTGAAATGAGAATACTTAAAAATTAATTTCAGAAAAAAACTCGATATTTTGGAAAATTTTTGATTGCATTGAGATAAAAAAAAACATAAAATTTATATATGTATATTTGAATCAAACAGCAGATATTGAAGTTGTCATTTCACGCACATTTATCAATCATGATTCATATTTTCTTTTGTCATTAGAGATAAATTTTCTAACTTTCATCACATTTCCGCCAGCTTCCAATCTGGTAGAGTGACACTGAGAGCCATACCGTAGTTGTCTGGGTTCGAATCCCGGAGAAGGCATTGAGATGTTTATAAATGTATAGTGCCTTCGTGGGTATTCTAGCTGTCGAACCGTTAGTCCTCTCTCTCGAGGTTGGTGGAAGTTGAAGAGAGGTGGGAAGACCCTGATAGAGTAGAGTAGAGAGAGTTATTATGTAAACCAGTGGCGTAACGTACACCGCGCATTGCGGGGGGAGGGCCCAGGGCTGACTATCGCCAAGTACCTACCCTTTGTAAAATACAACTTGGGGGGCCCAAGTGTTCTCCGTTATGCCTCTGATGTAAACCGTATCATGCGATTATCCAGACCAACCACAAGAGCCGTCCAATGAAGTCATGTGAGTTTCTGAGCTTCCGGTTGTCACTTTGAATACAAACTTCCGTCTTCAGGAAAAATTGACCGACTACTACTTGTATTATAATGTAAATTTTCGTTTATGTCCACCATCTTTTGTTCTGTGTTGTGTGAGGGTATGTTTGATGTTTAAGTGAAATATTCTTCTACATCAAATAAATGTGTATCAGTATCAACATGCCTACACCAATATGCCAACGGCATTTACATCCACAAATTAATAATGGAAATTAAATTAAGCAAATAAAGCCTACCACTCCAATGCAAGATACACACACACACACACACACACACACACACACACACACACACACACATATATATATATATATATATATATATATATATATATATATATATATATATAGTACTATAAAATAAAAGGGAAGAAATACTAGAACCTATAGTGCTAAAGAAGTAAGAAATTGGAATTCAGCAGACACAATAATTGTAGATACAAAAAAGTCATTGGACTAAACTGGAGACCTATTATGATTTCTAAAGCTGTCGCTGAATTAGGCCAGCGAATTAGGGTTGTGACGAATCTATACGGAACTTTATCACTAACCTTCTGAATCGACCTTTTTAGGGAAATTTAATTCCCTACCTATTTCCAATCAACTCCAAAAAGCGGACAGGATTCCTTGTTATGCAGATTAGATTAAGTATTTAAGTCAAACGAAATAGTAAAGTTAGAGCAGTAGGAGATAGAGATTGAAGCAGAAAGTTATCGTGGATGTAAATTGAAGATTTCTTGTTAGAGATATTTAATCTCAAGAATTGAGATTCCGAGTGGTAAATATTGATTTGTGTTTAAAGTCTCATTAAAGTTTTAGGAGTGAGATTAAAGTTAAATGTTCAATAAGAACATTATTAAATATAATTCTGGGATCTCTTATCGTGGTAATTTCTGCGTGATCGTTATTTAATAAATTAATTAATTGGATCATTAATTAATTAAGTTAATTTAAAGGATATTACCTTTAAAACCTCATAATACTAGTAGACGCACTTGTTAATAAGTCTTTGATTCTATTTGGATAAGATAACCAAATAAAGAAAGTTGTTTATAAAAATGGCTACTGGTTCTTACATGACTCCTATTTATTCTCGTTCTCAAAGTGAGGTCCTAGGAGACCTTCACAGGGTTAAGCAATGCTTTGTGGATTCAACCTTCCCCGTACAGCAGAAATTTTCGACATAATAGAGAAGAAAAAAACCTAGTTGAAAAGTTAAGCCTAATACAACACGTGGATGAAGAACCTAATAAAATCGTAAAAAGAAATTGAGAAAAAGAGAACAATAAAATAAGCATGAATGAATAAGGAAAATTAACATATAGTGGAGGTCTAGAATAAACAAAATAATACAAAAATATAATTTAAAAATATAAATATAAATATATAAATATCAAAGAACAGAAACTTTTAAAGATAATCAATTTGACGTTCATAATCTTTTGACGAATAATACGTTTTTATTAGCTTCACCTGTATGTAACGGAAAATTTGAACTAAATTTTTACCCACTTTAAACGGTCAGATTAATTCGAAATTTTCCACACTTGTCTAGGACAGATGACAATACAATAATTTAATAATTTTGTTCCATTGTCCCGATCAGGATCGTCAGGATTAACGATTTCCCATCTCCAGATTTGGCGAATAATTCTAGATCCCATTTCCAGATTTGGCAAATAAAATATTGTTACAACCCTAAAGTGAATACGCTCGTGATTAATACAAATACAGCAAACGAAAAAAAGTGTTCTTTGTGTGAAAAAGAGAAGAATGCATCAGCAATTTCTTAGTTCAATTTTCTATAAAAGCGTGTTTCTTTAGTTTTTAAACCATCGTTTATTTCGAATTTTCTTAAAGTAAATGATCTGTGTGATACATTTTTTTATTAATAAAAAATACTTCTTGTAGAATGTGTAATTCGATTATAGTGTTTTTTACGGGTTCTTCTGTTTCTTACTGTTTCTTCTGTTCTTTACTGTTTCTTCTGTTCCTTGCTGTTTCTTCTGTTCCTTAATGTTTCTTCTGTTCCTTACTGTTTCTTCTGTTCCTTACTGTTTCTTCTGTTCCTTACTGTTTCTTCTGTTCCTTACGTTCTTCTGCTTCTTTATTCTTTTGGTGTTCGATGGTATGAAACACGTGAAGATGAGCCAACCGCTCTCGGGGAGAGATTCAAAAGACTGACGGCTTGATTTGAAACGCTAGCCTTTCCATCTCTACCTCGAGAGAAGTCGGATTTTCAGGTTGCAGAACTCTCACCAGGAATCCTTTAATTCGTAAGCTATTGAAATGCTGTCTTTTCTTCAAAGAATGCTTAAATCTTTAAATTCGAAGAATAATCTCTTTCTTTAGCTATATTAGTCAAAAGTACCCCTTATTCAAATAAAATTTTTAAATATAATACGCAAATATGAGTTTAACTTTTACTTAAAAAGTAGACTAATTGTATGTACAATTGTATGTAAGAAGAATTTAGTAAAAAATCTTGAAAAGTACATATTTGTTATAGAATATTTAATATAATGTAAATTTTCTTCAAAAAATTCCGCTTAAGGATTATGTATGAGTGATTTTTTTTTTCAAAAGCGTATAAAGAATATTTTTTTTATATTTATAGAAATCTGAATTAAAATACTCTTATAAATTGTCCTAAAATAATATTAGAATAAGATGTTCTTTTTAAATACAATACTTTGGAAAAAAACGAAGAAAAATTTACATATTTTTAAAACATTCACACTTTTTATGATAAATGCATCTAGAATAATAATGTACTGCCTATATATATCTAAGATTTCTCTGCATAGCCAGAGTGAGAACTTTTGAAGAGAATTCACTTTATTTTCAGAGTTAATATAAAAACAAATAATCGGCGTTTTTTCTGTTAAAAGTTTCTCTACTCTGATAATTTAAATATTAGTGTGTGAATATATATAAATCCCCTTCTAAATTATATATTTCAAAAGTACTAGTTCGAGCTTTTTTAAGAACAATAAGAAAAACATTTCTAATTAATTTTGTATAAACGTACGAAAAATCTTTTGAATTATCACATCTTTGAAATTTTAATTTCTCTGAAAATACAGTTACTTAGAAAATAGTTTTAAAAGTAAAAATTACATAGGAAATAAAAATAAGTATATCACTAAGCGAGATTTTTCAAAACGTATCAAACATGAGGCTAATTTTTTTTATATATAAACATAGGCAGTAAATACTTTTTAAAAATAGAAAAAAATGAATGTTTTTGCGAGAAGAACGTCTAGTTTTTCAACAAATAATAATAATAATCATTATTTTTATTTGAAATCGTCTCTCTTTAAAAAGCTTATAGTTCCATTTTTACGTTTCGTATCTATAAAACAAAAGTAGTTTCAGAAAGCTAAGATTTCAAATATTTTACTGGTTAAATGAAAAGAAAAATTGACATTCTCTACAAAATTCTTTTAATGTAGTCGGTTACTTTATTTTGAAAAAAAAATTACATTTTTTCTGGGGGGAAAAAGGCAAGAATTTTAAAAAGCACAGTTTTGCATTGAGATTTTATAGTTTTCATTACAGTAAGATATAATGTAATTTTTGTTTCATTTTTTTATTGTGGCTATCTGTTTTAGTCATGAATGATCATTTTTAATTTTCCTTTATCCCTATTACTTATTAATTGCTTATCAAAACACAAATAAATAGTTCTAAATCACAATTTTCAGAGAAAAATTAGTATTTTTAATGGATTTTACTCTACTAAGTTTGGTACAAAAAATATTAAAATTAATAGTATATATGATTTATTTAACGCATTACATTTGCTCAAATTGTGAAGTTATTATACTATTCAATAAAAATTAACTCATGATATTTGTTAAGCTTATACCACATGATTAACATCAACATATGAAAAATGGAAGAACAATCTTTTTTGGAGAATATGTCATTAAACTATATGCATTTTTGACTAATTAATTATTTGTTATAATTAGTTATGTGTTTTCGAACTAATTAAATGCACAACTCCGAACTGTATAATGAACTGAAGTATTAAAAAAAACGAGAAGAGTGTGGACATCTGGAAACCATAGAGCTGAAAATGAGACTAGATTTTAAATATTCAGACTTCCTTTGTCGCCCTTGTGACCTAAAACCTACATTTCTCTACCCTTTCAACGTGAACGCAAAACTAAAATGAAGAACCGTAGTTTACTGAATTGAGTATAAGCCTGATTATTAGCAAGTTAGAAATCAGTTGAATTATATTTATTATGTTTCAAAAGATGTTAATTATTATGCGTGCAACATTTTGCAATTAGTGGTCCCGGTAGACTATTTCTGAAACGGTCACTTTTACCTTTATATTTATGCTTACGAAAAGTTACTACTCTTTTTCGAAAATGCAAATGTTATTTTGAATGGCATTGAAGTTTCTGCTTTTGGTTAAATCGTAAGTTACTATTTTTTCAAAATACAGGAAAAAAAAAAAAAAAATTATACCTCTGCCGCAAAGGCTAACCTCTTGGCTTCTCCACCAGAAATTCCTTTAATCACACCAGCTGCTCCAATTATTGTGTCGGCACATTTGGTAAGACTTAGCTGGAAAAAGGAAACAATTGTGAGGATCTTACATTACAGCGAGAGATTCTTAATTTTTTGTTTACCATCAACTCCCTTGTTTTTATGTATAGGGTTTTTGGTGGCGTTTCTTGAATTTCCTGCTAACAAGGGATCAAAAACCAGATTCTGGCAAGCACTTAGAATTAAATACCCTGACTTCCAAAAGTTAACCAGTTTCTCAGCCACCATTAAAAGAATGAAAATAAACATATATATAAATAGAAAAAAAAACTACTCATTCGCTCATTCACTCTTCGTGTGATTTTCGGAACGTTTACACCAACATACATGAAATTTGGAGGACGTAATGAAAATAAAAACGGATTTTGTAAACATAG
Source organism: Trichonephila clavipes (assembly GCA_019973935.1). NCBI lineage: Eukaryota > Metazoa > Arthropoda > Arachnida > Araneae > Nephilidae > Trichonephila > Trichonephila clavipes. Next base: position 435,603 of record BMAU01017445.1, read on the forward strand.
ACTTCTAAGAGTAGGTGGAGGGGGGGAATAACAGGGTGTTATAGACAAAAATTCATTTTGAAATATTACTCATACAGCTTTAAAATTTGGAAAAGATGTTTCTTTTATTGAAAAGAGATCCGCTTAGAACGAGTTTCAGGGAAATTGAGTCTCAAAGAACTAAATGGGGGCTTACATGAGAATTATAGATAAAAAGAAAAGTCCCTATTTTTAAACTATTAGACCTGCAGGGTTATTGGCAACGGATCTCGCAATTTTGAACCGAGATCAAGTGACGAGGACGACACCTGGATTTGCAACCCTCTCTGTAAACTTCCACGCCAATTGGAGAACTGCAGGTTTTTACAGATTTTACAAGTATCAGCCCTTGTACACGGTGGGTCTTCAGTGGCATTAGGTTTTGGATCCGTGATTCGACAACCCCGTCCACGAGTTCGCGACCATGACAATCGGCTACCCCGGACACTCATTGCATAGCTGTCTTCATAATTGCGAACTCAAAGTATGATGACCCTTTAAGTGTTATCTCTCTAACGCCTTGAGATCGATAACATTCAAGAAAAAAGGCAAAAAGTGCCTATTTTTATTTAAAAAAATTGTATAAGAAAAGTGTAGTTTAAAAACTTGTGTTCAAAATAAGTCAACTATTTCCGATGACATTTTAATTGGTCTCGTGCTGCCATCGGATACATTAAGTTCGAAATAAATTTCTGCAGTGTAAGAAATGGTATTTGGGAAGGAGGTGGGGTGCGTTACCTTTGATCAATCCAGCCTATAAATATTACGGGCACGATAAATAGGGAAACCCTACTCAGCCATTTTGACGAAGCAAGAAGAAATAGATCGGTTTGCAATACAAAAGGGCTCGCTTGTGTTCAGTAAGTCAGCATGGTACCTATTACCAGGTAACATTGAGCTCCTACATTCTTTACGGACGAGTCACGAAATGGCTCATAACGTGTAATGGTTTGAAGAGAACAAGGTACCATATACACCCAATGTAACTTTGTTGAAAGTAGTCACAAAAGACGTTGAATCATAACTTGGACTAAAATTGTTGTGGTAAAACAAACTAATATGTGCTCTATGAAGGAATTCTGACTGCTGTGAAAAATAAAGACGAGAATCTTACTCCATATGCCACACTACGTGCAAGTGTTATTTGTGATGGATATGATGATTAACGGCCTTATATAGTTACGATTGTAGATAAATATCTCAAGGATCAAGATTTGAAAAGCAAATATAATAATCAAAACTTAATGTCCACACTAATCCAATGAAACATTTGGGGGGGGGGCCTCCTCGAAGAAAGGTGGTTGTCTTAAGTCCTTTTCGTAGACCATTAAAATATTTAGAATAGAAATTGTTTCATGTATAGGCATTGCTTCTTATTCCAGAGTCCAATAACTTAGTTGACAATATGGAAAGTCATTGCTACGAATGCATTACAAGAGGGGGTGAAAACAAATTTTTTATTGAAACTTAGTAATTTTAACTTTTTTATTTTGCCAAAATTTGTGATTTTCTTTCTTAATAAACTATTTGCAGGAAAAATTCATCTGCAATGCTGATTAGTGTCAAAATAGCTCGATGAATAACTGATTAAAATACAATTGATCCGAAATACATATCTTTATGTTCATTTGTTAACAAAATGGACTCAAAAGAGCGGTTGTCTCATAACTTCCGAAGAACAGCTTCTTTTTTTTTTTTTTTATACTTCAACCATGTTATTATTTGCAAACTATTAACTTGAGTAATAAAGCAAAAGTAATTGACTTGAGAGAAGCAAAAAACTACCAAATACAATTGGAAGAAATTAAATTAATCTTAAATTTACTTTATGTTCAAAATCTTGATCAAGTCACAGCTTATCTCAAATAAGATTCAGCATCAGCTACTATATAAATAAAGTAGCATAATTTCTCCGATTGATAGAAAAATTTCAATTGATTCCAGTTTTATTTCATTTCCACTTATTTCCTTGGCGAAGTTAGGAAGTTTGGAACCAGCTCAAGTATTATCCTCATCACTCGACTGTGGCTCATTATTACAAGAGCTATTATCATCAAGAGCTTCGTGTTGCTTCAAAATGGGACGCTAATAAACTAGTAAGACATCAATCAACTTTTTTTTCGTGGAAAACTATGATTTGAAACAGAATGTTGAATACATAAAGGAATTACGTGAAAATAATTACGTATAATTCTTTTTAACGATGTTTTAATGACAAAGCAAACAATAGATACTTGATTACCAATAAATTTAACATAACACGAGGAATTCAAAAGTGTGCAATATATTTATGTATTGAATAATTAGACCATGCACTAAAGAATCCAGAACTTTAACGAGTAGGTTGAGAATGTACTCTTCAGTAACACGCAATTGTTTTAAAAAATAGAATCTTAATTCTTTTTTTACATTTTTTTTACACAAGTGATTTTACATAACTGTTGAATGAGAGTTTTGTTTTCGAGTAAATGATTTAAATATCACAAAGAATGATACTTTTATATTTTATTCAAGTATGAACTCATAAACAAACTTACCTCCTGCATTACTTCTTCTACTCGTTTCATTCTTTCATCGTAATTTAAATGCTTATCCATTCTAAGACAAGCCTGTAAGACAATTTCAAACGATGAACCATATTCCATAAATAAGAAGAGTCACATATTTATAACAACATTTAGCTCAAATTGGATTTTTTAAAATGTTTGTTCGAATCACACGCTCCAATGTTATTTGACATTAATAGTTTAATATCTTGCTCAAATTTTATGAAGTACAGGTGAAAATTACCTTGTATTATTATATCAGATAAATTTCGATTGTTATTAAGTCAGTGGTTCTCAAACTGTGGGGTGCGGCCCCCTAAAGGGACGTGATAACCCTACGAGGGGGGCGCGAGCATATTGAAAATTCGAAAACAAAAGATTATTTAAGAAAATTATTAATATATGGAAAGTAAACAAACAAAATACATTCTGACATAATAAAAAAAATTAAAAATACACATTTACACTGATATGATACTCTTATAAATGTATCAGTATTCCACAATATATTTTACAATTAATTTAACAATATTAAGTTAAGAACAAGTTTAATAATTACCAGTGACCCCATGGGATTATCATATAAAAATTATATCAAAAAATTAACATTTATCTTGATAATTTGTACGGTTTATAATAAATCCCTTAACTGCCGGTTAAAAGTTATGCAAAAATCGTTCCCCAAGGCCACCATTTTCCACCTAGGCATTAATTTTGAAAACTGAACTTGACATCATTTTCAAAATCTCTTAAAGAATTTTTCTTGATACGAACTAGAGGAAAAAGTTTTCTACAAAATTATCTTAACCCTAATTGTTTTATGCTTAAATTGTTGTTTTTTTATAGTGTAATCAAGTTTAGTTTCGCAAATTGTAAATCATCCCTTTTTGATCATGACATAAAAATATTAGAGGGAAAAAAAAGTATTGTTTTTTTTCAAAACAATTTCTTCAGCAACAATAAAAAATGATTAATTGAAATGAAAAAATGATACATATATCAAATATTCACCAGAGAATATATATATTTAAACTGATTTAATAAACATAAACTCAGTTAGGGCATTTTCAAACGAAATCAATATTAAGTTAATAAGAATCGTTATATTGCATACTTCCATCAAAAGATTTTACAACTTAATTTTAGAATATTTAACAAATATAAACTCAGTTTAGTTATTAGCATATGAAATCAATCTTAAGTTTGCAAGAAACGTAATGTTGCATACTTCCATCAAATGATTCGTAACTCATATTTTCCCATATGCATAAAAGTTGCATCAAAGTATCAGTATTTCGATAACTAATATACCCATTCACTGACAACTACGAGAAGATATCTCGCGCGCGCGCGTAGCAAACATGTGTACCAAAATTGCTGGGTACGAATTATCTTGTAATGTTTTTCCCCATAAAAATTAAAGTAAATACCGTTAAAACATTATATCAGTAACTTAATACAATTACATTTTGCAAAATTTCATGTTTGCTTTAAAACAGAATCTTGGTATCCAGGGCAAGAGACGCTCGAAATTTGCTGGCAGTAAATGGGTTAAAACTATTAAAAATAACAAAATTTTGAAAAAAATCATTCAAATTAAGTAATTTTTTATTGCTGTATTAATTGGCAATGATACTTCTTACAAACTCAATAATTAATCTAGTGGAACCAGTTTTCCATTACAGAGACCAAAATCAATTATTAAGTCAATTCGCTATGAGTTTTTGCAACACGTTGTAAAATCATTCTAATATATATTTTTTCGTTCTTTTCTAATAATGAATCATTGAATATAGCTGCTGCTATGATTTGTTTTTGATTATAAAGAAGATGATAAAAAAGTAGAAGAGATTTGCAGAATAACTTATCTTTCAATGCGGTGATCGGAACGTAATTACCTTGTTGAAACAATAAAAAAAGCTGCGAATTTTTAACCTCCTCGATTACTTACTTAATTAGCTTTATTGATTAAATGGTAACTTTAGTGAAATTACAATTACTCTTTTTATAATTCTTATTTGTAAAAGTGTTCATATACGGGATCCAAAATTTTAGAAGGTTGTAGATAAGAAAGTTTGTTTATATTTCTCTTCGTATTTCATGTAACGAAAGAAATAATATATATATATATATATATATATATATATGCAATCACAATATTCATAAATTTAAACGAAAAAGGTCAAGAGGAGCCGTCAGAATTTGAAAAATTGCTAAGTATTCAAGATGTTAAAATGACCTCATAAATATAAATTTTTTTAAAGTGGAAACCATAATTAGTCTTCAAGAACAAGTTAGCAGTGTCTATTCTGCATCCATTGATCAATGATAAGTCATTCAAGTGGAAAGCATGGTGATTATTTAAAATTTACCTATTCAAAAGAAATGTTGCGGTTATAAATAGTTGAAAAAGTTAGCAGGATCTACGATTACCCAGTTGATAAATGTTTGGTCATCAAAAGCTGATCCTTAGTGATCATTCTAAATATTATGTGTCAGAATAACTTTTCTCCTGTTTTCTAAAGTATACATAAACTAGTAGAGCCTATAGAGCAGGGGTGCCCAACCCAAATTAGTTGGTGGGCCACATAAAAATTTACTAAACTGAGGTGGGCCGCACATATCAAAACAAAAAAAAATATTCAAAATATTTTACTATTGTACAGCATTCAAAATATTATATAATCAACATTCAATTATTGATATGATCAAAAAACACCAACTTTACCTTTTACTGGATCACAATCATAACAAAGTTGAAAGTCGACCGATTGCACTTGTTGGTGGAAGAATATCTCTTAACATACAAGGTTCTTATCTGCAGTAGATTTATGCTGCCATTTGAGGTTACGTAGTATAACAACTATGAGCGTAACATCTTCACATTTTATACTTGTGTTACAGTACGTTTGCATAAAATTGATTTAGATTTTCAAACTTTTTATTTCAGATGCAAAAAAGCAATTAAGTAAAGAACAGCTTTGTAATTATTACACTGTTTGTCAAAAAAAGTTTTTTTTCTGTCCGATAGCCAGATGTTTAGTTTCTTATTGTATGATATTAATTATCGCACCATGATTAAATGTATATCACAAAATGAAAAAGTTACATAATTTCAAAAGGTTAAAATATTAAACATTTTTATTCTGCTGCCGTTATTATTTGACATTTCTACTAGCTGGTCTGACAATCCTGAGGCAACTTATTAAATCCATCATCGGATTCTTTCATTGCCAAATAAAACACGAAAAAGACTACTAATCTAAACTTAAAAATATAGACATAAATTATTTCTCTGACAAATAGAACTAAATACACTACTCACTCTCAACGAAGTTCTCGTTGAAAGAGGAATAACACACCCAAGCTCATCTGCTTTCCTTCATCCATAAACACCTGTTATTACAATTGCTTGGAAGTCAAATGAAGGAAAAAAATTATTTCGGTAAAAACTGCACGGGGAGAGTTGGGGGTGGGTCAAAACACGATATTTTCGATTCAACCGTCTGTAGTTGGGCCGCATGTGGCCCATGGACCGCGGTTGGGCATGCCTTCTATAGAGCATTATCTGACCTACGAATACAAGATCTAGTAATCGCTTAATTTTCAATAATTCAGAAGAATTTTAAAATTAATACAATATTGAATTAGAATGAAAATTGGTATTTTTTCATTGTGGCAACATGAAATATTTACTTTTAGTAAATATACAATTGAATAAATTCAGAAGTCTTGACTATTAACCATTTTTAAGGTTTCTGTCAGGTCCAAGCGTATGTACACTGATACTACAAAATGCCGGATGAAATTTCCTATTTAGAATTAAGTAAACAATTATCGAACAAATTACTTCCATACTTACTTGAAAGATGAGGTGCTCTCTGACAGTGAGCGTTTCAATGAAGAGATCATCTTGCTGGACGTAGGCGGAGAGCCTTATGATGGACTCTCCAACACTTTGTCCATTGACCAGTACCTGGCCTTCCACGTTCAGCAAACGGAGATTTCTGTTGGTCAAAACATTCATGAGAGTAGTCTTCCCAGCGCCACTGGCCCCCATAATGGCCATCAGCTGTCCGGGCTTCACCTCACCGTTGACTAGAAAGAGGCAGATTGAAAAAGCAACGGGTTAGAGCGTACGAAAATATTCATTTTTGATACACGATCTTGAGTGTAAGGTCACCCTTTCTCAGATCCGAAATGAGTTGCTTAGCACGAAGACACGGTGCTTAATATCAGGTTTTCGTGATGGTGTCTCGCACGTTGAAATAATTGAACTCTGAGGTCAGATATCGGTTATAAAACAATCTGGGTAGTTTCTCCCCCCCCATTCTTTGATGAGAGGTAGTGATGTTTTGAATGATTGGCGAGATGGTTGACTTAATCGCCAAGTAGGCATTTTTTTTTCCAGGTGGTAGATTTCTGAAGCGGTTAATTTATTTGTATTTGTTAAAGAGATGCGTCAGAAGAAATGGAAAAAGGTGTTTCAGATTTTTTTATACACATATTTTTATGTTTGTGTTACAGTCAAAGATTTCAGCTGATCATTTTGATATTTTTTAGAAATTTGATTTGTTTCAATATTTATAAAGTTGATCCCATTCAGGTGGAAAAAAACTTGGATGAGAAATTTTTTCAAATCAATTTATAAAAACTTTAAAGAACGCGCGATAGATGCAAAATTAACGTAGTTATATTTTGTGTGAGATTTTTATTTACTTATAATATATTAGTTCATTACACGGAAATTTTTTCTATTTAATGACCTGACACAACAGAATATTTTTTCACTTCCCAAAAATATAAGAAAAATTTTAAGACCGACTAATGGAAGTTATGTAATGAAATATTGCTTTATTATATATATTTTACATAAATCATCGATGATTTTTTTTAAAGGATTAGACAGCAAACAGAAACTTTTTTCTTCGTAATAAAAATCCTATGAGGGATACAATGTATTTTTATACTTTTTTTTTGGAAAATGTTTCTTTTATTGGCGTACTGAATATTTTAAGATGTTTAAAAATAGGTTGACAAAATAGTCAATTAACTCATTTAGGCCTTTCACATCTGTTTTATGTTTTGATCAAAAATTACAAATTATGAAATATCATGAACTATATTCAAATATTAAAAACTTTCTTTGATCGAAATTTAATGTTTTAAACTAATAATAAGAAATATTTGCAATATATTAGATAAGTTTTAAAAACAACTTTAACAGGGGCATTTTTAGTCATAAATTCTACTTTAAAATAGTGTTTAGAGGATTCTTTTATTATGATGAAAGTTTTAGGTATTTGAACAGAGATATGGTAATTACTTCATAACTTTATTTAATGTAAAGGTTAAGTTCGGTACGGTTCGAAAGTCAATGGTAAAGATAAATTTCTCCTACATTCTTAGTGTAGCATACACTTTTTTTACGAACATTTTGAGAAAGGGTTTTTAAAAGCATTAAAGGAGTAATCATGTAAAATCCTTAATTAGTACTGATTTCGGCCCCAACAAATTCACAAATGTAAAGGCAAAAACTTTTTAGTTTTAAGGAAACCCAATTTTAGAAAACCTGTTGTTTTCTAAGTATTAAGTTTGAAGAAAAAACACATGTATATAAATTAATGAAAAAGACTAGATTTCGAATGCCGAAAAATGACTTTGAAAATCATTAAGAGTGTAGTTACTTGATTTTTGAATTTCAGTCCACAGGACCATTTTTAAATACTAATTAATCAACTACTTTTGCATCTATAAAATTTTCAAACAATATAAATTACATAAAGCTAAGTAGAACGTTATTACAAATTAGTTTGATAGTTTTCTTACTCTAGTTTCGTGCTATAGAAGAGAGAAATCTTCTTTTGCTGAAAGGCTATATGACATTAATATATTCGTATAACTTAAGAAAACCGCACTGAAAACAAAATTTCCATTAGAAATATTTTTAATGTATACTACTTTAAGAAAACTTTAATGTTTAATGGAAATAAAAATAATATGAGCACATGAAGTACATCATATATTAACCCCTTAACTAGTTTTCCATACACCATACGGGCTACCGAAAGCTGGTCACAACAGGTTTGCCCGTACGCTGTACGGGCACTGATATTTCCTTCTTTCAACCTTTGATGTGCACACGTTTATTAGTTCTTATTGTGAGATTATTATTGCTAGTGTTTTTAAGAGATGCACAGCAGTTTGTCCCTGGTACTAAAGTACTTCTCATTCAAGAGATTTTCTTTGTGGTGAAGGCTGGAATTTTTCATTGAAAACAAGGATTTAGATTCTTGAAAATATTCGATAAAGAACAGAGATTGACAAGGAAATGTGCAGTTTGTTGCTTGAAAAGAAGTGAAAAGTGAAAAATAGTCCAAAATCCGATGTTATCTCTATCCCCATTGCAATGTAAGACTTAATATTACACCATGCTTCAAATTGTGTGCGTATATGTATATGCACACACTCACACAAAATCCTCAACCATTTGAAAAAGAGAAAGGAACATGAAATTTTTTTCTAAATATTAGAAAAATTCTTTAAGGATATATGAAACATTCTTCATACCATGTAGAGTGTACTTACAAAAAGCAAGATTTTAGGGGGGTTCTGTTCCACAATTATAAAATTAAAATAAAAGTGTTCCATTTTCGCATTCTGTTAAGTGTTATGCTTATATAATTGCAATAAAAAATGTTCCCTTTTTTGGAACATTTTAGGCAATAAAATGAACCCCTTAAGGGGTTAAAATAATATTATGTGTATAGGCAGTATCAAAGCACAGTGGCTGAGTGGTTAGTGCATCTTGCTTCCTCACCGCAGGTCGGAGGTTCAAACCCCGGACTGGGCAAAGTTGACACAGCCTTTCATCCCTTCAGTGGGTAGATAAATATGAGTACCAAGTTTTCTTGGGAACTTAACACTGGGGATTTCACATCAGACGGAGCATCTAACCGGAACATCTGCTCATGCACCTCAGGGCCCATGGACGCGTATACTGAGTTGGGCACAGTAGGCCTTGGCCCTCATGGGCTGTCGTGCCACTGAGTTAAGTTAAGAAATGATATTTGGGGTGAGGGGTGCGTTACCTTTGATCAATCCAGCCTATAAATATCACGGGCACGATAAATAGGGAAACCCTACTCAGTCATTTTGAGGAAGCAAGAAGAAATGTGTTGATCTGCAATACAAAAGTGCTCGCTTGTGTTCAGTAAGTCAGCATGGTACCTATTACCAGGTAACATCGAGCTCCTACATTCCTTACAGGCGAGTCGCGAAATGGCTCACGACGTATAATGATCTGAAGAGAACAAGGCACCATATGACCGGAACATCTGCACCTCAGGGTTCAAGGTTATGTAAACTGAGTTGGGCACATTAGGCCTTGGCCCTCATGGGCTGTCGTGCCACTGAGTTAAGTTAAGAAATGGTATTTGGGGTGAGGGGTGCGTTACCTTTGATCAATACAGCCTATAAATATCACGGGCACGATAAATAGGGAAACCCTACTCAGTCATTTTGAGGAAGCAAGAAGAAATGTGTTGATCTGCAATACAAAAGTGCTCGCTTGTGTTCAGTAAGTCAGCATGGTACCTATTACCAGGTAACATCGAGCTCCTATATTCCTTACAGGCGAGTCGCGAAATGGCTCACGACGTATAATGATCTGAAGAGAACAATGCACCATATGACCGGAACATCTGCACCTCAGGGTTCAAGGTTATGTAAACTGAGTTGGGCACAGTAGGCCTTGACTCTCATGGGCTGTGGCGCCACTGAGTTAGGTTAGGTGGTATTAAAGAGAACTTAAGATTGAAACAACATCTAAATCGTAAGAACAGCTCATATCGATTTTATATAACCATTTCTCTTATAAGGGCTCACAAAAATCTATGATTTATTTGATTTGATTGCTTAGTAGTTTAAGGGATTGAGCCATAATTTCTACAGAAACTTGAAGATTTCCTCTGTGATCTTAGGTAGCCTCAAAATATCTTTTTTAATTAAAGATGACAATCAGATACCATTATCTTGCTTGCTGTTGAATAAAAAAATATGCATTGTAATGATCATAGAAGTATTTCTTTTGTGCAGTTTTAATCATTTCTGATTGTGTATGTGGTCTTAAAACCGTTAACTCTCCACCTTTGTATTAGTAGAAACAAGAATAAAATTAATTTGAAGAATACACGGGCGTGTTTTCTTTATTCATTCATGTCGGTTATTTGAAAGTTATGTTAGGGTCTGTATTTGAATGGTATGAGAAACATCGTATTAAAATTTAAAGATGACAATCAGATACCATTATCTTGCTTGCTGTTGAATAAAAAATATGCATTGTAATGATCATAGAAGTATTTCTTTTGTGCAGTTTTAATCATTTCTGATTGTGTATGTGGTCTTAAAACCGTTAACTCTCCACCTTTGTATTAGTAGAAACAAGAATAAAATTAATTTGAAGAATACACGGGCGTGTTTTCTTTATTCATTCATGTCGGTTATTTGAAAGTTATGTTAGGGTCTGTATTTGAATGGTATGAGAAACATCGTATTAAAATTTTAGAAAACTGGGATACGAACAGTTTTTCATAAACAAAGAGTTTTTTCTCCTTTAACTTCTTATGCCTCAGGTGAACGATAATCTACAATAATTTTCCTATTCTCTTAGATTACGTTAAAATAAAACATTTCGCTTGGTGATCGAAAGAGATTATTTAAAAGTCCCGATTACATGTGATCTTAATTAACAATCTCAAAAAAGCATCCATGACAGCTTAATGGTTATGGTCATGGGTTCGAATCTTGATGCTCCTGGAGACCCACCGTGTAGAGGGGCTGTTGTACGTTAATATATTGAGACTCAAAGTACTCCCTTTGGTATGGTAGTTTGGAAAGAGGATTGCCAGCTCATATGTCGCTCACTTGACCGGAGTTCAAAATTATTAGCCCCATTACCAATAGCCTTCACATTACTTTTTAAAACGACATTATAAAATGCTCAATAAAAAAAAAAGTATCCATGAAAAAAGATCAAACTATTTTCTATTTCTTGTATATTTAAACCAGGTCGGCTGGGTGGCGTAGTTGGTTTGTTGCTGGACTTCTGTACTCAAGGTTGCGGGTTCAACCCCTGCCCAAGTCGATGGATTTTCATGATGCTGAAAATCGACAGCGGACATGTCGTATGATTATATGGCATGTAAAAGATCTCTAAAGGGGTGCTCTAGGCAAAATTAAATCCTAGTACAAGTTAACATCATCAGAGCTCAGGTGCCTCTCTCTAGGGAGGAAACTGGGCGTCAAAATTACCTGCGGCGATTGGTATCTGCCTATATGGCGTCGCACTTAAAAGATATACTTGCTTTCGGTGAATGCACTAGGTAGATCGATGAACTCTGTTCATAATCTGCCATTAGAAAGAAAAAAGAAATTTTTAAACCATTTTCGCAACTTACATCAGAATTGTGGAATTTTTTTTTTTTTTTGAATGAAGAGCTGTATTTGGATATTTTATACGGTGATAAAGATGCACTAATCTGTTTACTAAACAAAGTCTCATTAAGAAATTTTTGATGAAAATCTTTCGAATTGGTTTGTTGTGCTTGAATGGTTAGCTAACTAATAAATAAATAATACTTCCATATTAATAAGCAGATTTAAGATGTACATTCGTAGAGATAAACTTATAAAGCGATAGCGAAAGTTTTCCTTTCCTGGTTTATGCATGTAATCCAGACTGTATTTTGTCGAATTAAGATAGGAATCAATTTAATGTGACTGTACTATAGAGAGAGACTTAAATGAATCATTTGTACGCGTGTGTGTGCTCCTAAAGCATTTTAATGCGCATTCATGGAGAATAAAATTGTCAAATTATTCCGTTATCTCTGCGAATTCATTGTAATGCAAAATAGCCAGTATAGCAAGGATAAATATAAGAATATTAGATTTTTTAAAATTCAAGATGGGGAGCAGAATTTAATTGATCCCTTAAATTATTTTCCACGAACTATGTTTTTTTCTTTCTTTCTAAGGATTGTGTTTTCTTACCACATATCTCCTAAGTTTTCCTTTTCTTGCTCTGTTTTCTTAATTTTAATTGATTCTTTATGTTATTTTCTATGAACTATGTTTCTATTGATTATGTTAAAGCATGTATACTCATCTTTAACAAAATTTATTTGAATCTCTTTTACATTTGTACATCCTATTTAAAATATTCCGATTTTGTTTTAACATTGAGTTTAGCATGTTATTTATTGCAGTGAAATGTTACAAAACCGGCTAACCAAACAATCTACTTTATAAATAATTTATAAGAGGCAATTAATCATACCTCATAATATTTTTAAGACTAAGAATAAATAGTAATAAAAAATATGAACATGAAAAATGAGAAACCACATAATACATCAAATTAAAAATGTATTGTGAAATTTTCCATCAACAAACGACTTTTTCAAAACAAAATAGCAAAAATATTTTCAAAAGCTTTATGTTTTAAACTTTTTTTTAAATATATGAAAAACCAATTATAAAAAAAAACTTAGTTGTCTACCTTGCTTGCATCAACAATGTACCTCTTAATCAAAAAAACTTGAAGCGCATATTCTGATTAAGTAGTTCAAACAGCTGACCATCCTACAAATCTTTCAAAAAACATAACTATTACTATGCTATATTTTTTATTATCTTCCTTTCTGATTCATTTACCTGCAACTAAAGCGACAGCATACCGATTACCAAGGCTTAAATGTTTCATCCTAGCTGACAGAAGTGAAAAACTTAAAAACTAGAAAAATTCATCTTCTTTACAAATAATAAAAATGTGGTCACGTACCGAGAATCCCTGTCAAGAATCATAACGACAGTGAAAAACCTGAAGGATACTGATCTCCCCACGTGTCCTGAAGAGACAAACGGCACAAAAGCCGGCGGGAAGGGGGGGAGAAAATTCAAAGAAAGTTCAGTCACACAGTGTTACACTTTCACTTTATTATAAAATAACGCTCAGCAGTTGTAAATTGCGTTCCAGTTTTTCAACTTTCACAGCATGGTTTCTCCGATAAGGTGGACACCATTTCACAATGCGTGGTCTGCTTTGTTAGAAATAAAAAAAAGGAAGGAAAAAAATGCTATTTTACTCTCCATTGACTGTCTTGATGTATTTTGTTTAACAAACAAAAATTATCAAGATGGCACGTGACAAAAATAGAGTTGTAGAATTGTTCTGACTATAAAAGACAGAAGGTGGACATCCTACGGTACAGTTGCAGAAGCTCATACAAGCATATCAGCTTTCCCATCTTCAACGTAGGAATTTCCGTACGATACTATCAAAATGATCAAGGTATGTAGCGGCAGTTAAGGATATATATTTTGCTTTTCTCTTGTAGCTTAATGAAACATTTAAAATCTATCATCAATCGAAGCAACTTAGTTTAACATATATATTATTTTTTATACTCGGAGTAAAATGGGTTCTTGGAACAAAAATTTTAGTTTTGCTATATTTCCAATTTAAAAATTTTACAACTTTTTAGCACTTTAATTGCAAAGGAATTTGAAACTTGTAAGGGTTCCTTACTTAAACAATAGTAAATATATCAATAGTAAAAAGATTGCGCCTAATCTTCGCAAAAAATAGCAACATCCATGTTTATTGTTGGAGCCTTTGAATATACTTATCAACAATTTAATGAATTTTATTGTTTGGTTCAACAACTTACCACTTTTACATATAGAAAAATAGTAAAGATTAAATCTTGACAAATATATTATTAGTATTACCATCAGTAGGTTAGCAAAAATACGAAAAACATGCAATCAAGACATATGACTTCATTAAAACCAATTTTTAATTAGTAACATTTTAACAACTTATTGTTGTAAAAGAGAGAAAAATAGTAAGATCTAACAATAATTGCGATTCTAGTGAATATATTTTTGTATAAAAAAAGTTTACACTTTTAGTAAGAAAAATGAAAGGTTTGCTTATTGCTGGAATTTCGCACCCGATTTTTAATTGACGTAATTTATAAATATCATCTACATACCAATATCTGCTAAGTAATCTTTTTGACATTTTAATTATTATGGCTAGTTTAATAGTTAAATTTTTTTACAAAACCACTGTTTTTTGGACTCTAAGCATTATACGACAAACTATGGTGGCTAAAAAATATGCCACGTGCATTAACAAGAATATTGTCAAATAAAAATACCTCAAAGTCTCAAATTTCAGAGTTATACTTTTTGCACATCGTATATATGCATTCAACAACGACGATATGTCGTTTTAAAAGCATTTTGCATACTGGAAAATAAATATAACAGTGCGAGATAAATACTCATGAGCGTTAGTAGAAGCCTCATATATACATTTCGCTCCTTTCATTTAATTTTTTTTTTACGTAAAAAGGCTAAAACGATCAACGTCATATTCCAATTGCTTAAGTCAGGAATGGGAAAAAGTGTTTTTAAAACTCCATTTAATTAGCACTTAAAAATCAAATCTTGTGTTCTGAATGACTACAATTTTATAAAAGAAATTATATTTAGCTTTATCGATTTACTTTTTATTCACCATCAAAATAATAATGCCTAAATGTCCGAAATAATTAAAATTTTAGTATAAATCCTAAATATATATATTAATGTCTCCGTGTACATCTTTTTTTTTTTAAAAAAATCATATTCATTATTTATTGCTTTAATATGAATGCATAACTTCTTAAATAGATATGTGTTTTGGGTACTTATCACCAATTAAAATTAAAATTTAGAAAATAAATAGGAAAGTTTTTCAGAAACAGCGTGATTTCTTAAGTTAATCACAAATTTTTTTCCGGCATTAAATAAAAAAAATAATAAAATAAAATAAACTTTTAATAAAAAAATTAAAAAGGAATAAATAAAAAAAACTTTTCTGTGTAATCTTCCACATAATTTTTTCTTCTTTTGACTAAGACGAGCGCATGTCTTTAATATAAAAATTAACCAAGTTTTATTAAATCTTTGATATTTAAAATAAGTTTAAGATAGTCATGAATGTTATAGTTCAAATAGAAGGAATTACTAAAAGCACATACGGAGAATCTGAAGGTTGCAAAAGAAATTAAAAGTTATGGATTTTGAACTTACAAAATAGAAATTTTATTAAAAGAGATTTTTTGGGGGGTTTAAAGAAGAGTTGCATGAAAGACACAAATATATTTCTGTGTTTTATTCTTATATAAGTTAAATTGTGTATAATAATATAAAAATTAATATCTTATTAAATTGTTGCACAAAAGCACAATATAACAATTTTACTACAAATTTAAATTTCTCTTGAAATATTATTTAAATTTTTGATACCTTCGTAAACGGAAAAACATTGATTTTGACTTTTAATATTATATGACTGTATTATTTATCGAGTTTTTCAAATTTACAGTTTTCATTTTCTAGAATAAAAAAGAGAAAAGAATATAAAAATGTTTTTTAAATATATAAATGACATTTTTTCCCAGGCTATTCTTATTCTCCTTTGCGTTTTCCTCGTTGAAGCACAATACGTAGTGCCACAGGTGAGTAAAATTTTTCTTCATTTCTAAACAACATTTATTTCTTATTTTTTTCAGAAATATGAAATTTTTAAATTGATTTAGGGACACAATGAAAACTAAATGCCTTATTACAAGCATATTTTTAAAGATTTATGTATAGTGTTTTTAAAAAATATAAATTATATAAATTGCAGATTATTTTATGTTTTTCAAATAGTTATCGAAACAGTTACCGAAAATAAATAACCAGTTCTCTTGACTCGTAATGTATCTTAACTTATACAACAAAACTGTGATCAAATACAATACAAGTATATCGTTATTAAATCAAGCTGCATGTTACGGTCTAATCTAAAAGACAGGAAGATATTTTTTAAAAAAATATTTATGTGATGTTCCAAAAATTCTGAAAATCTGACTTGAAAGGTGTTAAAGTTAAACAAAATATTAAGTACTGGAACATAAATAATATGTCTACATTAAACAAATAATTATTCTGTCAATACACTATATAAAATATTTCACCGAATAGTCATGAGATAAAAAAAGACAATCACCCAAAAAATAAGTTGAATTTCATTTGATATTTTATACATAATCGGAAAGTAAAAAATATTTACTTTTAAGAGTTATTAAAATATTTCCTTTCACTTTGTATTATATAAAACCGTTAAAATTACAAGGAAAAGAAATTTTCATAAATCAAAAAATACTCCCCGCATGTGATTAAACCTTAAATCTCAAAATAAATAAATAACTTCGATAAATGCATATTTAATGTAAAATATATGAGCAGAATTAATGTTAATTTAACAAACTCTAGAAATGAAAGCTATGTGATAAAAATCTAAAACTATTTAAAATGATAACATTTAATTATTATTTATGACACATAAATATTTTCAAAAATATATACAATGCATTAAAAATTGCTTCAAACGGCAATAAAAGGCGTTGACTCAATGCATAGGAAGTATTTATTAATAAGAAATTCTGCATAATGAAGTTAAAATTGTTTTTGAGGTTAAAAGATGTAAGGAAAGAATCTGTAGTTATAATCAAAGTTCGACTTACAAATTGCGCGAGTCCTAGTAATTCTTCATCACTTACTTATAAATGTTCTTTAATTTATAGTTTTTCAATGCATGACCTCTTGTGTGGCACCATGTCCCTATTTAAAGATTTTCTTTTGTATTTTTAAGCCCCCGCCATTAAAACTCACACTTAACATCATTCAAAACTCTATGCATAATCGATTATTGGGTATTTTTATCATAGGACCTTGGATATGGAATCCCAAACCCATACCAATACAGTTACTCTTCACCTGCCATTGGAGGTTCAAGTTCACACCAGGAATCTGGTGATGGAACCGGAAGGGTAACCGGTTCATATTCCGTGGTAGATGAAGATGGACGATCCAGAACAGTTGAATACGTAGCCGATGAACTCGGATTCCGAGCCAACATTGTTACAAACGAACCTGGAACCAGCAACCAAGCTCCTGCTGATGTAACCATCTCTTCTAGTGCTGATGATGGATTTGGAGGTATGTTTAAACATCTTTTGAAAGTACTTATAACATGTTCGATTATTTTATCTAATGGAGGCTTAAATAGACATCAACTGTATTTTTCGTAAGCGACTCGAAGGAATTATTTTAGTTTGGTATAAGCTTTACAGATTAGTTCAGTTAATTTGAAACATGAGTCTCCACAAATTTGCCGAAGAAAGTTGTAGACTCTTAAATATAGTAAATAAAAAAATAATTTATATATAGGTTGGTAAAAAAAGGTATAAAGGAGGATACTGCAACTCAACCCCTGCCATATTGTTGTCCATAACATATTTAGCAACTTAAAAAACTAACACAATGCTAATAAACCATGAATATGAGGTCTTAAAATTTGTGCAATATTTAAAACGCCATATTATAACCATTTTAAAACCTTTTTTTACTTTCAAGCAGTTAATTAAAGTTCGTTATTTATAATATTCTTAATTTTTTGTCATTAATTCAACATAAAAATATATAAAAATTAACAAAATTTTCAAATAATTACAATTATTATGAAAGCTTGTTTTCCCCACCAAGTTATTTCATACTTATTAAGTTAATTCATTAGAAAAAAAGCTCTTCCAGATCATTTGAAAATGTTTGTCAATTCAATCAAAAGTAAATTAGATTGATACGTTTTCTTGAGATTTATCAAACTGGATACACAAATTTTTGACTTTATTTCTGGCTCCATAAAAATGACTAATAACAAGAAAAAAAAGTAATTAAATGGAGTTTTTTTGGGCTAAAAATGAAGAAAGAATGGCCTATTTTCAAAACATTCTCCTTTCATGAAAAATTCTTCTAAAATAATAATATTTTGTCCATATATAGCTAGAATTTCTATACCGGGCTTGAACTAAAATTTTTGAAAAAAATTCACATTATTTCCAGATTTACCATCAATGGAAATAATAACGGGTGTTTATCGTTAAAATTTCTTTACTCTGATGTATTAAAATACGAGTAAATTCACTTCTTAATTATATATATTAAAAATCTTAGTTCAGCTCCTTTATAGAAATCCTAGCTATAAGGCAAAATATTATTATTATAGGATTATTTTTATAAAAAGGGAATGTTCTGAAAATATAACATTCGGTCTCTTTCTCCATTTTTTCCCAATTAAAAATTGTATTTAAGTAAGTCTTTATTGTAATATTATTCTTAAAACAATTTTGTATGAATATTTTAGTACAATTGAAACTAAATAACAAAAATTTATTCATTTATACGCTTTTTCAAAATTCTGGTTTCGAACGCTCCAAAAAAAATCCTGATTAGTTCCAAAGTCTAGTTAGAACATTATTTTGGCAACATTTTCTTCAAAATGGCAATAATTTTTCTTCTTTCACATTTTGCATTTTCTTAATGCAACAGAAATAATTAAAATAAAATTTGAAATTTATAGAATAAAAGCTTTAAAATTATTTTAGGCATTAATTTTTAAAACACTTTGCATACATAAATTTTGTTTTCTTACTGAAATAAATAATATAACTGCGAAAATGTTTTCTCACTATTCACTTATTATTTTTAGGTGTGTATGCTGCTCCTGCTCCCGTTCCTGTTCCTGTTGGTGGTCTTCCCTACGGTGGTCTTCCCTATGCAGCTGCATAAAATAATGACCAGCTTGATATAGTGTTTAGAGACTGATGTGTTTCCAAAAGGACAATGAATAATATTTCAAGACACAATGAGAAGTTAGTCAATATTTGAATTGACTGCTTCTCATTCTAATTGGTGCTAATTCTATCAGTGTTCTGCAGCTGTAGTTCGTAGTCAACATCAGAGTTTCATTCTGAAGCTGATCTCGTTCTCAAAGAAATTTTCGCTAGTGGCTTCGCATGGAACAAAAAAAATAGGACTTTTCATCGCTGCTTTTCTTACGAGAGTGTGTTTGGTTTCAGTTGGAAAGAAATAAATTGTTTTTGTTTTTATTTCGAGCTTTTCTTTTTTTAACAAAGTATTACTAGACACATCCCTTACATAAGTGAAAGTTACTTTGTTAAGAATTAATTAATGAAGAATTATCTTAAGTTCAAAGTAAATGGCCGATTTGTCATTTTCCTTTCGGTGATTGAGTGTTTGAAATAGCGTGTAAATTATAATTCTAAATAGTACAAACTTTTTGATTAAATCTGGAAAGTTACAAACAAGAACACAAATTTACATGTAAGAAAATTCAATAAAAAATCTTTGTAATCTAAAATCTAAATCAATTAGAAAAAGCAACAGCTTTTTAACACCCTTTTATAAGCTTCACTTGTATGTAACGGGATCTTAGAACTCAATTTTTACCCACTTTAAAAGGTCAGATTTATTCGCAATTTTTGCTCACTTGTCCAGGAACAATGCCAATGCAATAATTTAATAATTTTGTTCCATTGTCCTGATCAAGATTAATGATTTCCCCTTTTCAAATCCCATCCCGCATCTGGCGACTAATTTCAGATCCCATTTCCAGATTTGGTGACTTAAAGATTAAGTTGCAACTTAGTTCGATTAACTGTAAAAGGGAGCTTTTTAGTTTTTTTAAACTATAATTTTTTTACTTCTATTACGTATCAAAATCACATAACAATTCGAATTCTAACAGTCAGCTGAATAATTCTTCTCTCAAGATTCTTGATACAAGAGATGTCAACTTTTGCAGCAAAACTATAAAACCAAACGATTAAATATCAGTAAATAAAATAAACTATAAGTAAAATTAGTTACACATAAATTATTACTTGTATATCAAAGCAGACAATAATAGTATGAAAAATAGCATAATATCCAACATTAATATATATATATGTATATATCAAAGCAGACATTAATAGCATGAAAAATAGAATAACATCCAATATTAATATATGTACGCATTAAAAATAATTTCAAAGAACATATTTCATATTTACATATTGCGTATTTTGATTTATATCCAAATCTAAATCAACTGCGTAGCTTTTTTTTATTATAGAACAATTTCTTCAAGTTCTGGTGTCGGGTAATGAGCTATAGTAGGCTGTCATTTAATACGAGTTTTTGCTATTTCCAGATACTTTTTCCACAATAAAGAAAAAAAGCCCCGAATTAGAAAATAAATTATCTATATTTATAAAAGAAAACTTTTTCTATTTCAATAATAGTACTTCACAATTGATTGATATCGAAGTAACATTACCAGGTGAAAAACAGATAGTAAAATATAATAGTTAATCTTACTGTCCTTTTAATAGAATCTTTATCATTAATTTTTGCTTCGATGAAAAATGCATGTTATGTCTGTTTTGCTCTAAATATATTTGATACCTTCTAAGATGTTAAACAAAAATTATTTTAAATCCCACACATTAAAACCTTACATAATTATAATTGTGAGAATCAAATATTATAACCTCGGCAATTTTGTAATACTGGAAAATATGTTTTCAACAATACAGAAGTGGTCAGAATAAATAATAAGAGATTCGATAAGAACGATCAGAATCTATAAAAATATAATATTTAAGCATCATATTCTTGGTATAATCGATAACTTTTAATCAATAATGTAGGAGGGGGAACGAATCTATTTTTGCAAAAAATAATCTAAAAAATCAAATTTTAAAAATTATTTATAATACATCACTCATGATTTCTGTGTATGTGTGTTTAGAATCTTCTTTCAAAATTTACTTAATTTTTTCTTCTCATGCGTCATAATAAAAAGAATTCTGAGGTTTTGAGTAAAAAAACTTGCCTGACATATTGACTATTTACGCAATACGATATTCACGCAAGATCCATCATAGAATAGGAAATTGATATAAAAATGCTTTTGAGATTAATATTTCATGGTCATTCGATACGCCGGTTGAGATTTTGGCGTCTTGGGCGTCATTCAATTAGATGTTTTGGGCGTTAAGTGTCACTTCAATTAGTCATGAACTAATCTTTCTGACATAAGCAATGCTCATCTTATGTTCATTCATACGTAAATTAGATAAAGTAATCACAACATCTGTTCTTTCTAAAATCATTACACTTCTTGTTCGAAATTTTTGGGGGTTCCTTTTCTTATTGCGTGCAATTATGTTATCCTAAAGAACGAAATAAATACCATAAAATCCGGCGTATAACGCTCACCTGTACTTTCAAGCTGCATTTTTTAATTTTAAGATATATACGCCGTATAACGCGCACCTGCTTTTTTACGAAGAAACCTAAAATGTGCGATTATCTTATGTTTTTAAGTCATTTATTCGAGGTATTATCGCAAGCTTTTGATAAAATTGTTATTTCTAGAACTACAATCCTTTAAGTGCATAAGGAATTTCATTTCTTTTAAATAAAAAGTATTTCGGATTATGTAGAAGTCTAAATCTTCTTATACTTATCTCTTTTTTTTAAGGTATCACATTTTTATACCCGGCGTATAACGCTCAACCGCAAATTTCGATCCTATTTTTTTGTATTAAAAGAGCACATTATATATCGGATTTTACGGTAAATAAATTCAATATAAAAGTACGTGCTCGATAAATTTACTTTATGAATTAAGCAGCGCCGTAATTTAAAAATAATAACGAGCTTTGAATATATTTAAAAAATCACACATTTATGAATACAACCACTATCTTTCCATAATGGCCTTCAAATGCGAAATATATTTGTAAAAACTTATTAAAAAAAACTGCATTCACTTAAATGCTATGTTTAAGGTATCCAACTACGTTCGAAATTGTGATTTTGAGAAAACGTATAAATTAACAGTTTTTTTTAGATATTTAGTGTCACCTTCAGTTAAAATATGGATGTATAAAATTGTCTTAAGAATATTTTTGCAATAAAACAAAAATATTTTGAATGCTATTTTTTGGCAAAAAGGGAAGAAAGAATGAGATATTTTTAAAACATTCTCCTTTTATGAAAAATGCTTCTAAAATAATATAATGTTTTTCTTTTATATAGCTAAGACTTTTGCAGAGACTGAACAAGGATATTTGAAAAATCCACATTATTTTCAGAGTTACTATCAATTGAAATAATCATCGGTGTGTTTTACTTGAAAAATCTCTTCGTATAGATGCCTTAAGTACGAATAAATCCTCTTCTAAATTATATATTTTAAAAATCCTTGTTCAGGCCCTACACAGAAATCTTAACTATATGTAAGCGAAATATTACTGTCGAAAAATTTTTCATTAAAGAAGATTGTTTTAAAAGTATTTCATTTTTTTTTTCTTCCTGCTTTGCCAAAAAACTGCATTTAAAAATTTTTTTCTTGTAATAATACTCTTTAACGTATTTTATATGTATATTTTAATTCACAAGTGACACTAAATACCAAAAAAATTATTCATTTAAACAATCTTTCAAAATCACGGTTCCGAACGAAGTCGAGAACCTTAAATGTTTACTTCCCTTATTTTTGTTTAAAAAAAACGTGAACATTCCTAAAAAATTAAATTGGAACTTGAGAATTGAATGGATATTTTACTAGGCAAAAAAAGTTTTTAAAAAGCCGTAAAATCCTCTCAAATTTCTGAATGAACTGAAACAAAAACTCCCATAAAAGAAATTATTTTTACCTGTTCATTCAAGCATTAATTTTAAATGATCAGGAATATGATAGGGTATAAATACTTAAAAATTTTATGTCTATTGTAAGGGTTACATATTTGTCTCTCGGTCTTCAGTGATGTCTTAAGACTTCTTGAGGCCCAGGTCTCACTTACGATAACTTTAAGTGGACAATATTTGTATACAATATATATATATATATTAAGAACTAGTACAAACAGTAACCTGCTACAAATAAATGTGCATGACTCACAATCTCAGAAATCTAAGCACAAACCGACTACTGCATTGTGACTAAATGAGTAATGATGGTGTATGGTAGTAGACTAAGGCCCAGACCAATACGAGGTGTTGCCAAGACACGCAGGATGGGCCTGGCATTATAAGACAGTTTTGCCACTACCAGGGACGTCTTATGGGTCAAATGGGCCCGGTCCAGCCCCTCGGCTGCAATGGGGGCCTCATTCAGTTCTTGAACAAGCTTTAATAAATCTTAATTCGAATAAGTTCAACGTCAGATGTTATTTCAGGTTTTATTCTCATAAAAACTGGAAATTTCGGATGATATGTCAACTAGCAACATGTGACGACCGTCGTCCGCGTACAGGCCTCAACTTACCACAATGTACCATCATTACTCATTCAGTCAGAGGGTACCAATCGGTCGAATTGGTTTGTGTGATTGTAAGTCATGTACATTATTCGTTTCGGGTTATTGTTTGTACGAATATTTGACAACTGTCTGTACTGTACTATCTACTTTTAAGGGCCATAGGTAAGGCCAACTTTTGAGTTGGGGCCCAGGGCCTCAAGAAGTCTTAAGACGACCCTGGCCACTGCTGACAGTTGAAATACAGTTTGGAAGTCGCATTTTTTCGTAGAATATGTCCGGGAATAACATTTGATGTTTAAAATGATTCGGATCATGATCTTATTGAGTCCGAGTCGAGAACGAGACGAGGCTCTGAAGCGGTGTCCTTTGAACCGTACCTGAAAACCTCCCTGGTGATCTTCAAGCTGTTAGTTTTCTTCTTGGACAATTTTGGGTCCGAAAAATCGAGATATTAATGCAAATTCGTTACTATAATTTTCTTTTTCATTTTTGTATTCGATGTAAGATCTTTGTGTATATTATTATATTTCAAAATAAGAGATCTTCTATGTGAAAAAAAGAGAGAAAAAAAAGACTTAGGAGAAACTATATTCGAAAACAATAAATTCTACAACAAAAAGGTACTTCCCTTAGTATTAAAAGAATTCGAGGAGAAATGGGAGGGGAGAGATCTAGATGAAAAAATTATAAACTTTCACTTAGCAAAAAAAGAAAAGAGAATAAGTACATGTAGAACAGAATAATTTTGAAGAATGGATTAAAATATATTATAATCAAACAGAAAACTCAAATATTTATCCAAAAAAAAGATGTAAACAATATATCTCGTATTTTATCTAACAAACGATTTCAAATTTTTAAGCTCTGATTATTTAAATCGTAATTTACTACTACAATAATCGTATATATGATGTTAAGATACTAGTCTGATGTCTTAACACGTCACATGTTTGGTGCTAAATGTGTATTTTTTTAAGAAAATTATTTACACAAGCATAATTTTGCAAAAAACCTGCTGTACATTTATTGCTTTTTTCTCTGCAAGAACATCTTTAAAAAACACATTGCAGCACTTGTTCAAAGGAAATCACACAGTGAATTTGCATTTCTTTGCAATGAAAGTGCAATAAATCAACTGAGCTTGATACAGAGTTGGTAAATAATTTAGCAAGAATTTGCGCAAAGGGAGCAAGAATGACAAGACTAACATGAATTGGCAATATTTCGATCGAAAGGTTTTATGAACTAATACCGATTCTTTTGATAAAGTGCGCCTATATACATATATATTATTACCACTTGTACCTTAAAGGCAGTTTATTTCAAAATAATTTCTAGGTAATTTTAGAAGTACTCTTTTTAACTTTCGTTAGTTTTCAGATTAAAAAAAACATTTCAAAATAAAAAATGTGAAGTAAATTAATCCTTGAATATTTTTTGATTAAAAAATTATGAGGAAAACTAAATTTGAAATTATTAAAATTTTCTTAGGTTACATGAAAGTTTCGTTAAAATGGCAAAAAAAAAATAATCCATTTCTATATGATAAAATCTTATAAAGGGTTAGTAATTAAGCATATTACACTCTCGTTCACAAATGAACAATAATATTTATTAAATATATGATGATTTATAATAAATGTATCATAATATATCTTTTTTTTCTATGATTATTCCGTATCATTGCACAAAAATGTTTGATCTTCAGCTCAGTAAAGTCTGAAAGCTTTAATATAAATTTATCAATCGTCTGTGTGTGTGAACGGAATATTCTGTTATACCTTAATATAATAGACGAATTTTAGAGGAGCTTGGGTTATACAGTAGAGAGAATGAACAAATGTGACAGATGCTGAAGAGACAAAATGATTTAAACTTATGAAGACTACTTCTATCAAATTGCTGAATATTTTTATAAACGCTGATTGGTTACAGATCCGCTTTTGTAAATTTCTCCGAATAAACAGTAACAATTATTGAATGTAGAGAAACTATTTTTTAATCATTATTCTACCTTATAAGTTACTTATTAAAAAATGAAATTCTGCTTAAAAAGGGGTTTTTTGAAATGCTTCATTTGTTTCTATTGACGAAGGTTACATTCTTTGACAAAAATAATTACATGTTTGAAAAAATTACAGTTTCCGAGTAGTTTATTTCGTATTTTATATAATGCAAAACTCCCGACATTATGCTTTCTCCATACAAATGAAAAAACTTGTGGAAACACAGTGCCTATTATTTCCTCAACAAAGTATACGAGAAAACTGCTATTTAAAAGGTTGCAACCCGGACTACTTTCTCTTATTTTTTTGTTCGAACTTTGACCAGCTCTCATTTTAGAGAGCCATGTCTACTTTTCTTGTCTAATTTATTTTATCTATCACTGATGTAAAATGAATAAGTTAAATCACAGAGTTAAGGCAGTATATTTAGATTTAGGTTATCCACAACTGGATTCAGGTTCTCGCTTCACACTCCTCGTCTTAAATCTTAAATTTAAGAAGGAGCTTATGACAGAGATGGTAAAAAAACAACAAAAAACGCAGTGTAAGGCTGTAACTCCACTGCTTATTTAACCCCTTAAGTGGTCCCTTTTTAATTCCTACTATTAGCTCTCTCTCTCTCTCTCTCTATATATATATATATATATTGTGACGGGCTCACGCGTCTTTTCTTTAACATGTCCTTTAGATTCTTTGGGCCAGAATTAATGGCAACTCTTTTCCAACCAAATCCAAGAAGTGAAGTGTGAATGAAAGATGCAAATGAACAAGCTTTTAAATATCGGAACTTAGAGTAAACGTGATGGCAATGTAGGGCAATTGATGACAATGTATGGCAATTTGTGATAGTGGATGGAAATTGGCGGTAGTTGATGTCTAATAGAGGAATCATATTTCAAGTCTGAATAAGCTTTACGTGACAGTAATTAGAAGTTATAAATGATTGAATATATGGAATTCAAGTTGCACACCAGTGCATGAAAATAAAGACAAGATTGAGCATAAGACAATATTGATGGATTCTTCAAACTGCAATAAGGTAGGATTGACTATTTAATATTAGAATTAAAGATTGAATTAGAATCGAGTTTAGGCGGTTTAGTTATTGATAGTGGTCTGAATTAGATTAAGTTGCTTATTATCTATATGTATTGTGTGTTGCGTATTTTTCCATCGTAGATTCTCTCACATTAATTATAATAATTTAATTTGTTAAAGGTTTAAGTTGAATATCTTAATAAAGTCATATTAAGATAATGATTCCTTCTAGTTCTTTCGTTAATCCTACACCTCTAGCTCACGCTGACACTACGAGAGATATTCTCCCAAGGGGTGGGGGGAACATCACAATATATAAATATATATATCTTGTTCAAGTTTTCAATCGCTAATAAAATACTTTCTATTCATCCAGTAAAGTTCAAATAAACTCTTTTAAACTTGTAATAAACACTTAATGTTAATTAAGACACTTTGTTAATACAGCTTTTTCAAATATTTATTAATTAATTGAATTGAATTAAATGAATTACTGATTTTTGATGCCAATTTAAATTCGTCTTTATTGTTGTAATAATGTAATTGTTAAAACAAAGGGAAAAGTTGGCGTCGAAAACCTGTTTTTCAGCCAAACTGGGTGTGTATTGTTGCAACAATGCACACAAATCATGTTCTTTTTTCAATTCCTACTATTAGTTCACTCTCTCCCTATAAATATACCGGGTGGGCAAAAGTCCGTAAAAATTTTAAAAATTCATAAAATCCGGAGAAATGAACGAAAAAAGAAACTGTTTGCAGGATCAGCATTAGTATGTCACGGGATTTTTTTTAAGCTAGAAAAAAAAATAATTCGAAAATCATCCGGTAGGTGGCGCTGATGTACGCAAATCAAAGAAACAATGCATACATAATGAACAGAAAACTTTCACAAATTTATTACACCACATGACCACCACCATAGGGGAGAAGACATTCCAGGCGAGTGACAAATCCAGCAACGGTAGAGTGCAACACGTCCGGATGTATGGAGGATACTTCTCTGCGAATCGCATCTTTCAGTTACGACAGACTTGATGGACCGGATAGATACACGCGAGATTTCAAATATCCCCACAACCAGAAGTCTGCCGGTATTAAATCTGGAGACCAAGGAGGCCATGGGTACCTGCAGCGCCTGCTAGATTCTGTCTTCCCCGAACGTCTGTATCAGGAATGCCTTAACCGGGTTAGCAGTGTGACTGGTTGCTCCATCCTGCATGAACGTGACATTCGCAATCTGACCTCGTTGAATTAAACATGGCACGACAGTCTCCCGCCGAAGCGTTAGATAACGCTGAGCATTTACCGTTTCCGTTATCCATCCATTTACTGGGCACTGCGTTTCAAAGAAAAGGGTCCTATGATAAATGAACCCGTGAAACCACACCATGCTGTCACTTTTGGAGAATGCAATGGCTTCTGTGTGTACTCACGTGGATTAGAGGTCGCCCAAATGGGACAGTTATGGTTGTTAACGTCACCATGAAACGAGAAATGAGCTTCATATGTCCACAAGATGTTAAAAACCCAGATGGGATCCTGTTCCATTTTAGAGAAGGCCCAGTTCGCAAATGCTTCCTTCTGTGCGGTATCTGCTGGCAAAAGTTCATGGCACGATTGCAATTTGTATGGGTACAGCTGGAGGATTCGACGAAGAATATTGCGGACAGATGATGATGGTAAGCCCAATCGTCTGGCAGCTTCACGAGCACTGTTGGTCCCTGAAGCTGCTTCGGACGCAATCGCTTCCATTTCGACAGCAATGCAGGGTGCACGTGCTTCTTTCAAGCATGGTCGTCCGGCTCGTGCTCGATCCTCCAACTTTCCAGTTTCCTCAAAACGTTTAACAAACTTTAAGAGACCTGAAGGTGTTAAAGGGCCTTTTCCACTCTTCACATTTTTCTGAACTCGGAATTTACGCAAGGCAATGGTCGCTGATTCCTCGTTCATGTAAAATAACTTCACCAACAAAGCTTTATCCGGCGCACTGAGCATCCTTGTTCACATTCACTGCATGTAATGGGGAAATGAATGTGGATTCATTGAGGGCAAAGGTTTTTATAGCCGTCTAATTTGCATATTTACACCACAGACGCTTGTAACAGCGCCACCTACCGGAGGATTTTCGAACTATTTTTTTTCTAGCTTAAAAAAAATCCCGTGACATACTAATGCTGATCCTGCAAACAGTTTTTTTTTCGTTCATTTCTCCGGATTTTATGAATTTTTAAAGTTTTTACGGACTTTTTGCCCACCCGGTAGATACATCTTGATCATATTTTCAATCGTTAATGAAATACTTTCTATTCATCCATTCAAAGTAGGAATTGTCTTAAATTTTTTTTATATTACTTGTTTTTTTAAGGCTTGTATAAATTTCACTCCTCATAAAATTTCTATACCGGGAACTTCAAATGAAAATTGATTCTTAAGGAGTAAACTCCAAAAATTGAATTGTACTTTTTAATATATGGAATGGAAATAGCTCTACCTATGTTATTTATTAATAGATAGACTTTTTAAACATAAAAAAATAATGTATTGTTTACTTTGAAATGATCCATTTTAGGATCTGATTATTAAGAAAAATTCACTTCCATTATAAGATATATTTAGTAATTTTTCATTTCTAATAATTCATTTCTAATTAGTGATTCCAAGACAATGGGTAAAACATTAATACACATGGGATAAACAAAAGAATTTTTCCCAGAGTTTAATATGGGCTATTTACCTGTTAAAATTAATGCATGATATCCACTAAAGGCACGTGGCGCATAAATTAATGTTATTTATATACTGACAATTGGCAACTGACACATAAGCCAATGAAACATTAATGAACTATGCGACATTTTCGATTTTAATTTCAGCGTTACTTATTTTTGAAATAGCCCATAGCTCAAAGAATTATTTAAGGTTACTAAATAAGTACATTATTTTTTTCTTATAAAGAACTAATTGAAGAAATTTAAGGAGTTCTCTTTGAAAAACTCAATATCCGAGAAGTATTTATATCACAGAATTCTATTTATTTTTACATGGAAAATTTGAATTTCGTGACTAAAGGTCTTTCACACATATTAAATTTCGACAGAATGTTGAAGGGATAGATTTTTTTTGTATTATTATCACTGCTAATATACCTTTTTAATACTCAATGTTAAATAGCTCTGACAATCTCCGAAATTTAAAAAAAATCAAGTAATGTAAAAAAAATCAGTTCAATTTCACCTTAGGTCAACAAAGAAAGATTTTATTTTAGTTACTTTTCCTTAAATAATTGCAATTAATATAAATATGTATATACACATGACAGAATCACAATATTAAGTGGAAAAATAGAAAGGGATTTGCCTTTTTATATACGGTGTTGGGCGATTATTCTTGTTTGTAAATATTTATTCATACACAAATTACATTCTCAGAAATTAGGTCATTCCAGATAGGATTCAAACCCACGCCCTTTGGTTTAGAAGTCCAACGCGCTATCCATTGCGCTACTGGCAGACAGCAAGCGGTTTTCCTTTTTAAGTATGGTGTTGGACTATTACTTTTATTTGTTTCTATTTATTCATTAATTATATAGAATTAATGAATTAATATTTGAAAAAACGATATTAATATCAAGTGCCATCCACTCCAAATTTTAAAAAAAATGTATTTGAACTTGAAAGGATGAATAGAAAGTATATTTTATTAACGACTGAAAATTTGAACAAGACATATAGGGAGATTGTGAGGTAATTGTAGTAATTGGATAAAATAAATTCTAGTTTAAAAAAACTAAAAAACACGCTTTTATAGAGAATCGAACATTAAGTAAAAGAATAATTCTTAAAATAAGAATGAAATGATTAACGAGAAAATTAATGTCATTGGGATAAAAGCGTGGGGTGCTCTATATTAATTGTAATAATTTCTTACTAGTTCTGTTCCGAAATGCCGAGTTAGTGTAAAAATGTAGTACAAAGCACACCCCACGTTTTTACCACAATGACATTAATTCTCGTTAGTCATTTTATTCTTATATTAAGAATTATTCTTTTACTTTTTAGTTCGATTCACTATAAAAGCGTGTTTTTTAGTTTTTTTTAAAAACTATAATTTATTTTTCACTTTTTAGTTCGATCTACAAAAAAAAAGCCTGTTTTTTAGTTTTTAAAACTATCATTTATTCTTTGTTGAATTTTTATCCTTGAGTTTGATATTTGGAGCCGGAATTATATGTGGCTACTGGAATTAGTCTTGCTCTTCAATGGATATAAATTAATGGGTCTGAAGGGTATTTATTCTCTCCGTTTACGGGGCCTCGGATGATCCCCTATCGTTGTATTTCAAAGATTCCGTCTCTATAGATACAGATCTTAACTAATAAAAGTGTGTTAAGAAGAAATATTAAATATCAATCGTGTTATCACCTTTTAAACGTAGTGAAAAATGTTAATTCGTATCATCACTTCTAAACATATTGCTTTATCAGAATAAAAAAATATTTAGCAGTTATAGAACATAAACTATATTTTTATTCCCGTTTGCGGTTTTAGGGTTGCGCCTTTATCTTTTAGGTGCTAAATCTAGAATTAGTCGCCAAATCTAGTCACCAAATCTAGAAATCCTTATACTTCTTAATTATTAAGATCCTAATCAGGACAATGAAACAAAATTTTGAAATTATTGTATTGTCATCGGTCCTTGACAAGTGTGCGAAATTTCTAATTAATCTGATCTTGTAAAATGGGTAAAAATCGAGTTCAAAGATTCCATTATACACAAGTGAACTTTTAAAAACGTGTTAAAATATAGTAAATGATAACTAACTTCTAAGCTTTTTATTGCTATTTCAAATTAAACTTAAAATGTTTAAATACTGTTGGGCTGTTGTTTATCACGAACTTGTCTTAAACTCTTCTGATAGAGATTATTATTTTTAAATAGAAAGCTCATTAGAGGTAATACACGGAATGGATAACATATGGAAATGAATATGTGGGTAAGAGACTATATGAGCGTGCTTCGAAACCAGTCGCGATAATTCTTAACGTATAGTGGATACATAGTAACTTATGACCAATTATGGAGCGAATATTTCACTATTACGGTGGACATATCTGACGTAGAACAGCGGTTGTTTGCGTAAAAAAATTTATTTTGAGTTTAAACTGTAAATAGTAGAGTTGAAACATTTTATCGAATTTTTGTCCATATTTTTATATTCCTCGTGATGCTTCGTAGCTACTGTGCATTTAATAAGTTAATCAGACAATATTTTTAGTCACCAAAAATGAATAGATAAATAAAAATATATATAAAATAATAAAGTTTTTATGCTATATCATAAAAGAATAAGAGCACAACATCTATATACAATGAATAAATTATACTCCTAAAATTTGATGTCAGACAAAGATTTTCTCATATGTTTGTGTGGAAATAATATTTTACAAAAATAAAAAAACACAAAAAGTTATGTCATTTCACATTACAGTATCAAATCGCCTAGCCACAAATTATGAGAAGAAAGAAGTAGAAGTAAAAAAAAAAAACCATATATATCTGAAAATTTCAAGACAAAATGGTAGTAGCATTATCATTGTCTTAAGACCTCGAATAATTTATTTTTATTTTCTGGCAATTCTTGGATTTTTGATCGCATACAGGTTAAGATAATGTGCATTAGTTTATAGTTTAAATAAATAAATTTTATGTTAATTTTACTTAAGTAAAATCAAGATTTTTTTAAGATTCAAAAATATGCTTATTTTATTAAATATAGTTTTCAAAATTAAGTTAGTGGCGTAACGTACACCCCGCACTGTGGGGGGAAGGGCCCAAAGCCAGACTGACGTCAAGTACGTACCTTTTGTAAGATATGGCTTGGGGTTCAAAACATGACTTTGCAGGAGAGGGGGAGCCTAACATTATCTGTTATGCTACTGAATTAAGTTCATTGCTAACGAAACCAGACACGAACTATGACGCTAACAAAATAAACTTAACTAAGTCTAATACCACACACAACTACGTATTTTTATTCACTTTCATCCCGATTACTGTATGTGCATTCGAAATAGGAAATGGCTTTGGGTATATTTTCGAGTATTTAGGAATTTTAATATCACCCTATAAGTTTGAACAGAAAGCTTCATAGCTCACTGAGACGTCAACTTTGTGTGATTTGTAGATACTTTTTATTATTAAATTAATTAAGCTTTCTTAAAAACAAACTAAACCGCTTTAAGATGTTAAAAAGAAGTTGGTGTTAAAATAGTTGTTAACATTAATATATATGTATATAAAATAGTTACTTCTATTCTAAATTGAAATAAATTTAATTTAAACTAGAAATAAAAGTGTAACACGATATATACAGTGGGCCACAAAAGTGTTCGTACACTTGCAATTTCTTATAAAATTTAGTGTTTTCGGCTAATAAAAATTAATATATTGTAATTGTAATTTTTTATGATATCTGCAGCTTGTTTTTAATGAAATTACATTAATAATTTTTTAAATATAGCATAACTATGTTTTTAAAAAATTAATAATCAAAAAGCTACGAAAAAATTACGCCACAAAAACCTTCGTACACTTAGCAAAAATCTCAACTTAGCTTTAAATATTGTATTTCTTTCTTAACTTAATACAGTGCTTCTCAAACTTTCAATACTGGCGCCTCCCTTTTCAATCACAATTTTTATCGCGCCCCCCTTATACATTAATAATGTACTGGATGCAATAATAATGCTCATTTTTTTACGCTAAAGCAGCAATCTTTATTATAAACCGTACAAATTCATGACATAAGTATTAAATTTTGTATATGTTACTTTTAAGCAAAAAAATTAAGTAATAGGATAATTACTATGTTATTTTTCCTATCTCTAATTTTTAAATTGGAACATATTGCAAAATGCGGTGGCTGATTAAAAGACAAAATATAGATGTCAGCTTTTTTTGAAAAAGAAATCAGAGGGTCAATTTCTAATCATAAGCATTCCTTTAAGAAACTAATAATTCCTTTGAAAGCTAATACTTATTAAACTTGTTCTTAATTTAGTATTAATTAATTATTTATAAAATACTCTGTGCAGCACTGATACATTAAAAGTATATCGGCTCAAGTACCCGCTCTTTGCACGAGTTTATTTAAGGGGAAAAAAACATTATTGATATAATCGCTGAATTGTAAGGAGAGTAAATGTTTACAAAAATGTAATATAACAGTGATGAATTTTTTCTTTCTAATTTTTTTTTTTGATTATGGGTCTGGGTTTTTTTTCTCTGAAAGAGTAGCATTTTAAGTTTGAAAAGAAAACGTAATAAAAAATCTCTCATCATGCTATTACAGCAAATCAAATAAAATGTTTTTTATGTGGCTATAGAATCAAAGATATCTAATGACGTTTTGAAGTAGAAGCTTTTATTTTTGATGACGTAATATCGCAGATGATATATATAAATTGTATCAGTGTAAATGTGTATTTTTTATTATGTCAGAAAGTATTTTGTTTTACTTCATTCTAGTAAATAATTTTTTAATCTTTTATTTTCGATATGCTCGCGCCCCCCTTGTAGGTTTATCGCACCCCCAGGGGGGCGCGCCCCACAGTTTGAGAAACACTGACTTAATACTTAGTAGGATATTTTTCAGCGTCCACAACAACTTTTAAGTGTCTTGGTATAGATTTAA
The DNA here is from genome assembly GCA_019973935.1 of Trichonephila clavipes. Taxonomy (NCBI): domain Eukaryota; kingdom Metazoa; phylum Arthropoda; class Arachnida; order Araneae; family Nephilidae; genus Trichonephila; species Trichonephila clavipes. Next base: position 470,181 of record BMAU01017445.1, read on the forward strand.
TCAGTTTTTTTGTAATTTCTGCATCGATTTTCCTCCATTCTTCTGTTATTAGGGATTTTACTTCACATTTTGTGTTTATTTGTCATGTTTTATTTTTTTTACATCAAAATCTCCCCAAATATGTTCTACTGGGCTAAATAAAGTGATTTAGGATGTGTTTTTATAATTTGGAGACAGTTATAGAGACACCAGTGGCGTACATTGAGAGCAGTGTGCTTGGCATCATTATCATGTTAAAAAATGAAGTCGTTTCCAATATCCAAATTTTGGGCTAATATTTTAAAATTTCTCTTTAAAATATTTAAATGGAGCTCATGAATCACAATATCAACAAAAAATACCAAATTACCTAATTCTGTGGCCGATTTACACCCCCTGCTATAGACCAGTGGTGCCACATGGGGCACGTAGTACAATTCTCAGTGGCACTCTGCGCTACTCTACAAATTTGTCAATATTTGAGTGGATGGAAATTCATAAATTTATAATGAACCTTATTTGACAAACATCTTCAGAATTGCGGACATTTACGCAATTACGAAAAAATCTGAAAGGGAACTCCAAAAATATATTAACAGCTATTTTATAAATTATTATGTGTCATTGCAGGAGAGATTTAATTGTTTGAAGAGAAATAAAATTGCATGTACTCTGCTTTTCGCTTTTGGTCTTATATTTGTAAGTAAAAAAATCTTTCCTCGTATGAAAAATATTTCGAGTTCGCAAAGATAGCGCTTAACAACTGAATGCTCAGAATCGTGCCAAATTAAAACTGACAAAATATACTCTTGATTTTGGGATATGAAAGTACAGTGGTGCAAGCATTAGTTTCACATTAAACTTTTTGACAGTTCACGGCATGCGAAACGCCATCTGTGTAATTAAGAGAATTCGGTGTGTATTGTTGTGTCTTCAAATAAGAATATGTGAACTGTGTTTGCTCAAGCCCAACTGCGCATGCCCAATAATTCTGATGTGAATGTAAAGAGTGTTGTGAGTAAAAAATAAATACCAGTCCACTAGAAACTGTGTCGTGATTGTGTCATGAGAATAATGAAGGAGTAATTAAGCTATCGACTAAGAGAACCATAAAAATGGATAGTGTTAGCACCATAAAATTGGTTATTGTGCTAGAGACTCTGGAGTCAACTGCTTAAGTGTTGGAGTGGACCCAAAACTTTTATTTATCTTTTTATTGAACTATAATGAAGGGAAATACTTATATTTTATGTTGCCTTGTTCTTATTTTAATATAAATATGTTTAAAAGTATTTACTATATGTACAATTTTATTTTTGTTGTAGAAATAAATATATTTTATGCTGTTCACATTTTTATGTTAAGAAAGTTCTTTAAATGACAAATTTAATACATAATAAAACTGCAAACCTCTCTGTATATTATTGACATCTCTTCTCTAACTCAGCGTGAATTATCGGGGGATACGAAATGTTTCAAATCTGCCCTACTGTGTGGCTCGCTGAATCGTATTGGTAGATTGGTGGGGGCTAAAAGGTTGCTGCTATAGACTCTTGTTTCACATTAATAATTAATTTTTCAAACTTTTCATCCGTTGAATTATTTTTTTATTTTCTAAAATACAGTAATTTGATTACAAATTATGAATACAGCTCTCTCAAAACAGTTTTGTACTATCCGCACTATAACTTAATCATTCCTTAATGAAAAGGATCTCAATTTTTTATTGAAAAAGTGCTTTTCCCAAAGACATCAGTAATTATATTTCCCTTGTTTCATGTTACTCTTAATTAAGCCGGATATATCTCATGTAGAAGTGAAAATAAAGACTATAAAAAACATATTTTGCCAGCCAGCCTTATTTTGGCGACCACAAAATGTAAACACTTACTCAAATGTATTAGCAAAACTGCAACCTGATACAAATGGGATTTAGATTGTACTGAATACGCCACAATATAGGAGGAACCTTTATTTTAGGTACAGCGAGAGCTCCAAAATTTAAAGACAAGTTTTTTAATGCTCTTTTTTTTATAAAGAAATTTTTTCTTGAGTTTTTGCATTTTTTAAATCGATTTAAAAAACCCATTTTGATAGACATGGAGGATTTTTTTTTTACTATCGTTAATTTATAAATTGGGGAGGACGTCTTCAAAAAAAATTTGCAAAGGACCACGTTTAAAACTGAAATTCAATAACAATTAGAATCCTATTCCTTCAGGTACAGCATTTTCTAGAAGAATTATTGAATGTGAATGCTGTTTAAAACATTTTCTAAACTGAATGAATCGAAGATTAAATGATCTAAAACTTTTTACGAAAAGATTTGTTGCATTTAATTATACTATTCAAATTTTAAGCACGAAAATAAAGGCTGTAAAGAACAAATAGTAAAAAAAAGACACGATAGCATGGGATAATTTCAGTGAGACCGTTAGATTTTCAAAATCTCATCATTTTGTATTCGTTCAATAGTGACACGAATTAATTACAACTGCTTTAGCTTCGTGAAATTAAATACAAAAACTCCTCGACTGAGAATAATAAAAAAAAGGCGGAACATAAAAATTCTAAAGCACAAACACCGTATGTTCCTAATCTCATTCCCTGAGTTACACGGAGAAAGTTTGGATATCAGGTGAAACAAATAATTGCTTCGAGTGGAACAAGTTTAGAACAGAGCGGTATCGTGCGCAGTGTCAGAAAACTGAGCCTGTGTCCATCAAATATTTTGCACGTTCCGCACGCACCACGTGATTTGAAACATCTGCTCTGAGCGCAGGTGCAACACGAACTACTTGATGCTCGAGAAATGCATTAAACGAGGATATTGTTCCCTGATGAATTGGCATCGTGGGCGTGTTGTGCGACCACACGTTTGATTTAATAAGTTGAGAAATAAATTACCTGGCTAACACGAAACGGTAATTCGTTTCCTCCCACCCCTTTCTTGAAGGGATGGGAATAAGGGATGGAATTCTAAACGATTGTTTGTTTTGGCTTTGTCGAAAATCTGTAGTGTGCAAGTTTTAGAACAGTTCTTGAAAGCGCTTGGCGTCGCAGTTGTGGCGTTAGTTTCTATTGTCAATCTAACGTCATTAAGTGACGTATATTGTAGGATATTTTTAGAAAACAATGAATAAAATAATTGATCTTTTTTTATCAAAAGGAAAAAAAATGATTCCAAAAGACAATGAAAGTTTATGATTCCGATCAGTTAAGAAAACTCATTAACAAAATGGCGGGGAAAAATGGGATGTAGATGGCCTAGTTGGGATGTAATTAACGGTAATTTTCCGTTTCACCGCCATAAATCTTGCCAAGTTGGCGTCATTGGCGATAATGCACAATATACACATAAAAAAAATATTAATAAATATTAGTTCTCACTGGTTTTTCGTCCATTTTTGATGCATTACGAAAAAAAAACGCTACTGATAAGAAAAGACCACGACTTATTTTGAAAATGTGGTGGTAAAAGGTTACCAGCAGGAATATTCTGTTTAGCGTCGGTTGTATCATTTTCGGTGACTTTATCGCCTGCGCCGTCGAACGGAAAAGTGCTGAATTAAACTTCAAATGCTCTGAGTTTCGAATTTGATATTGGATCTTTAAATCGAATTGTACACTTGCATTCGATTTGTTTTTAACATTTGGCTGTATGTATCTTAAAATTGCAAACTGTTCTTTTGAACAAACAAACAAATAAATCTATAACGCATTTATTTTTTTTCCAAAAAATAAAAATATTTTTGAGATAGATGAGTGTCTTATCTGTACTATAATATAATTATTTTTAGCAAGGGTTTGCTTTGCTTGAAGAAAATCTTGCTATTTTTGTGAGTATTTAGAGGTATTTTTTTCGAAATAAATATATCAAATGTATGTATTGTGAATTTTTTGTGTTATTTTTCCTTTATTTGGCTACTACAATAAATATACTGATATTTTTAAAATTTAATTTGGAAAATCAGGCTTCTAAGGGTAAAATACAGTTTGATACAGTATTGACTTGATTCATTCATAGAGGAAACTTATTCTTAGTTTCGAATATAGAGAATATTTTCACAGCATACTCGAGGAATTTCACGAAAGACACAAAAAGTGTTATGAAGAAACATTCTCTGCATGTACAAATTCACTACTATATAGATCTAGTAGATGCCTTTGAGGATAATAATTTACTAATACTGAGGATACTAATTTTCCTTTATTTATAACTTAAACCAAAGTAATAAATATACACATATACTCATTGTGTGTGATTCTCTTTTAAAATAGTATTATTTAATATTTATTTTACTTTTTCCCTAATTCTTATAATTATTCTAAATATCCATGAAGAACCTCCCCTTTTTTCTATAAATTTATGTATTTTTAAAAACATGTTTTGATTATATTTAATTTTAAAAATTCAATAATAATAAATCCTTAGGTTAAAAGTTTTTAGAATGAAAATATAGTAACATTTTGAAAAACTTATAAGGATATTTTGATCAGGGTAAATTTTTTATTCAACGAAATCTGATGTATATTATTAGATCTTGCATGAAGAAAGGCTCACTTTTGATCAACCAATGAAAAGAAATTCATTTAAATTGTATATAAACTATACGTACAGTAATTTTTCACTTATGTTAACCAATGTTCTCAGTTCTGTACAATTTCAAAGACATCATCAATACATTATTGCATAAAAATATATTCAAAATCAAGTTACTTTATGGAAAAAAAGTAGAAGTAACCAATGAATAAAAAGTTTGAAATAAGCTTTGTTTTTCTAACTATAAAGTGGTTCCTAAGTTTAATCTTTTTAAACATTAATTGGGGCTACTTTTGAAACTATGTAATATTATTCACTTACAGAAAGTGTACATATATTTACAAAACATATATTTCTTATAAAAATTTAACAGAGTGAAATTTGAATATTAGTTAATCAGCCTAAAAGATAATTTAAAGCAGTTTTTAAAGATTAATTAAATTTCTTTCGGACGTAAAAGTGTTGTAATCTGTTATATTTTTAGAAAATTTTAAGCGTTATGTGTTTGAGAATTTCGTATTTTAATATTATCGCAAATGAATAGTGTATTTTGATCAGAGAGCAATTCTTAACTGCAAAATAATGCTATCTTGCAATATGTAAACTATATTTTAAATCTGCATTAAATTAAATAAAAATTTGTCATTGCCTTTCCAAAACTAATACATCCATTTCTTTCCCTGTCACATTTTATTTTATAACTGTGTGTAAATAGTTGTTTCTTGAAATAATCTTCAAAGAACTGAACAAAATATGCCGAGTTTAAATAACTTCACATTATTATTGCTTAGATCACATTTACCCCTTGCTTATATATACGTCTAGCTCAGCCGGTGCGTTATATGCACAGGACGTATGTATACTTATTTCAGAATTATAATCCTTTTTCTTCGCTGCTTTCAGTAAAACTACTTCAAAGGCTTTAGAATGTAAGAAAATTATTTGGACAGCGTTTGTGAAGGATTTACCGTAAATACGGCGTGTAACGTACACTCTTAACTCCAAAATAATATCGAAATTTACGGGGGCGCGTTATACGTCGAGTATAAAAATGACAGCTCTAAAAATAAAACAAGTGATGAGCATAAAAAAAGTTAGACTTCTACATAAATTGAAAAAAATGTTGTTTAAAAGAAATGACACACCTCATGAACTTAAAGAATTGTGGTTCTAGAAGTTTCAAATGCCTGAGATAATACCACGAATAAAGGACTTCAAAACATAAGAGTATTGCATACATACGTTTCAGGTTTCTTCGAAAAAGAGGGAGTGCGTGTTATACGGCGAGCATATCTAAAAGTTCAAAAATTCAGCTTGAAAGTATAGGTGTGCGTTATACGTCGGATTTTACGGTAGTTATTTCTGAGAATAATTTTTTTATTAATGCCTTTTTGCCCTCTAATATACCGAATGCGTGTGCCTTTGTGAAAAACGCTGGCACTAGGAAGCGAATCGCATAACTTTAATCGGCAGTTAAAGGGTTAATTATAAAAAAAGACAAAACACGAAACAAGTGTTTCTTCACGTTTTATATGTGGGTGAATATTCGAATTAACAGTGATCTATCCTAACGATTTATGCTTGAAATGCTAATATTTTTTTTTTATTTACTTATGACATATTTTAGTTTTACTTAGTTTCTAATATTAAATATTTAATAATTATAGAAATATTTTTGTCAAATATCGGAATTATTTAGTAAATCACATATATGAATAATGATTACGAAAAATATGTGATGGAAATAAATAGATATCTCTGTTTACTCTATAATATACTTTCTGAAAAACTGAACTCATTGTCAAATTAAAAAGATGAATAATGATAAAGATTATTAATCTGCGAAGATTTTGAACTTTATCGCCTAGAAGACAAAATTAATAGTTTAAATTGTAGTATATATATTTCAGAGAAAGAAGAAAAGAATTAACTTCCAAAAATTGTAATTCCCGAATCCAAAATGATTACTTTGGAAACTACTTTCATGATTTAGAACAAATCCAATCAACATTGTCTTTTTTGAGAGAATAAAACACATATATAAATTCCGTATTACAGAAAGTAATTAGAATTACACAGCTGCTTTTTTTATCACTAAAAAACACTCTTTTCTTTTTAATTAGTGAAATATTGTTTTTAAAGTGTTATTTTTTGGACAGATATGATGCAATTTGTTACTTGGATACTATACAAATTCTTATTATCCGTATCCATTTTTTATATAATAATAGGAATACAGCTACTTTTATCAGAATCTTTCTTTTTAAATTAAAAGTATACCATTTTGAGGAAAAATACTGCATTTAATTTTTTTTAATAATTATGTCTTTCTTATTATTAAAGTTTTATGATACTAATAATTGCTAAGAAAGTTTATAGCTAAAAAAGATTATTTTTAGAAAAAGAAATCATGAAAAAAAAATGTTTTTTTTCGCTCCAGACAATTAAAGAAGATATGAATGGTAATTTACTTTTCGCAATTGTTGTATAGTAAATAATTTATTGACCAAAAGTTAAATTGTGGGAAGAAACATTACATATTTTATCAAAATGAAAAATGTTTAGGATGTTGTGAAGTTGGGTTCCCCAAGTAAACTGAAAATCAACATATTTATTTAGATTTTACAAATAAATAAAACAATTATGTTGATTGTAATTGTGATAGTTTAGATCAAGCGTCGGCTATGTATGGCACGTGGTACAATTCTTATAGTTGCGCTCTAGACCAAAGGTCACCGAAGTGGTGATCCGCGGACCATTAGTGGGCCGTGAGAAAATTTTGTTGGTCCCCAGAAAAATGTGGAATATATTTACTTATTACGTTGTTAAGTTTTAAGATGCATTAAAACATAATTCAATTAATAACAATACGTGAAAAGTTATAAAAACGCTACTTCTTAGAATAACGCCACGGTAAATAAGTTGTACTGCTGTAGCTGCATTGTTTTAGCTACATGTCTTATCTCGTTTCGTTCCGCACTGTTCTAATGTTCACTCTCCTTTGTGTCACATATGTATATCAGTTGTAGCATTTAAAGGTGGGCTTACGGATGTATTGAGTTCGATATAAAATATACTCAATATATTAGTTGGTTCAATATATTAGTAGCCATCAAAACACGGTACCGATCTCAGATTGAAATAAATGCAGTTCTCCTTCTTGTAGTAAATACATTGGATCCAAATATCCATAATCCTATTTCTAGTAAGCAGGAACATCCATCACACTAAGAATATATAATGCTAAAACATTTATAATTTTTTTATTTTTACACAGTTTTCGTTTATTATATATGGTTTATTAATAAAGCTTTCATAATTTGGTTACACACAATTAATAGTTTCATTTTTTAAACTAGGTATATTTTATGCATTTTTAGATCACAATTTTTTTTATAAATATATTTAACACTTAACAAATTCCTATTAGTGGTCCGCGGGATTTGAATTATGAATTTACTGGTCCATGAGGTCAGAAAGTTTGGCGACCGCTGCTCTAGACTACTGTACAAATTTGTCAACTTTTGAGCGGATGAAAATTGATAATTTTAAATGCAGCTCGTTGAACTATTTTCAGAATTGAGTGATTAATTAAATTAAATGATTTCTAAAAAACTTCTAAGAAATAAAATTAGGTAATGGACTAAGTATTGAATTGCTTATGAGAAAAATCGGGTTGTACTTACCTCCATGAAGCAGTTGTTTTTGTTCGTTTATGTCATATTTCTTTCCGGTGTGCCAAAATCGCTTTTTCTCTGGCTTGACGAACACATTGATGTTGTGCCAAGACAAGGTGATTCGATTGGATGGATCAAAAGAAGGTGAGCGTTGCCATTGGTTATCTTTGCCCTAAGGAAAAGAGTTAGTTAATAATTAAAAAATGCTAAATGATCTATTTCTAAAATACAATCTAGTATGTAAACTATATATTAAAGCAGAGTTCTATAGGGTTTTATAATTAAAAGACTCAAACTTGTCTTGTAAAAATATTTCTGATGAAGACAGCTGAGATAGGATATGGAATTTTTTAGAACGCGTACGGCTCATAAAGACACCATAAAATCTCATAAATATTCTCTTTTCTACAAGTTGTAATACTTTTTATTTTTTAAATGATTAATAATCGATAGTGAAAGCAAATTATGTTTTGGAAAATAATATTCCAAGTACTTTACAAATCTTCTATATAAAACACCTTTTCTCTACTCGAAAATATCTTATACTTATTGAAAAAAAAGCTTTGTATCTATATTTAAATCCAATGTACCCTTTTGAAAATACAATTTCAACAAATGAATTTAAAAATTAAAAAAATAAAGCACGCTTTGTCAAAGAAAATCAATTAAGAAAACATACAAAAAATTTTATTACGGGAATAACAATTTGATGTAATATGAAAAGTAAGCAAATTCATGAATGAAATATCGAATTTAATACGTAAGCAAAGGATACAGATGCAAAATATTTTTAGCAATGAAAAAGTATACATTAAAGTAAGAGGGAATTTAGTGCTAAAAAGAATATATTGCATTTGTTTTACCGTTAGCAAAATAAAAAATATATTGAAGTAGAAATATGACGCAATCATTTTTTGAGCTGTTTTGTTCATTAAGAAGTTTGCTTATTTTTATTATTATTAGGCTTTATTTAAAAGTAGTAAAGTGCAAAAATACACGGAGAAAGATTGAATATACGAGAGCTGTAAATTAATTAGTGTCAACTTAACCAAGAAACTCGCAGGAGTGCGGGAATGCTCAAATAGGGTATGAGAGCGTGAAGTGACGCTGTTGTCGATGTGTAGAGTGCAAAAAAACAAAACAAAAAAAACCAGTTAATCCAGTTAGATAAGTAGCTGTTACGTGGCCTTTTAAGTGAAGAATTAATTTCCTTTTCATCACTCAAAAGCATGTTTTCAAAAGTTGATGAGTTGTTGTCATAGCAAAAATGCAACAGAATATTATCGAGGATTACTGGAAGCCTCTGGCAAAAATCCATTGCTGTATGGGACGGGTGCACGATGGGTTAAAGTATTACGTTCGGGTCTGAAAGGGACGGTGATTTGCAACGCACAAGTCAGCCCTCCATTCCTCAACATCAGATTGACATCCTGAACGGTTTCCTTTCCGTAGACCGTTGATAGATTGGTTCATGTTTATTGCAAAACAATATCCTTACCACGTTGCATGACAACACTTGTTGTCATGTCGCAAACAATGTCACTCTCCTATTACGACGATAGCAAAGGGAAATTTTGGAACACTCTCCCTACTCACCTGACATGACAGTTTCTGAATGTGACACCAATCAAGACCTTGCCAATGATCTCCAACACCTTCCCGACTTTTGGCAAAAGTTTATAAGTTTTGTTGGTGTTCACATAGAAAAAATGTAATCCAATAGTACTTGTAAGTTCATTGAAAATTGATTTATAAGTATGTTGCCATTGCTTAATTTACAGCTCTCGTAAATATGTGCGTGTAATGGTGTGATTTGATTTTATTTCTTCTTAACTCCTCACTCTAAAGCAACGCCAACGCTATTGTCGAGGGACCATGTCATTCTCATTACCATGTCACCTCCTTTAAGTGAGGAAAACGACACCTGAGCTCAGTGGCGTAACGTACACCCCCGCATAGCGGGTGGGCCCAGGATTCTAAGGGGTCCAAAGCTTATGTTATGTTATGGTTTTGCAATTCTTTGTAAGATCCGGCTTGGAGTCCAAAACCTGACTTTACAAGGAGTCCTACTATTCTGCGTTATGCCACTATCTGAGCTGGCACACACATACCACTCTCCAAACTTCCATACCATTCCAATGAAAGGACTTTGAGCATGGACAGATATAATGAATTCATTGCCAATAATCTTTTATATAGTTTGAATTTAATTCATCAAAATCCAAATTATACAGATACAAATATCCCAAAACAAAAGAGAACAGCAAAAGAAAGAAAAGAATTGAAAAAAAAAGTAATGCATAAATGCATCTGGATTGCAAGTAAACTGGAAATACATGCACGTTTTGAGAATTACCGGTGACCACTAGAAAGGACTGTACGACAGCACGCCAACATGAGGACCTAAAGCATAGATTGATTTAGCTTGAACCTGCTCCTAAATACAGTAGGTCTTCAGTTATGCAGTACATGTATGCCCCGAACTTGTGCGATGCGTGGGGCTCAGTAATAACCACGTAAGTTGGAGTATGATTTGGCATATAAATACTTATAAATTATTTTTAGTTTGGGCCAGAGACGAAAGAAGATAATAAGTTAGAAAAACAAACGTTTAATAAGATCTTAGATAACACAAATACAAAATCGCAAATCTAACAAAGAAGTTTGCCAGCTCAAATAATTTTTTTTCTCCAGCAAAATTTCCTCGTATCATGCTAATAATCTTTTTATTCCTCGTTTTGTTGAAAATTGGCTATCTATCTTGGAATCTATATTTTCTAGAACTTGCAACCATTTTTCAATGAATCTGAGGTTTTCTGTCAAATTCCCGACCGTCATTCTATCTTCTGATCGAACTGGAACTAATGACTCAAGTTTCTCAACGCCTTGCGCTTGTTCATGCATTTTTATGAGTTCATCAATTGTTAGCTCTGATTGTGGAAATACAGCAGTTACTCAACGTCATCATTATTCATTTCTAAATTTATTTGCTGGCAAGACAGTCAGCTTCTACAATCCCATAACCCAGTGTTTCTCAAAGTGTGGGGCGCGCCCCCCTGGGGGGCGCGATGACCCTACAAGGGGGGCGCGAGCGTATCAAAAATTTAAAGATTTTTTTTTCAAAAAATAACCGGAAAGAGAAGTAAAACAAAATGCTTTCTTCCATAATAAAAAAAAAAATACACACAACAACACTGACATAATTTATGTTTATTATCTGGCTTTTTTCCGTCTTCAAATAGCTATCTTTGATTCCAAAACCAAATTAAAGAATAAAAAACGTTTTGTTTTATTTGCTGTATTTCCTCAATGAGAGATTTTTTTATTACGTTTTAACATAAAATATTACTCGTTAAAAGAAAAAACGAAACCCAGACCCTGAGAAAAATTCTAAGAAGATAAACAATTCACCACTGTAATTATTATTGAAATACTGTACATTAGTTGTAGAAAAAGAAAAGGAAGTCATGATTCACACACTTTTCAGCCAGGCTGCACAGTACGTTTGCTAATCATTTGATTGACCTTCAATCTTATGGTATGGTTATTATCAATATTAGCTCTCTCCCATCTTTTATGCGTTTGCTTTTCGCTTAGGGAAATTGTAATCAATTGAGTTTTGCGATATTTGGAAAAGAATTGATTGGTTTAACATTTCTGTAGGATAATTGAAAAGTGTCTGAATTGCGTCCTTTATTATGGTATTGTACTTTTGAATCATTTTAGTTCAGTTTTATTGGATTTTTCTCAAATCATCAAAGAATTGAATAGTTCTTGAAAGAAGGTGTAAGTATACTATAAATTAAAATATTCACTAGAATTCCGATTTGTATCGTGTACAGTAAAAATAATTCTAAACAAATGATTGGGGTGACTGAGTCCCCCGCACTACCATTAATGTTAGTATCAGTACGCGCCTGCTCCCGGGTTAAAACATTTTGAAGTATTCTCGCTTTAAATGTTAAAAAGTAACACAATTATTCTTCATCGGAATTTTATATTCTTTTTCATAATTTAACATTAATTCTAAATGCTAATTGTGTGAGGTTTAAAATTACAGTTCTTTTAAACAGTTATTTACAATTATAGAATTTATCTAAAAAAAATCATTTTACATTTTTGTATACAATGTCGTGCACACAGTTTTACTCTCCTTACAATTCAGCTATTATATCAAGAATAATGTTCTATTTTTTTAAAAAATGAACTCGTGCGAAGAGTCGGTGTTTCAGCCAGTATACGTTTAATGTATCAGTACTGAAGAAGGTATTTTATAAATAATTTCTTATTACTGAATTTGGCCGCGGTAGCCGAGTGGTATAGGTATCGAATCGTGGCTTGCCTTGTCACGAGTTCGAGCCCAGTACCACTAAAGACCCGCCGTGTAGGGCATCGATGCACGTTAAATCTGTTGAGAGTTGAAACGTTTTCCCGTTGGTGTGGTGTGGTAGTTAGGAGAGAGGGGGTGCCAGCTCAGGTGTCATCCACGTCACTTGACCATGGTTCAAAATTACGTGGTCCGTCGTCAAAAAGCCCTCGTGCAGCTGAACAGTGCGACGTTAATATTCAATCAATCAATCTTATTACTAAATTAAGAACAAGTTTAATAATTATTAGGGACTTCCACGGGCTTGTCTTGTAGAGGAAAGTTTTTCAAAGGAAGGTTTAATATCAGAAATTGACACTTAAAGAGTTATTTTTCTATATTTAGCTGAGATCTATATTTTGTCTTCAAGGCATCCACTGCAAAAAAATCCGGTTTGAAAAGGTAGGATGTTGAAAATGGTAATAGTATACGAAGTGCTTTTGTTTTCAGTACAGATAATTCCTCATCCACCTCTACCCCAAATTCAAAGAGCGATTTATTACAAAATTGCCTTTTATTTTTCGCTGGATGTGAAATGTATGAAGATTTCTTCTTCGGAAGTTGAGAGCCCTTCTGGAGTATCTTGAAATAGATCCCTAATCCACTCGTAACTTGCTACTAAGCTGTCCTCATCCAGAAAATACTTTTTAAAATTCTTTGCCAACATAGCTAAATGATTTTACATGTTTTAAAAACAACTTTCACATGTTGTTCTACAGATTTGTAAGTTTTAACACATATCGAGCTGGCGCTTTTTTTCCATCATTTACTTCAGTAGTGGTAAATCCAAAATTTAAGTATTTTTGAGATCGCCTTGATTTAATTTTCGGAACCATGCTCGTTCGTCTGTGTACTTGTTGATTCTTTATTATGGTCGAATGTTTGCTTACGACTTAAAAATGTATGTATGATATTGTTTTAATCTACTGCCGTAAATACTTAATTACCGTGAATTACAATTAACGTGGAAATTAAAAAAAATATACATTCAAGCTAGATTCGGTAGCTATAGGAGTATAGAGTCGACCAAAACTGACTGGAATTGTACGAGGAAAAGCATTTTTACATATTTTGCGCAGACGTCCGATAGGTTGCTCAGACTCACGCAAACGTACCCTATAATGCCAGATGTGATGGATATGATAGAGAGCGACATTGACTAGACTATTTTTCTAATGACATTTGTACTTTGAGAAATGAATATGCTGAAGGAAATAAATCTTTAATTAAATACATCATTTTGCGATCTGTTCCAATTTAAAAATTAGAGAAAAAGAAAATAACATAATTCTAGGTAATATATATTTTAAGTAATTTTCTTAAAATATATATTACTTAAAAGTTACATATACACAAAATTTAATATACTTATCGTATTAATTTGTACGGTTTATAATTAAGGTCGTATTGTAACTTTAGCGTCTCTCTCTCAAAGTGCATTTTTATTGCAGTAAATACATTATTGTTGTACGTGGAGGCGAGACAAAAATTATGATTGAAAATTGGGTCGCCAGTATTGAAAGTTTGAGAAACACTGCTTTTAATGTATGAGTGGTGCACAGAGTATTTTATGACTAATTAATCAATACTAAATTAAGAACAAGTTTAATAATTATTAGCTACTTCCATGGGCTTGTCTTACAGAGCAAAGTTTTTGAAAGGAGTTTTAAGATAAGAAATTGACCTTCTGAGTTCATTTTCTATATTTAGCTGATATGTATATTTTGTCTTCTAAGCAACCACCGCATTTTGTAATATGTTCCAATTTAAAAATCAGAGAAAGGAAAAATAACTTGGTAATTATCCTATTACTTAACTTTTTTTTGCTTAAAAGTAACATACAAAATTTAATACTTATGTCATGAATTTGTACGGTTTATAATAAATATTGTTGCTTTATCGTAAAAGTGCATTATTATTGCATTCAGTAAATTATTATGTATAAGGGGGGGCGCCATAAAAATTGTGATTGAAAAGGGGGGCGCCAGTATTGAAAGTTTGAGAAGCACTGCCATAACCAATTTAATCAATTTATTTTTCTTTAAACATAAGATGACTCGATGAGATTTGATAATTGCGTAACTCCGGGTTTACGTAAGTCGAGGTTTTACTGTATGCTGATATCAATCAGAAAATTGAGATATTCGTTATCAACTACAGCTTTTTTTTCTTATAATTACTCGAGGAAGTAAAAGGGTAAGTATATCTTATATAGATACATGAAAATGAGTGTTTAAATTGATCTAAAAGTGATCTCAATGTATTATGAATTATTTCTGAAATGCACACTCATTTATTTGAAGATCATTATGATGCAAGCCGAAGTAAAATAATTTTTAAAACTCAAAACAATGAAAGATTAATTGATTATTTATTAATGTCGAACTTTGAAAAGTAACAATAAGGTGATTTCTTGTGGATCTCGCGATATGAACCAAATGGCGAGGACATCATTTGATATGATACCTCACTCTCCAAGCCATATTACGCTTTGATAGATTTAGCGTTCATCAACCATCTCTATACAAGTGTTTAGTAGCATAAAGACTTGGAAAAAACGTCTTGATAGAAATAACATTGGCTATATATAAGTTCGTGACCATCACCATTCGACAACTGTGACCTCAAACGAGGAGCAGACAAATCTAATGCTAAATGATAAACAATATACCTTAAAATCTGGCATATAACGTGCACTTTTAACGCAAAAAATAAGATCGAAAATTACGGGTACACGTTATACACCGGGTATGAAAACGAGAGTTTTAAAAATAAAGAGATGAGCATTGAAAAAAAATTCGACTCTGCCTATATCGAAATACTGTTTATTTAAAAGCAAAGACATTCCTTATGAACGCAAAGGCTTGTAATTCTAAAAGTATACTGTTTTTTAAAAAGCTTGGGATATAATACCTTGAATAAATGACTTCAAAACATAAGAGCATTGCACACATATATTTCAGGTTTCTTCGTAAAAAAAGGGGGGTGCCTTGTACGGTGAATATACCTAAAAATTAAAAAAATGCAGCTTGAAAGTATAGGTGCGCGTTATACGCCGGACTTTATGGTAATCAAAGGAATACAATGACGTCATGACTTTTTGAGGCTATACAAAAGTAGGCCTCACCTGCGACCCTTTTATGTGAACAATGTATAGCATACGCTATCAAACTGTAATCCGCAAAAATTATACATATGTGACTCACAATCTCACAAACCTAGGCAAAACCCAACTCGACCGATTGCCACCTTTCTACTAAATAATGCTGAAGAGTGGTAGACCTAATTTTAAATTCGTTACAGACCTGACATAGTGATGCAGTCTTACCACTGTCGCCAGTTGGTATATTGTTCGAAATTCCCGTTTTTTGGAGAATATATCCGGGACAAACATGTTACGATTGAAATTATTCGTATTAGGATCTTATTGTGTCCAAGTCAAGAACAAGACGAGGGCCCCTATCGAAGTTGAGTTGTTGGGCTCAGGCTCATTGGGCTCTTACCTTACAATGTCTATGAATGAGTTGTCTTAACCCGGCACTTTTCACGCAGGGTATGTCATACCCACCGTCTAACTTTTTTCAACGCCCCTCCTCCATTAAAAAATGGATAGTTTCTCGTGTAGCTGACTTTAAGGTTATATTCTTTGAGGGGCCTTTGATTGCAGGCAAATTCCAATTATGTATTTCTGGATACACCCCTTCGGGTATATCATACCCTGCGCGCATGAATCACCGTTATAGATCTGAATGCATGTGGACACGTTTTAAATCTTCCTTATGTTATGGTGTATTAATGCAGTTATGATGAAAAAATGTGATTTTTAAGTAATTTAATAGATAAAGTATTTAACAGAGAGAGATATATAGTACAACAGTATTTTTGGATGAAGAAATTCTCTTCGCGGTGATGTTGAGGAAGAATCAAATGATGCAGAGCATATTCCTCCACTGAAATCGATCTTGATTTAGAAGAGGAAGACACCGTTGAGAGAAAATAAATGTTTTATATAGAGAGACTCTCAATATATTTCGGAAAAACAAAATTTTAAAGGAGACAACCGGTGCACATCTTATCCATTTTCAGAAAAACTTTTGACAAAAAACTATTGCTGGAACAATAAGAGAAAATTATAAAGAAATTCCAAAATCTTTGAATTTAAAGAATAGAGAAGTTTACTCGTATAAGTTTAGTTTTAAAAAGATACAGATTTAAAAAAAATTAAGATCCTGTGAAAACATCGCACTCACTCACGTCGAGATTAAAGGAGTGTGTAAACCATGTACTGAATGCCCTTATAAAAAGAACAGAAAAATTAAAATTACATGTAAAAATGCAATAAACATACTGTATTTCCTTCTTTCCTTTTTTTTAACTCTTATATACAAATTTTATGGTAAAAACATAATGTAAACTCCCTTGGGTATGAGACACCCTGCGTGAGAACTTCCGGTCTCTTTTTTTTTTCGCGCGAGTGACGCCGAGTTAAAATCACACAAATAAAAAAAAGTGACATAACTTAAGATTTTTTTTACCATAGATATTCATTATTTACAGTTTAAGTATTAATTAGGTTCCAAAAATTAATTTATTACTTAATAAAAACAATTTTTTTTATTTATGTGTTAAATTCTTAAAATTCGTATATGAAACTTATCTCAATCATATTATTAAGCAACAGGAATAGAATGTGCAGTTGTTTGGAGTTGACAGAAATTCAACATTTATATAAAGCGAGTGAAGTGGAGTGTTCAGATGAAGGAAGTTTAAAAAAGTGTCATCGTCATTAGTAAAAATGCCGGATTTCCTGTAAGTAACGAGGAGAATGCAATACTCACAGTAGATACATGACACTCTGTTATATTTTAAATTTATGGTTTGAAAAACGCACAATGACAGAGGAAAACACTAAAGTAAGTATCATGATCTGCTACATCATTTATTTCTATTACATAAAATTATTTTTTACATCAATTGCTTTCGTAGCTACTTAAAATGATTTGCTAAGGGGCAAAATCCCCCAAAAAAAAATACGAGGATGGAAAGTTCATATGAAATTTACAAGAATTTTTTCGACCTTACTGATGCTCTTATTTAATGATGCCAAACTAGAAACTATTACTTATTTTTTAATCAATCCATTCTTTCCTAAAGCGGAATTGTGCGAGTTATGGGTTGAACTCGAATATGTCACGGATAAAAATTAGGTAGTTTTTAATATTTTTAAATTCTAGGACCACTGTATAATAAACATGGATCTCTGTGTTATAACTAAAACAGCCTACATTATAATCTTAGGATAATTCTTTTACAAAAAAATGTGTTTCCAGTTTGACACTTGTTCAAAAGAAAATTACAGCCTAAACAGCTACATAGCTCCTAAAATAAGAAAACTGAACCAAAATAAATATTTGGACTGTAAAATCTGAGCAAGAAAAATTAAAATTATTTTATAAGCAATCTTGTAATATATTTTCAGTTATTATTTATTTTTCTTCAACAAATCGCATTTCAGGACCTATATAATATCGTTCGATGTTTAAATTTTAATGATAGCTTCAGAAGGGCCTTGATGAAAGTTGATTTAACTTAACCCAAAATATGTAGGTAAATAATAAATAATTAGCTTGTAAAAATAAAAATATATGATCTCCTTTTGCGGATTAACACTTCAAAAAGTGGCTCAGAAGTAGATTTTTATTTGTTTGATACACTAATGTTCGGTATTGAGGAAATTTAGATTAGTCAAATTTCTTGAAAAATATTGTGAGCAAAAGGTAATACTAATGCTTCCAAACAAAGACTCTAATTTTTAGTATCGATTACCAGTGGCGTAACGGAGAACTTTTGGGTCCCCCTGCAAAGTCAGGTTTGGGGCCCCCATGTTGAATTTTACAAAGGGTAGGCACTTGCGTCAGTCAGGCTTTGGGCCCTTTTAGAACCCTGGCCCCCCCGCGATGCGGGGGTGCACGTTACGCCACTGTCGATTACATAAGCATACATGTATTTGAGGACTGTGAATTTATAAGAAAACGCGCTTTGCAAGCATGTGCGCAAAACTCCTGTTTTCCTTTGTTCGAACCCTTTGGTGACTATTACGGTGAATTTTTTTCCTACAAAATTCAGCGAAATTCTGGAGCAAACTGTTAAAAATGACTAAACACTAATGTTTGGGTAAGGGAGTTTGGAAGAAAATCGTAGGAATACTCAAAGCGGTCCAGCCTCAAGTGCACCTTGATAGAGACTAAACTGAGTGCAATTAACAGATACGGTTTAATGAGACCATATTCGTTTGGAAAAGGTCTAAAAGCGGTCTTTCAAGAGCCACAATGGTCAATGAAGATCGTTATTTGCCTACGATGAGGCATCTTTACAGCTGTACAACAACTTCTCAGCTATCTCGTGAATTTCATGTGGACCCAAAGTTCCAGAGTTATTATTTGCAGAAAGCTATATGAGAAAGGCCTACAAGTATCTTCATTAAAACTTACTACTAACGTATTCAGTATACATTGGAGCATGGATTAATAAGAGATAATTCTATTTCCGATAAATCAAATATATATATATATATTATTGTAACTAGTGATTATCGATGTATCTTCATCTGAAGGGAATTCTAGAGGGAGATCGTATGGCACAGACGTTTGACAATCTGACATGTTGGATTGACACACAAACCTCCATTTCTTTGACAGAAACAATGTGACAGTTTGAAACGAACCAGATAGGGCTTGGGAATGAATTATAAGTCGACATCATTATAAAACAACTTTTATCTAATCTAAAATCTTAATAGCTAGCATTCAATAGGAGCGAATCCTAACCTAACTCAAATCCTAACCGATAATATCAAAGATACAACTAACTTTATATGAAGGTTTGAAAAACGGTCTAACAGAAACTTAATCTAACATAAGAAATCACACAAGTCTTAATCTACTCGCTAATTTTAGTTATAAGTAAACAAAGCCAATCTTTACACTTACAGTCTTAAATTTTCTCCTCGTAATCTCAACATCCTATCCAATCCGCCTTCAGTTCATTTTAAATAGCAAACCTAATTTGCCTATATCACGGTTCTTTCTCAAGGTAAGGTTTTCAAATCAATCAAACAATTCAAAAAATAAATTTCCCTTGAGGTTAGTTTGAGAACGCATTGAGAGAGATAGATCCCTACGAGCCTTAAAGTATAAGGATGAACTTTTGGAGCTCTTTTTGTGTTTTCATTTGTAAAGTTGATCTCGATATCATTTTTATAAATGACAGCGCTCGACCACATAAGGTTTTTCTCACAACGAACTTCTGGAAAGTCAAGATATTCACTAGATGAATTGGCCAGCCATTTCTTTAGTCTTCAACCTTATAGATGTCTTAGTTGCTGGAGAAGAGGCATACTACTGCATAAATTCAACATGGACTCATATATTTTCTCACTTCTAGAACGAACTGATGTTGAGAACATTGTATATAAAAGAAAGAGAACAATGTTCCTTATTATCCCATATATTATTCCGTCTTGTAATTATTCTTTTAGACTTCTCTGGCTTAACGAACTACTTACATGATCAAGATGTGTATCATAATAAAAGAATTGTATTTTTTATGTATGTACAAACCTAAAATGCAAACCTCTATGTACAAATCTAATTTAATTAAATTATATCTAATGCTTTTGGAGATAATCAACCAAATTGAAAATTCTCTTAATTTTGAGTCCGATTACAGTAGAGGACAAATAAAATTCGCTTGCGATGCTCTTTTTCCATTCTGTGCATATCAAGGAAAAATAGTTAAAAATTATATTAGAAAAGAAAAATTCAGCAAAGGAAATTAGAGAGAGAACATCTAGTATACCAAAAAAACCCCCTCTTTCTATTTTTAATATAAACATTCTAAGCGCACAGCGCATATACTTTTGGAAAACACACATCACTTAAAAGAATTTTTCTTCTTTTATTAAGTTTAAACAGTGGCGGAAAGAACAAAAAATCATTGAAACTCACCACCAACAACTCTAATACATCGCATGATTTCTAATAACTGCTGCATCACTAGTAATCATACGATATCATAATTTGCAAAGTCATAGTTTTGTGAATGAAAAAAAGATTGGATTATATGTTCTCAATGTTGCCTGAATGAAAACCCAAAATAATTCGAATAAAATATACGAAAATAAATTTCTCTTGTTTAAATTTTGAATTCAAAACTGGATAAAATTTTAATCTAGGAAAAACAACGGTAAGAACATTATTTCTACAAAATAATTGTTCTGTTGGAAAAATTTATCAGTTGCTTCTGATGGGCTCCCTTTTGACAGTCAAGCTTTTTGAAAACACGGCAAGTCTCCAAATTGGACAGCCATTTCATTGGTGGTACCATCTAGTGGCAGATCACGCTGCCAAATTTTTGACGCTTGAATTTATTCGATTCAAGCTCTCATCGAATGCTAATATTTCCATGATTTAATATAACCGAGAGTACCAAAGCCAAATTGATACTGAAGGGATGTTTGCCCCATATTCATGCCCTACGATTTTCGCATCTGCAAAAATCGTGGTGTATTTCTCTCGAGCTTATGCTACTTTTTATTGAAATTACTTTATATTCAGTTTTTATGTGCAACTGTATTTTATTATGAAGGCATGTTTAAATACAATTGTGTGTGTGTGAATTAAAGTTATTAAATCAAAAAAATCTAAAATATAAACAATAAACGCTCCTCTACAGCGGACCACGGTTAAATTATCAAAAGTTGACCGGTCCATGGCGATAAAAAGGCTGGGAAACATTGCTCTAAGACACCGAACACGTTAAACTTTATCAGTAAATGCTCTTCTTAGGAAAATGTAATGCTTTAACGGATCATTTATTTCCAGCAAAAGTATATTAAAATGTAAGATTTGTGATTTATATATTTAAGAAAAGAAACTCATTTAGCCTTTTTATTAGATTACATTAATTTTATTTATAACACCATTCTTTTTTGGTGGGAAAATTACTTAGTCCCTCCCCCTTTGGGGCTATAAAAAGGTAAAAAATTATTATTACTTTTTATTTTCTTTTTGTTTAATATTTATAAAATATATTTTGTAAATGCTACAAACTGGAAAAAAGAATTGTATTTTATAGCTTTTTGATTCATAAATGACAAATTGCAATATTATTTTCAATAAAAAATTTTTAAACGATCAGACAACGTCGTGTTCTCTTTTGATGTGCCTTTGAGCAGTGTTCCCCAAACTTTTTATCGCCGTGGACCGGTCAACGTTGGATAATTTTACAGCGGCAGCTGAAGGGGAGGACGTTGATTGTTTGTATTTTATATATATTCTTTGCTTTAATAATTTTATTTTAATTGTATTTAAACGTGCTTCAGAATAAAATACAGCTACACCAAAAAGGAATTTTAAGTGATTTAACAAGGAATATAAAGTGATTTTCACAAAAAGTAGCTCAAACTCAAGAAAAATATGCCGCAGTAAATGAAATGGAAATAATTAAATGTTTCTTGTGGGGACCGGTAGTATTTGATCCACGGACCGGGGGTTGGAGACCGCTGCCTTAGAGCACGAACGACAGCGCCTTCTGTGTGTGTACCCTAAAATTGGAATATGGTTACTAAATATAGAATTTCACTTTCTCTGGAACAATTTTTTTTATTTCCCAGGAAACTTTTGGACGTGCTTTTCATTTCCGACTTGAAAACCCTGAAATCAATTGCTGTACTAGCCGAAGACGGGGACCTGGTTGGTCTGGGCAATTGTCAGATCACTGAGGAAGTAGAAGATTTGATGTGTGTATGTGGTGGTGTGGGGAAGGAGGTATCAAGGTGTCTATGGGCTTATAATGTTTTAAAAATTTTATTAAATTATTAATAGATAGCAGCACAAAAGAAATTGGTAAAATAGATTTCCATGGACATTTAAAAATCAATGTAATGTGTGGCAACAATACATACGGCAGACTTATAAAGGGTTAACAATACTCAACAATTAAATCAAAGTTACAATTAAAAATCGGAAGAAAAACACTAATTTTTTCTTTATTAATTCAGGACATGTTTATTTTTAATGAAAATTAATTTTTACATCGTCAAATAAAAACAATCAGAGATGGAACTTTTCAAGGATTTGACATAAAATACTAGCTTGAAACAATGCATAACAGTTCTAAAAATGTAATGCATTGGAAAGATTTCGCAGTGTAGGAGAAAATAAGGAAAATAAATGTTAAGAATTTTCAAAACATATTACAGGGAATTTTTTAGAAATTATTGTTGGTCTTTTGCACTTTATGGTAAATATTATTAACACACAGAACTACTTTTGATATACAATTCTAAGTAAGTGCTTAGGACTTTTTTCTCTATGTGTGAAGAATGGAATTCTAAATTCAGAAAAAGAATTTTTTCAAATTTTTCGAATATCTCATGATAATAATAGTAACTTCGCTATTGCTGAAAAATCTTTTTAAATTGATCCAAAATTCGGTACATTTTTTATTTGCGCATAGCTTAAATATTATAAAAATTTATATATGAAAAATTCTTAAATTAAGTTTTTCGAATTAGAAAACTTTTTTGAATAAAATTACCAAAACATTTTACAAGATTTGCATACTGAAAATCATTTTTTTTAAGTTTTATTTAATGCGAACTGTGGCAAAATGTTAAAGATGTTATTTCGAGTTCTTATGCTTCCGTTAGTCAAAATTTCAGCTTGTTTCATTGCAAAATTATTTGCTTATAAAGCGTGATTACAAAATAAAAGAAAAAACATCCAATTATGTTCCATCACCGTATGCAGATTTCATCAAATTCAAAACAAGGAAAAAAATATTACTCTACAGTTTACAGACTTCAATAATGATACCATTGTTTTCTAAAATATGATAAAATATTTCACTCAAGCAGATTTGTAGAATTGTATTACATTTTAAATAAATAAATTTTTATCCTTTAGTATTTTCTAGAAAGAACCGAAGTGAAGTTTAAATAATTCATATTAAGGTATCCGACTACGTTCGGAACCGTGATTTTAAAAAAGCTCATAAATGGATAATTTTCATGATATTTAGTGTCACTCAGATTAGAATACATGCATAAAATTGTTTTAAGAAGATTTTGACAAAAAAAATTATTTAAATGTAATATTTTGGCAAAAAATTAACTTAGAATAATCTTTTTTTCCAAATGTTCTCCTTCTGTGAAAAATGGTTCTATTGTAATAATATTTTGCCTGTATATAGCTCAGACCTCTCTACAGAGGCTCAACTAGAATGTTTGAAAAATTCACATTATTTTCAGAGTTACCACCAATTGAAATAATTATTCGCGTTTTTTTCTTAAAATTGCTCCCCTCTGCTGTCGTAAAATATGAATAAACCCACTTCTAAGTTATGTATTTCAAAAATTCTAGTTGAGCCTCTGAACAGAAGTCTGAGCTATATACTGGGAAAATATTATTCTAATAGAAGCATATTTCACAAACGGAGAACATTTGGAAAAAAGATTATTCTAAGTTAATTTTTTGTCAAAATATTCTATTTAAATAAATTTTTTTTGTCAAAATGTCCTTAAAACAATTTCATGCATATATTCTAATCTAAGTGACACTAAATATGGAAATTATCCATTTATGCGCTTTTAAAAATCACAGTTCCGAACGTAGTCGGATACCTTACATTTCATTGTTTAGGTGTTTTAGTTATTATTTGTATTATTGAGAGAGAGTCTAACAAAATGAACAAAATTTCAGTCAGTAGATTAAATCGTCCTATCCAAGCTATAAGAAGAATTCGGAATCAACAGAATTTGGCTGATTTTTTGAGATTCGTCGCCAATAAGTCCGGTATTGCTTCAATAAACACTCTCCGATAAACAGTCATTCAATCA
Source organism: Trichonephila clavipes (assembly GCA_019973935.1). NCBI lineage: Eukaryota > Metazoa > Arthropoda > Arachnida > Araneae > Nephilidae > Trichonephila > Trichonephila clavipes. Next base: position 494,645 of record BMAU01017445.1, read on the forward strand.
ACCGAATACTTGTTGTCCTACAAATCTATACCGTTGATCATATCGTGCCAAAATATTGCAGGAAGCTTCGCTGGTATATAAAAGGAGTCGTAAGCATATCTCCACGAGAAAAAATCTCAAATTTGTTTTGAGAGATATTTTTTTAAAAAATGCTGAAGGATAGTTTTGTGTGTGTTTGTTCAAAGTTGCCAAAGGCCAATAATAGAAAATCGTTCCCGTTCAATTTTAGAAAACAATTACTGCATTTGGCACGACATCGTTTAATTGGACAACGTTTAAGAAAAGGTTTTGCTGAAATCGACTTTTTTGGGTGGAGGGGGTGCATTATAAGCACAAAAAACAAAAAAGTCCTGTTTGCTAGCTATAAGACGCACAGACTTAAAATTTGGTAAGTATGATATTTTTGGTAACTAGAGATTTACTAAGAACTTGTTTTTGGGAAATCTTCTCTCAAGGTGTGGTAGCAAAGGGTTAAAGGGAGGGGCGCAATGGATAAAAAGAACTGTTTCTGAAATGCTAATCCCACATACTTGAAATTTGGTTAGATGTTTCTTTTGTTGAGTAGAGATCCCCTAAGAACTGATTTTTTGGAAACCGACTCCTATGGGAAGTTGCGGGGAAATACTGGGAAGTAAAGATAAAAAAATATCTCGTTTTTTTCAAACTACTTGACCTACAGTAATAAAATTTGGCATGCTTGTTTCTTTTTTTTTAAGTTGAAATCTGTTAAAAAGGAGTCATACCGAAATCGATTCTCGAGGGGATTACGGGGCATATTAATAATTTAAAAAATTTTGTGTTTGAACTTTTAGAATTAAACTTGAAATTTAACCCTGAATATTTTTTTTAGTTGAGATTTACTAAAAATGGGTTTTGCGGAAATCGATTATCAAAGGAGGTTTCAGTTATGTAAAAAATAAATATATTCCTGTTTTAGAAATTCAATTCCTGCCCTTTTTAAATCAAGAGGTGAGGGTTAAGGAATGTTTTTCAATACAGTCGAAAACTTTATGCTAGGACATAGATATCAATAATTTATATATACTTGTATATATATAAGCAGTATATACTCATACAACTTCATGAAATACTCAGTGAAGCGGGCGGGGAACGGCTGATATGTTTATATATTTTCAACATTTTCTCTCTTTTACGGTTACATAATATTCTTTAACGTCATTCTCTATAAACAAACAATGCTTTCTCTAGTTACAAAACAAGCTGTTAATGACGGTTCTAATAATTTTTACTTATAGTTAAATGGCGACAATGTCACCAAAGCTGGCTCATCACTTGTGAATAGCTGTCTTATTATTCAAAGTAATTCTTATTACTCGTAGAATCAAGACTTGCATTCAGGAACAAATAAGGTAATGGAACTGTTTCGTTTAATAATAGGCAACCAAAACTAATTTAATATCTTTCCATAAAGCTTCATATAAATGTAAAATATATTCATATTAGAATAAACATAGTTTTACGCAGAATTTTAGCAATAAACTGTATTAAAATACATGGTAATATGTGTTTGGCTTTTTAATATTAATAAATTTCATAACTTTAAAAATAAGGGTATTTATACGTATTATACCGTCGACCAATTCGCTAAATAAAAAGACATCGCCAAATGCAGTGATATGCTGCCAATAATGGAAAACTGTTCCCATATTTATAAAAACACATTAATCTTATTCGCGCATACCATGACAGCATTTGGGGAAGTCTTTTGAATTGGCGAGATTGGCAGAGGTATATTACGCAAGAACCGAAATAAGTTTTGCCTACTTATACATATTATTCGCATTGCAGAAACAATTAAAAACACTGTAGCTGATATCCTTTTCAAATGACATAAACTTTGAACATTAACTAACGTTCATTCATTTTAAATCTGTTTTTTTTCTTTTATAAATTAAAAATAAAAGTTAAATTTAATTAAGTACCGTAAAATCCGGTGTATAACGCGCACTTTTAACACAAAAAATAAAAACGAAACTTAAGGGTGCGTGTTATACGATAAGCATAAAAAAGAACTTTTGCTTCTAAATACTCGTATATCAAAATACTGTTTATTTAAAAGAAATAACTTGCTTTATGAACTAAAAGAGTTGAAGTTCTAGAAGTATACTATTTTTTCAAAAGTCCGGGATAATACCTCGAATAAATGTCTTAAAAATATAACAGCAATGTATACTATTATTTCAGATTTCTTCGTAAAAACGGAGGTGCGCTTTATACTGCGAATATACCTAAAAATTTAAAAAATCAGCTTGAAATATATGTGTGCGTTATACATCGGTGCGCATTATATGCCGTATTTCACGGTAATTAATTTTTCTTTCACGGTTATTCTAGAAATATTTTATATTTTAAAACCTCTTAAGCAATTAACTGATAAATTTTTCAGTATTATTTCCGAATGAAATCTGTCATTAAAATTTCCAATAGATAATTATTTTTAATTACTTTTTCTTTTAGCTGAAAAGATTTTTTTTTAATAAAAGTATTTGATGATCAAAAAGAGTGAACTTTTAATAAAGTAATTATACTTCTTAATAGTGATCAATCACCATGACTAATAAAATTTTGGAATGGAGAACTCTTTGATTAAAAGGAAGTAATAAAACAAATACATAGAAATTAACTCTCCTCCACACAAAAAAACAAGACATTTTTAAAAGATTTAAAAGGGAATACAAAAACTTTAAATAATTCAAAGATTTTTAAATTACTTGAAACTTATTCCCCTTTTTAATTTCACTTTTAAGTTTTCTTTCTTGAGCAGTTTGCAAGAAATCAGTTTAAAACTTTTTTTAAACTTATACCGGGCGTAAAATTAATCATTAAGCCTTTAGGTTAAGTGATTCATTTTTAGTTTTCCGCTTTCATGGACATATTTTGCGTCTTTTCTAATGTATTTTTCCAGTATCTCTGTGATGATTCGTCATTGAATTTGAAAATTTTTTTTGACAAATGATCGAAAAATAAAACGTAGTCTGAAATATTTTCGCATAAATTTTTAAATATTTAAAAAACACCAATTTATAAAGTATTGTGCACTAAATATAAAGTCTCGTAAGGAATAAATTTTTTAACTTCAAAAAGTTTCAAACTTATCATTGCTTAAAAACAAGTAATACATAAAAAAAAAATTAAGTCAATTCCTACTTTGAATGGATAAATAGAAAGTATTTTATTATGATTGAAAATTTGAACAAGATATATATATATATATATATATATATATATATATATATATATATATATATATATATATATATATATATATATTATATATATACCAATATATCATATATATATTATATATATATAAATATATATATTTATATATATTATACATATATATATATATATATATATATATATTTATATATTTATATATAGGGAAAAAGTGAATTAATAGAATAGGAATTGAAAAAAAAAGCATGATTTGTTTGCATTGTTGTAACAATGGACACCCAGTTTGGCTACTTTGGCTGAAAAACCGGTTTTCGTCGTAAACTTTTGTCATTGTTTTAACAGTTACATTGTTACAACAATGAAGACGATTCTAAGTTGGCGTCGAAAACCGGTATAATTTATTTAATTATTGAATAACTATTTGAAAAAACTTATTTTGGTATCAAGAATCATCCACTACAAGTTTTAAAAAAATTATTTGAACTTGATTGGATGAATAGAAAGTATTTTATTAACGATTGAAAATTCAAACAATATATATATATATATATATATATATATATATATATATATATATATATAGAGATATATATAGAGAGATAGAGAGAGAGAATGAGTGAGCTAATAGTAGGAATTGAATTAGAGACAAGAATCTGCCCCGAGATTTGAAAATCTGACTCGAATTAAAATCCTTATTTTAGAAATTATTAGTACTATCAAATTCAAATTCAAGTCTATCAAAATTAAATGTATGTATTTATTTTTAAAACGTACTAAGAAAACTCATCACACAAAAAAGCTTATATTAATCTCATAACTATTTTAATTCTTTGAAGCTTTATGAAAAAAAAATTAAATATACTGATTTTTAGAAAAATAAATACGAGTATTTCAATAAAAAGTAATGTTATAGTAAAATTATGAAGTTCTTAAATAAGACTTTTGAAATTCATATTACTGTGCGAATAACTGTTTCTGTGAGTGTGTGGGATGGCACAATACTTTTACTCAGAAGGGAGTATATTATTAAATTAGACTAGCAAATATTTATTAAAATGTTACTGTTGTAATATTTGTTTTTAATTGTAATAAAATTACACTAGATTGATACTAATATTGCTGAATAATATTTAAATGGCGAGTTTCTTTAAAATAACTAACATATACGTCCAATTAACTTATTTCATTCCTCCCTATTAAGGATTATTTTTTAAAATTCCGAATTAAGTATACATTCATTTCAAAAATTCTCTGAACAATTTTTTTTAATAAGAATACCTCTCATCCTTTTTAAATCTGTTGTTTACTTGAATAATTTAAGAGCTGAGTATAAAAAAAGGAAGGGCTCTCTCTTTTTAAAAATTTACCTTAAATAGACAGAATCCAAGAAAAGAAGGAAAATCCTGTAGAAAAATTAAATTGTTCCCAATTTAATGTTGGTAATAAATGCTTTTGTTAATTGTTTATACAATGAATAATTACAGGCACATATAAATTTCTCCTTTCTATGTTTTCAAGTAGAATGTACATATAAATTAACTAAAAAATTACAATAATATATAAACTAGAAAACTTCTAATAGCTATACTTATAATTAGAGAAGAGAGAATTTACTTATAAATTAACAAAAAATGACAATAAAATACAAATTAGTAAAGTTCTTAGAGCTATACTTACTTGATAATGAAATTAACTAAAAAATTACAATAAAATACAAATTAGTAAAGTTCTTATAGCTATACTTACTTAATAATGAAATTAACTAAAAAATAACAATAAAATACAAATTAGTAAAATTCTGAAATCTATACTTACTACAGTATATACAGATTGTAATTCCCCATTCTCATTTGGCTCTAAGTAATTCCCTTTCATGGTGGAGTGTGTTAAAGAGATGCGTTTACGGAACGCTCTCTAGAGTCTTTCCGAAGAAGAATACGCTTATTTTCCCATGAGGATAAAATAATTGAGAAGTTGTGATGACGCTGATAAAAGGTATTTGGAAATACTAATATATTGATGTCATTTCATTTTATCTTTTGTGTAAAATGGTTTCTAAAATTACCATAATATTTGCTCTGTCATCGGAATGAATTAAAGGGGATGAAATCCTTTTTGGAATATGGAAAGCATTCACAGCTTCGGGGAAAAAAGACAATGCTGTTTGAAATGAGTTTCATTTATTATTTTTTTTTAATGATTACCTCTCGTAGGACAAAAATGCATTGTCTAGCAACAATATATATTCTAATGTTTAATGTCATTTTTTGAACTGTTATGTGTTGCATAAATACACAGTCGGTACATCAATAACAGAAGCTGTCATATAACATAACATGTTTACATTTCAGTTTCTGAAATGAGTACTGAGTGAGAGAATATTAACGTCGCACTATTCAGCTACTCGAAGTATTTTGGCGACGGACCTCGTAATTGTGAACCATGGTCAAATGACGAGGACCACACCTGAGCTGCCCCAACTCCCTCTCCTAACTTCCACACCACACCAACGTGGGGACGTTTGAGCCTCGACAGATTTAACGTGTGTCACTCCCTTACACGGCGGTACTAGGCTCGAACACATGACACGCCGGCCACGAGTCTTACCTTCTCCATTAGGTTACCGCGGCCACGAAATGAGTACTGAATGGAAGCTGAAAAAAGTTTTGAAAGGTGAATTTATTATTTTAAATCATTGGACAAGTGATTTTCATAGCATCCAAAGAGTTTTTAGAACGTTCCTCGCAATTTTGAACATCGATCGATCGAATGACGTGGACGACACCTCAGGTGGCCTTCTCTCCAAACTACCACAGCATGCAACCGGGAGGACTTTCAACCTTGACATGTTGCTTTTGAAGACTCTCCTTGAAGAGGGATTGAGGCACGTAAATACTGTTGGGGCTCAATATTCTCCCATTGGTCTGGTGTAGTAGTTTGGAGAGGGATGTGCCAGCTCGGGTGTCGTCCTCGTCATTTGACCGTGGTTCAGAATTACGAGGCACTTCAGCAAAAGCCCTCGTGTTGCTTTATAGTGTGACGTTAATATTACTTGAACTCATGAACTTTTCACCCTCGACATGTTTAACATGCATCAGCCATTGTACACGGTAGGTTTTCAATGGCTCTGGGGCTGAAAAAGTCATGGCCAAGAAAAAGAGGAGTGGCATAGCTGTGACGCATTTATTCACCGACATATACGGTACTTAATTTGAACGGTTTTTAAATGAAAACAAAAAAGGTTTGGGGGAAATTATTCCGATTACTTTGCATTTACCATTTTTAAGTTAACATCATATTAATGAAAATTTATTGAAAGTTTTTTGTTAGGTTGAAAACTGCGCGAACTTGGTTTTTTTTCATTAAAGACACTTGCACTGGGAGAACATTGCGATGTCAAAGTACAATTTGAAAGTCCCTTAACCATACTCCGAGAGAAGTCACACCCTCAATACTAACGGGTCCCGTGGGTTGATTCAGTCATCCCAATTCATTTTTTTATACTTATTTTCATTGCACGTGATAAAAATCGTAATGGCAGTGAATAATTTAGTTAAGAGAAAGTATATTTACGTTCTTTTAAGAGCTTGTCAATTTTTCTTTGATAATTTGAGAAAAAAAATCCAATCAAACTGAACTAAAATGTTTTAAATATGTATGATTTTAATACACAAATTACAGACACTTTTTACTAACTTTACAGGATTGATATTTGCCGACAAAAATATCCTATTTTGTTCAAGTTGTTGTAATTTTATTGTACTTTGAGGATTGACAAATAGTATATTGAACTTTTCTTTCTTGTGTTTTTTTAGCAGGATGCAGAGTGTCTTGTGGTACACTTGTGGCTTCATATCCTATTTGGTGGAGTTCTTCACGTTTTAACGGATATATCCATGAACCTTCCATTAATCCTCTTGGTGTAAAATTATTCCTTTTCTGTTGAAAACGTTTCCTTGAAGAAGAAAACTTGATTTATTAAAAGGAGTTGTTCTATTTAAGCGTTGGCATTTAGGTACGCTATGTTAGTCGATGGATGGTCGATAGTTGTTAATTGGAGTTAAAAGTGATTTAAATTGTGAACTAGATTTACGACCGGAAGTCGTAAAATTAAGAAGGATATTTGAAGGAAATTGAAGTGTAAGCGTTAAGAGTGCTCCCAGAGTAAGTTAAATAAACTTTAATTATATATTAGTAGCCTTAAGCCACGCCATTGCTCTTCTAATTATTTATTGCCTTTCCTACCTTTAGTTGTGTTGATTAAGAAAAGGGATAGTTAAAATTGCGTTTAAAACTTGCTATGGCTGATCTTTGCTCGAAGCCTCAAATACCAACAACCTCTAGTAGGTTGTTAAAAGGTAGCATTTACAAATTTTCCTTTCAACTCAAACGCTTCATATTCATCTCATTTCTGAAATTTATTTTCGCCATCAGGATTAATATCTATTATTTCATCGAGTTCTTCCCTTGCTTGATCAGTTTCCACTTCATCCAATAGAGACAACACAGATGCTCTATTTCTTTTTTTATATTCTGTTCATTTACATTTATATAAACCATGATGATTCATACAAACCAGCTTTCAAAATCACAAAGTCATTCACAGGGGAAACATGTAGTCCAATGCTTCCAATGCTTCTCAAACTTTCAATATTTGCGACCCAATACTCAATCATAATTTTCATCGCACCCCCTCCATACAATAACAATGCATTAAATTCAATAATACTTTACTTTGCCGCTAAAGCTACAATACGACTTTAACCTCTTAAGTACCACCGGCGTATATAAATAAACGTCCCGCTCATCCAAAGCGTTAATTGACCCAGACGTATATATATACATCTTTCCGAAGTACGATCTTTTTCTGTGTTCTGTTATCCATAACATTATTCCGAAGGCTTTGGAATGTAATAAAAGGACCTTCACAGTGTTTACGAAGGATTTTCTTATTTCAGAGAATTTGCTTATTTATTCCTTATCCTTCTCCCCCAATACATCACACACGTGTGCCTACGTGGAAAAATGATGGCAATTGGAGAGATAATCGCGTAACTTTTAATCCACAGTTAAGAAGTTCATTATACACCGTACAAGTTATCAAGATAAACGTTAATTTTTGTTTTTAATTTTTTATAAGACAAGGCCATGGGAAACTGGTAATTATTAAACTTGTTACTAACTTAGTATTGTTAAACAAATTATAAAATACATTGTGAAAAACTGATACATTATAAGTGTATTATATCAGAATAAGTGTGTATTTTTTATTTTTTTTATTATGTCAGAATGTATTTTGTTTGTTTATACTTTCGGTAAATTAATATTTTTTAAAATAATCTTTTGTTTTCGACTGCGCCCCCGTTGAGTTATCATGGCCCCCTAAGGGGGTGCGACCCACAGTTTGAGAAACGCTGATGTAGCTTGTTCATTAAAAAACTTAGGAACAAAAGGGGTCGCTCGAGAAACTTAGTCACCCTAAGTACCTTAAGATTGTAAAATATAATTGCCACTCCCAAAAAAAAAAAAAAAAGGAGGATATGTGACAAAGACATTTTAGTTCACATGAAGACTGTCATACAAGAGGATACTGACAGGTTCATTTGTAACAGTGTTCCCAGAATTTAAGAACTCGTAAGCCTGGGGTGAGTCTGTGCCCCGTGCGAACGCTCCCTGAGCATAAATTCATAAAATTATCACCAAAATAAGAAGCAAGTGTTAATACCAGATTTCATTCCATCAGAAGATAAATCGACTATAGTTATTGAAGTGTAATATGTGGCTAATACCTCAATCAATGAAGCTCCGCCTATGAGAAACATTCATGAATTTTCTGTTGGTGACTCGAATAAGGAAATTACACCTACACAAAAGCAAAAGAAAATAAAAAAAGCGTAAGAATTCCAGTGTTTCATAGCTCTGAGAAAATGTGAAGAATGATTTGCATTTCTTTTTCATCAAGTTATATTTATTTTAAAGGTTATCCGTTTAAATTCTTTTATGTTTTCTATTTGTCCGGAATAAGTTGTTCATGTGTTTATACTTCTGTTGCTCTTATTTATGTAGAACTTTGTTAATTTATGTTTACATGTCTTTTATTGCTTCTTTTCACTTCAAATACTTTTAATATTTAATGATGTTTTTAATTTCATAAATGAATTGAAAAAATATATACACCAAAAAGAAAATTTAGATACATTAAAATGACTCTAAATATTAAAGCATCATATTGGATAAAAAGAGATTTTCACATATCACCATAAATCTTCTTTTATACAGTTTCAGTTGGCCCTATTTTTTGAACAACGTATGCTATGTACAAATCAAGGGCTACAAACTTCTAAATACCTCCTATATTTCTCAAAGACTCGATTTTTCTCAGTTAGATAAACTAGTAGACTTACTGTAGAATTTCGAGTTTGTGCTACAGCCCTTTATCAATAAAATGTGTTGAGGGTAATCAATATGATAAAACAACTAGACAGTCTGCATAGTTAATTCCGAGGACTCTTCACTTGGAAGATTTTGAGTCAGATCTAATGCGAAAGCAAGTGTAAAAACCCTTTAATTAATCACAGAAATAAATACATCGTGAAGACAATTATTGATCAAGAATCTTATAATTATGAGAGGAAGATAAACAACTGTGAACTGTTACAAAAAATTAAATTTTATTTATCTGATTAACTAGAAGAGATTCAAGTCACACAATCCTTATAAACCTTCACTAGATCTCCATCAAACTTGGAAGATCCTTCTTAAAATTAACTAACTAGAAGCAATAGTAACATGGTAGGCCTACATAAGAATAATTTTATGTAGTATATCACTTCTGCATATCACGTTTTTCCTCTGTAAGCAGATGCAGGACCTATTCTAAGGTATCGGCTACCCTTGTGCAGAGACCTTGTGCGTCGATCCTCCAGAGAATTTTTTATATTTCGACTAATACTTAACGTTGGCTTCCTCTACGTGTATAACTCCTCTACCTACATAAGAGTAAAAAGTAAAATATTAATAAAAATGCAAACGACTTAAAAATTATTTCTTTCCTCTATTTTGTTTTTAATTGTAAGGCTATTATTAAATTTAAAAGCTTTAAATTTCCCCAAATGTATAATGAATTCAAACACTCCTGTGTCTTAGGTAATATATTAACCATATTAGATAATTTCGTAAAGTAACTATCGCAAATATCATCGTAGAGACACCTTTGTTAAGTGTCGATCCACAGTCGGCTACCAGTGCCACTAAGCAACAAAAGCCTTTTCTATTGCGGTATTGCTGACTCTGCTATCAAATGAAAGATGTGTGTAAAGAAACGACATTAATGGACAATGGGCTCACGGACTGCACTAACATTCTATTTTTCTTGCTCTATGCCATACTATCCAGGGAAGTCTTAAAGTATGGGCCAACTGGCAACGGGCCCAGGGCTTTTGTCACAATGGGGGTCTCGTCTCGTTCTCGATTCAGTCTTAATAAGAAAGTTATTCGAATAATTTCTACGATCAAATGTTATTTCTGGTTATATTCTCCAAAAAACTGGGAATTTCGGACGATACGTCAATTGGCTGCATGTGATGACCGTCATCCAGTAGTGCACACAAAAATATTTCAAGGGGGGGAGGGTCCGGGGTCGAAAGTCCACCATTTTGGTTCCATGCTCCAATACGCCACCCAACACATTTTTTTTGATTTTGTCGATTTTGGGGGACAAAAACAATACAAAATTAATTATTGAATAAGTAAATAGCATTAATTAATAAAATTAATTATTAATAACAAATACATAATTAAATTTTACGTAATATATACATAGTTAGCCAATCGAAAAAAAAATCAAGGGCTATGGGGGGTCCGGACCCCTAGGTCCCCCCCTTGTGTGCGCCACTGTCGTCATCCATGTATAGACTTTGGTCTACCACCATACACCCTCATTATTCATTCAGTTAAAAGGCAGCAGTCAGTCGAGCCGGTTTGTGCGATTGTAAATCATGTGCACTTATTTGATTTGGATTATTGTTTGTACGAGTATTTGACAACGTATTCTATGCACTGTCATCTTTTAAGGGTCATAGAAGGGGCCTACATTTGTGTAGGGGCCAAATATTTACTTCTGTGTAGAGACCCAGGGCTCCAAGAAGTCTTAAGACATCCCTGATGTTATCGGGAAAAATCCGGACTTTTTTTGATTTTTCAATAACTATTTAGAATTCGGCATATTTATCCAACACATAAAAGTTTTATTTTAATAAATTCATAAAACATTTTGCTTAAGGGATAGAATTATATGTGACCACCCGCATGTGAACGAATTTTTATAGCCACCGAATTCTTTCCTCACCATGCCTGTACTGAAGATAAGTGGTCACTAGAGGGCGCTTCTGCTGCTTAGAATAATCAGTTACAGTAATTATTACAAGAGCGGTTACAAAATAAATTTTTCTTTCAATTTGCACACAAAACAAATCTTTTCCTAAAACTAAAAAAAAAAATGTTCCAGCTTTATAGATGAGAGAAGAGCTTTCTTATGGAATTTTACAGACACAATCATATCTCTTAATATTGTAAAGATATTTCTAGTGATAATAGTAGTACCCTTTATCTTTCCATAGAAATATCTAATAAGTAAAATTTACTGGGAAGTTTATTAAATTGTTATCATATCTTAAAAATACGTCAGATATTTTAAAGATACTTAAATGATATAATGAGGATATAATTTTTTTCTGGAATTTTCGGTTAAGATCTAATATCTTTTCTCCCCTTTACTTTTTTGCATTTTCTTTTAGAATGGGAAATATATTTCAAGCAATGTATAAAATATATTTATGCGGAGGTAGCAATTGTAATGAGGATGACTAAGATTTTATTCCAAACTCACATGGTACTCCACGAGGTTGCATTAAAAAGTTTAATGCCACTTCAACCACTCACCATTAAAGACATCCAATTGTTGAATGTACTTATATAAAAACTATTTTTAAATTACACAACCTTTTTATTTTCTGAAATATTCTTACAAATTCAAGAATAATATTTGAGGAGAGTAGCAACTATTCTTACTTGAACGGCACAATAGAAATGATGATTTTTTATTAATAAATCCAATGAGTAACTTATTATTTTCTAATGCTTATTTTTACGATATTTGACTTTTCAGAGAGTTTCCATTGCTTATTCTCAAAGAGGGGAAAATTTATTAGAATTGTATCATTTTTTGATAGGCTTTATAACATTCTTTTCAGGTACGTTTTAATTCAAGTTATGTTGATACTTTTTTTAGAAAAAAGAATTTACTAATTCGTAAACCTCAACCAAACAGCTAAGCTTTAACCCTTTCTAAGGCTCTATATTACTTAGTACCAATAACATTAATTTTTCATTTCCTGCTATTAGTATTCTCCCTATATCATTCAAATTTTTAATCGTTAATAAAATACACATTAAAGCTCTCAATTGAGCTGAAATTTTATATCCTCGATTATTTTTATGACAATACGATAATTTAATTATAGTTAACCAATATTAATTTTTTAAAACTAATTATTCAAAGAATTACAAATACAGCCGGGTTGGCATAGTTTTGGATGACCTTAGCGACCATTTTGACGAATTCAGTCACAACTTTAAAAAGTTTTTTTTTCACCTTTTAAAGCGCTTATTTGAGCTGAAATTTTCTTCACACTATTGTTTTGGGTGACAATACGATAATTCAATTTTTAGAAATTAAAATTAATTGATTGAAACTAATTATTTAAAGAATTACAGATACAGTCCCGTTGGCTTCATTTTTAGCGACTTGGGTCAACACTTTAAAAAAAAAATTCTCACGTTCTTTTAAAGCCTTCAGTTGAACGAAAATTTTTATACACGATTATTTTTGATGACAAAACAATACTTTAATCATAACTAGTAAAAATTAATTGCTACTCAATTTTGTGATTCTATCATATGTATATACATATTTATATTAATTGTGATCATTTGATAAAAAGTAACTAAAATAAAAAAAAATTTTGACCTAAGTAGGAATTGACTTAAATTTTTTTTTATATTCCTGTTCGTGTATTTGGGGTTATAAAAACATTGATATCACCAGAATTTTCATCAACTTCGAGAACGTTATGCAATTGGACGAAGCTTTTGGAAATGGAGGCATCGGGGATTTTTTATATCCTCAGTAATCTGGCAGTTGTCATTTCCTTTATTTTGTGCAAATTATATGTAGAAGAGATATAGGTTCTCAAGACCAACTAGGATTTCGTCTTCGGCTAGTACACCAACTGATTTCTGGATTTTCGTGTCGGAAACGAAAAGGACAATTCATAAGTTTCCTAGGCACTAAAAAATTGTTCCACATGAAATAAGATTGGATGAAGTTGGAAACCATAGTCCTATATTTTATGGGATACACGCAGATACCGTCGTTTGTGTTCTACTAAGGTACATTAAAAGAGAACATGACGTGTGTGAACTTGTAATGTTCTGTTATGAGTACCTCCGTGTTTTCCGAAATTTCATCGAAAATAATACATAGTGAAATATGTTTAACACGAAACACACGCTTAATGGAAAATATTGGTTAACATGAAATAATAAAACGGTCTCTTAACACGAAAAGATTTCCCTTCTAGGAGTGAACAAAATACGGAATATACCAACCACGCAGGCGAGATTTAAGAAGGGTGCGAAAGGAAAGAGAGATAATTTCACATGTTTCGTGGAAATGAGGTTAACGACTTTGAAATACCCTCGAAACAGCCTGCGACCCGAGGTACTTTTGTTTCTCTAAGCTACTTGAACTCCTCCCCCTGCAAAGGCCACGCAAAAAGATCTCATCTCTTATGGGTTGGCTTTGGAATTCGGTGACGAGTACATCACAGTTTGAGTAAAAATCAATGAGTTTGATTAGCCCTTTTTTTCTATTTAAAAAAAATGTTTCAAGCCCAATGACAAAGAGCTCAGGGAGAAAACAAACTGCAATTTCACTTTAAAAGAAGATGGAGTTTCTTAAGGCTATTGATCAAAAACAGATGAAAACAAAAATCTAAAGATTTTGGTATTGCTAAGTTTTGTGTTCAATTTCATTAAGTTTTTGTGGGGGTTTTTTTGTTCCAAAAATTTTGATTAAATAACTTCTTATATACATATCTATGTAAGTATAAAGTACTCTAATAAATTTAATATTGTTGAACAAACGTTTTTTTATGCAATACCCTTTAACACGAAAAAATATTTCAGCCTCCTCAGTTTCGTGTTAAACGATTTTCTTTGTAGTTATTTGTCATCTATGAAAAAAAAATTATAATATACAGCTATGCTTCCAGTTTGTAGAATGTATTTTATAAATTTAAAGTTAAACAAAAAATATAAAAAAAATTAAGTCAATTCCTTCTAGGTCAAAAAATAAAAATTGTATTTTAGTTAATTAAATATAATTAATGATTTAATATTTGAAAAAACTGTATCAACACCAAGTGTCATCCACTACAAGTTCAAAAAAATATATTTGAAGCCAAGAAAAAGTTCGTTAAAAAAACTAACTGGCGCCATCTGTTGGTTCTAGTTCTAACTTCGGCAGAAATAACGCAGAACAAATTTAAAATTAAAAATAAAATTTAATTAATGAATTAATATTTGAAAAACTTTATTAACATTAAGTGTCATCCATTAAAAGTTTAAAAAAATGTATTTAAACTTCAGTAGAATTTAAAAAAAAAGGCATTGAGAGAGAGAGAGAGTTTCCTATTTTTTCAGTAACCCCCAGCGGGTGGTTATACATTCCATCAAAGAAATAATGTTAAAAATCATATTAACTTTATTTAATCTAAAAAAAAGAGTTTCTTTTCTCAATACCAAATAAATCTCAATTCCAAAAATATTTTAACGCATCTTTATTAGAAATAAACGTACTGTTAAAGGCTAACTTAGTTGCTACGACTTTTGATTACAATGAATTACAATGATTTTAAATATTTCCAGCACGATTCGTAAGAACTATTTCTGCCTTAAATAAAAGTTTTTATTTATAAATGCGTTAAGCTTCCTCAGAAAAATTATTCCATGCAAAACATTTAGTCGTCATTCTTTTTTTAAAAAAATACATCAAACTGAGAGTTTGAGTAAATAAATTTACAATACATTTTAATTTTAATCTCAGAAAAATTATCAAAAATGTATACAAATTAAAGGAATTTAAGTCTATAGGACTACAGAAGGTGTCAAAAAAGTTAGAAATATGTTGCCTTTTTCTTAAAATCTAAGAGATGATAACACCCTCTGTGCCAGTTAGAACTGTCTGTCATGCTTGGGATAGAAAAAGCGTGTCATTGACATCCGGTGCCTGCTTATCACTGCCAAAGATTTAAATGTCTCATTCCACCTTCCCTTTTTTATTTATTATTATTATCTTTCATGATAAAATGAAGTATTACATGACATTCTCACATTCGTTACTATTTTTCATTTGTGGTTTTCCCAATTTTTTATGGTTAAAGAAATGCACACAATCCCAATATAGCACTACCTTGTTTTTATACAGCTAATTAAGATTAATGACGCTGGAAAGAGATCAGAGTATTTACTATTCAGTGTTTTTATATTCATTTTAAATATTAATTTATCTTAACATTCTCCTCAAATTCATATTTCTATCTTAGCGAACTTGGATTAAAACTTTTAATATTTAATTTTATGCAATGACACTTTTAAAAAAAGGAAATGAGATAGGTGAATTGTATTTTTAATGAAATCTTACTTAATCTTTCAAGAGTTATGTTCAGTGGTGAATACCTAGTGGTCATGGTCATGTGACTTGCGACCGACATGGTAAGAGCTCGAACCCTAGTGGTAGACCCACTGTGTATATAGGGACAGATACACGTAAAATCTGTCGCTTCTTAAAGTTCTCCCGTCAGCGTGGTGTGAAATTTCGGAGAGGGGCCAGCTCAGGTGTCATCCTCGTCGTTTGTCTATGGTTCAAAATTACGACATCCGTCACCAGTATCCCTCTTGTTGCTTTATAGTACGACGTCAATAAACACTCACTCACTCCAATGTCATCCAGTGAAGCTGGAAGGTTGTTCGTGATGCATGTATTACAACCTCATCAACACCCAATTACAACAGTAAATGACAAATGAATTATGTTTGGCAATTCAAAAAGATTTGTTCAATTGATAAGTAGAGTATAACAGTCGTCTTAAGCCTCTAATATACCAAAAAAAAATTCTAAATGGAGTTTTGCAGCTTATTTATCTTTTTGATCAACTCATCACCAAAGAAAGGAAATGCGTCAATCTATGACAGTTGCAGTGAGAGTTTTTGGGTCAAATTGTAGCAACCTTCTATAGGTTGTTGGTGTTTGGGGGTTAGATCAAAGATCAGTCTTAGCAAGTTTTAAATGCAATTTTATTTATCCCTTTACTTAATCAGCACAATTAAAGGTAGGAAATGCACTTAGTAAATAATTGCAATCGCACGGCAGGGGTCTCAGGGGTGTTAAATTTCTCTAGAGGTCTGAAAATATAAACAATTTTCAAACAGGTATAATTCCTTTAAATTTAAATTAAATAATTCGAATCTTTTGCACATTATTTATAAAGGAATGGGGCTTCAGAAAAGTATAAAATGTTTAAAATATATTCATAATTTCAAAAATTATAAGCATATGAAAATAAGAAACTTTTCTATAAGAAATATTTATTAAGTTTTACGTCGCGCATGCTATTTTCTAAAAGAGTAGGTTTAATTACTAGCTATAAGTTGATTTATAAAGACAAATGTATTCTTATTACTTTGTAGCTACTTTTATATAAATAGAATTATAACTTACATATTTTAGTAAATAAAAAACATTCATTTTTAAAAAATATTTAAAAAATTGCAATATTTTGCAAATATTTTGAAGTACAAAAGATATATAATGCTAAAATTAGATAGGGTTTAAAGAGTATGGTGTATTGTATAGTTCTATAAAGTTTTATACATCAGAGGCTAATATTTTAGAAAATAGCGCGCGCAAAGCAAAAAATACTTAAAATTTATTATAGAATTTTCATATGCTTATGGCTTTTAAAATTATTATCATATTTTGAACATTTTATACTTTTCTGAAGCCTCATTCTATTATAAATAATGTGTAAAAGATTCGAATCATTTAATTTAAATTTAAAAGAATTATACCCGTTTGAAAATTGTTTATATTTTCAGACCTCTAGAAAAATTTAACATCCCTGAGACCTCTTAAGGCTACTAACACATAAGTATGATTTACTCCAATTACTCTTGGGGCACTCTTGACTTCTACGTTAGGATTCAATGTAAGTATCCGGTCATAAATCTAGTTCACAATTTTAATCACTTTTAATCTGCCCTTATCAACTATCGACCATCCAACGACTAACTGTCGACTAACATCGTGTACCTAAATGCCAACGCTTAAATAGAAAAACTCATTTGAATAAACCAAGTCTTCTTCGAGGGAACATTTTCTACAGAGCTTATAGTTAAGAAGAATAATTTTACCCTAAGAGGATTATAATGTAAGGATTGCGGAAAGACCCGTTACAAAATTAGATTGATCAATAGATCTTTTGAAATACAATGTTCATTCTGATTACGTTCAAAAAAGTTGACACTACGCGTGTAAATTATGAAACAATGTCTAAGATTTCCTGTTATCTCGACTACTATTTTTTATACAATCATTTATTTTTATTTTTTTATCCAATAGAACATTTTCTTAGGAAATACTCCATTCGGCATCAACGACGCATGTTTTATTTCACGATCCTGATTTTGCTTATTGATTGCAAATATATATTAATTCAAATTGTGATTTCACTTAACAATTAAAATACAATCAGTCTCAAAAGTCTGCATACACCCATTAAAATTACGTATGGACAAATGAAACAAGATTTTATGTATAACAGAAGTCGTATTTATTAATTCGTATGTAAATGTTAAACACAGAAACTTTCTAGTAAAAAAAAGACCAAGAGAGCTCAAAATACAGGACAAATACATTCCATTTGGAATATACGTGTCACTAAAGTCTACATTCAGCGAAAAAGTAGTAATAGGTAGCGTCTCTAATGATGTACATGTAATCAAATCAGTACTTTGTTGGACCACCTTTTGAAGTAATAACTGCCTCCAATCTCTTGAACATCGATAAAGCAAACTTTTCTGTGATGTCAGTAGTTATATCGTGCCACGTCCTGGGTGTAATGCATTTTCTTAAAGAATCTTTGTCAGAAATGCAAGATTTTCTTATTCTTTTCTCAAGTTCATTCCATAAATGTTCAGTGGAGTTCAAGTCAGCTGATTAAGGTGGTAAATGTAGCTGCCAAGATACCTTATACAGGAGTCATTAATTCACAAACTATTGTATGCTTCAGGCATTGTCTATTTGGAAGATTCACTCTTTGCCTAGCCCTTATTTTTGTCCACAAATTGTATAATAATATCTTCAGGTACTGAAGTCGGTCCAGAGTATCTTCAATAAACACCAAATTTCCCTATCCAGCCGATGACATTAAACTTTAAACCATTACACAGCCACCACCGGGCTTCACTGTAGGTATCATGGTGTAGTGTCCTTCCTTTCATTTTTTTTCCCTATAAATTTTCCCATGACCGTCGCTTCCGAAAATGTTACATTTACTCTTATCCGTAAAGAATACACTTATCTAAAAAGTTTCGTTTTTCTGAAGATACTGTCTTACAAAATCTAAGGTTTTCTAACGATTGATTGAGATGTGTTCATCGGTTTTCTACGAGGAACTCTGCCATGATAGCCTTTAAACCGAAAAATTCTACAGACCGTCTCAGCACACATCTTTATTGATATGTGTCACAAAATGTTCCATCAACTTTGAAGTCAATAGTAGCGAATTTTTCTTGACTTTCTTAAGGGTGGGTCACTTAAAATTCTGCACCGGGGCCACTTCGCGGCTTATTAAAGATGTGACTTTTGGAATAAAAATTTGTAATAACTCTTCGAACACTTCCACGGCTTTTCCTGATTATTTTCGAGATTTCATCATAATATTTGTAATTGTTTCATAATCGGAATGACGTAGCTCTGAAATATAGAGACATTTCCTTTCCGGTAGATATCTCAAGTGAAATTTTCAGAAACCACTGACAAACATGCAGAACATTCACTTCTTATTAGAAACTACTCAAAATTAGAATTTTCTTCTTACAGTAAGCTCAAAATCATATAATCTGGTGGCTGTATTCAGTTTTTTTTTAGACATCTGATATCAGCTTTCTTGTATATTTTTCTGTTATTAAGTAGACTTGAATTTCCCCCTTTATATAAAATATTGTTATTCTCATTTATATCTTTTAAGCATAAAATAATATTTTTTTAAGGATTTTTGCTTTCGTAAGTAATTAGTTTCGTTTGAAGTATGCAGACTTTTGCGATTATATATATATATATATATATATATATATATATATATATATATATATATATATATATATATATATATATAACTGTGCGCTTTCTTCGTTTTATTATTACTTAAAACTTAATCGCGTTTTTTGAACATTTCTTTTCGAACCCGCCTAATGAAATTTAAAGCTATGTATCCAGAAATCGCAATCTATACAATATGATTACTTTTAAAAAAATGTCATTCATTGTGCTGAAGAATCAATTTACAACAATTTTAGCTTTCCTGGTAGTAAGAAATTTTCACACACTCACAGTTGATGTTTTCACAGACAGCAATTTAAAACTCAAAACACAGGAGGGAAACTATTGATTTACAAAACAGAGTTTATCAATAACTCTTTAACCAAATTTTCTAAGATATTCAAACAGTGGCGCAACTGAGAACATTTAGCCCCCCTGCAAAGTCAGATCAAAACCTGGGCCCCCAAGTTGGATTTTACAAAGGGTAAGTACTTGGCGGCAGTCAGGCTTTGGGCCCACCCCACACACACAATGTGGGGCAGTGGTGCACACAAGGCGAGGTCCTGGGGGTCCGGATCCCCCCAAAGTCCTTGATTTTTTTCCCGATTGATTATAATTCTAAGTATATAGTACGTAAAATTTAATTAATTACTTGTTATTAATGATTAATTTTATTAATTAATGCTAATTATTTATTTAAAACTTAGTTTTTTACTGTGTTTTGATCTCGAATATCGACAAAATCAAAAGGAGCATGATACAAGAATGGTGAACTTTCGATCCC
The DNA here is from genome assembly GCA_019973935.1 of Trichonephila clavipes. NCBI lineage: Eukaryota > Metazoa > Arthropoda > Arachnida > Araneae > Nephilidae > Trichonephila > Trichonephila clavipes. Next base: position 515,071 of record BMAU01017445.1, read on the forward strand.
GCCCCCCCCCTTGAAATATTCCTGCGTGTTCTACTATGTGGGGGTGCACGTTAGGCCACTGTCTTCAAGATAACTCTCATATTTCATAGTAAAGGAAATAAAATTGTTTTTATTTAATAAATCTGTTTATAAAGTTTGATCTTTAAGTTTAGAACAAAATGGGTTTATGAGTAAAAAGAAATCCGATTATTGAATCTCAGAATTTTAGATTTAGAATTAAAAAAGTAATCCTTACTTTATCTGAATTCCTTGAGCAACTTCCTGCTATAGACCTTCGTAAAGGTAATTTCCAAGTAGTTCTTACATACACACTAGTTTGGACTTGATTGAATTGCTTGATAGTAGGGATTGCAATATCGGATCAAAAGAGCAATACCAGTATTCGGTATTTTTATATCTTAATACTGGAATACCTGCTTTAATACCTGTAGTATAGAAATTTTAGAAAAAGAAAGAAAACACAAGTGTTTCTTTGTTTTATCTGACAGTTTTATTTGAGTGTGTAAATATCACAAAATATAATTTTTAACATAAATTATAACAGTATATAAAGAATCACAAAAAGTAAAGGAACACCTTATTCATTTAAATCACAAGAAAAGTGTAAATATCCAAGAATTTACCTCTAAATTCCACGTCTTCAATAAATCGATTTATCATCAGATGGCTTTGGATATAGCTGATTTCTGTATTGTTTTTTAGTTTGATGAATTTTTTTAGTTATCGCTAATTCTAATTTTTGTTTAAGAGACAATATCTTTTCCGTATCGACATTAGAATCTCCTCACTAGCGTAGCTATTCCTGAGAGGGCTCTGTATCAAAATTCCTTAGGGGCCCTTTCGCATGGCCCCTAAACATTTTAGTATTGTTTTTCTTACACATGTTGAGGCCCTTTAGCTTGGGGGGCCCGTATCATTGATACGGCGGTAACTACGCCCTTGATTATCATCATGTTCGGTAAATGGAGCGGATTCTTCTGAATGTGGATAGGTTTGTGGGTAAAAAATTTTAAGAAAACTTATTATAAACTTGATCAAATTTGAATTGGTTAGTCTTTTTCTTCTTTTTCATTCGGCGATTAGTTATTCGTTATTATGAGTTATTACTTATGAGTATATACAGTGAACCACAAAAGTGTTCGATCACTTGCAATTTCCAATAAAATTTTGTGGCCGCGGTAGCCGAGTGTTATAAGTATGAGACCGTGTCTTGCCTTGTCACGAGTTCGAGCCCAGTACCACTAAAGACCCGCTGTGTAGGGTAGCGATGCACGTTGAGAGCTGAAATGTCCTCCCGTTGGTGTGGTGTTGTAGTTATAAGAGGAGGGTGCCAGCTCAGGTGTCGTCCACGTCACTTGACCATGGTTCAAAATTACGTGGTCCGTCGCCAAAAGCCCTCTTGTAGCTGAACAGTGCGACGTTAATATTTAATCAATCCAATAGAATTTAATCTTTTCGACCAATAAAAATTAATATATTGGAATTGTAACTTTTTTTATAATATCTACAACTTGTTCTTAATGGAATGACATAATCAATTCTTTAAAAAATAGTATAACTATTTTTTTAAAAAAGTTAATAATCAAAAAGCTAATAAAAAAGTACGCCACAATAGTCTTCGTAAACTTACAAAAATCTCAGCATAGCTTTAAATATTGTTCTCTTTTTTAATTTAGTAAGTAGGATATCTTTTAGTGTCCACAACAACTTTAAACGTCCTGCTATAGATTTTATCATTTGTTTGTAATTTCTGCATCGATTTTCGACCATTCGTCTATGGTTATTGATTTTACTTCACATTATGTGTTTGTCATATTTTCTTTTTTTAAAAAATCAAAATTTCACCAAATATGTTCTATTGGGCTAAATAAAGTGATTGAGGTATTTCAGAATTGGGCGACAGTTATAGAGACCAGTAGCGTACATTGAGAGCAGTGCGCTTGGCGTCATTATCCTGTTAAAGAAATGAATGGGGGTCCGGACCCCTCCCCCCAAGCCCTTGATTTTTTTTCGATTGATTATAATTCTAAGTATATAGTACGTAAAATGTAATTAATTACTTGTTATTAATGATTAATTTTATTAATTAATGGTAATTATTTATTCAAAAATTAGTTTTTTACTGTGTTTTTTTCCCGAAAATCGACAAAATCAAAAGGAGCATGATACAAGAATGGTGAACTTTCGACCCCCCCCCCCGTGAAAAATTTCTGTGTGCGCCATTGCGTCTTCTATATACAAATTTTGGGTGGATAATTTAAAATTTCTCTTTAAAATATTTAAATGGAGCTCATAATTCACAATACCATCAAAAAATACCGAATTACCTAATTCTGAGGCCGATTTACAACCCCACGCAAGAACACCTTCACTTCCATGCTGAAACATAGAGCAGGAGTTCTTGTTCCACATAAATTCTTGGAATTAAACTCCTCATTTTTTCATTTACAAGCTATTATATGCCAATCGGAAGCAAAAATGTTGAAATTTCTGTCATCCCAATCAATTTGCTATGAATTTTGTATTTTCTGAAACTTAATCCCAAGAATCTAGTTGGATCAATGATCCATGGAGGTGGCACTGTTCTCGCGTGGGGGTGTAAATCGGCCTCAGAATTAGATAATTTGGCAGTTTTTTATGCTATTGTGAATCATGAGCTCTATTTAAATATTTTAAAGATAAATTTTAAGTTATCCGCCCAAAATTTGGATGTAGGAGACGACGTAATTTTTTTTTACTGTGGCGTAATTTTTTATTAGCTTTTTGATTATTAATTTTTTAAAAAATTATTATACCATTTTTAAAAAATTGATTATGTCATTCCATTAAGAACAAGCTGCAAATATCATAAAAAATTACAATTCCAATATATATTAACTTTTATTAGTCGAAAAGCTTAAATTTTATTGGAAATTGCAAGTGTACGAACACTTTTGTGGTCCACTGTATATAATAAATCTGAAAAATATTTTGGACCCTAAAGTAAATGAAATGTAAATAACTAACTCACCAATTAAAAAAAATATCGAAATATGCATTTTCTTCACAACTACTAACTTGTTTTCACAGATACGAATATTAGACTACGAATTCTGCGTCTGTGCATTATCACTGAGCTGTTTGGCCCGTCTCCTTGGATTATTCACATACTTTATCACTTCTCTTAATTGTAAGTTGCAACTTTATTTCGCGCGTTTGGGAGACATAAAATTGAAAGGTATACTATTTTGCTATGTTGACGATCTTTGAACATATAGTGGAGACAATTTTAAAAATTTCTAGTAAATACCGAAAACCCGGTACTTAAACTTGTGAATACCGGCATTACAAAATTGTACAAATGGCTTAAAATACCGGTATTCGGTATCCCGGTATATTTCAGTCTCTTCTTTTTAGTCAACTTTTTTTTTTTATAATTTTTACTCAATCTATTTGGGTATTCAGTTTTAAGAAGAAAATTTTTTTCGGCGCATTTTTTAAAACCTTTTTTTTCTTAACATATTGTATGGTTTGTACAAATAATAGGCGAATACATTAAAAAAGTACCAAAGAATGAAAAATTATCCCGCACAGCCCAATATAATCCGCCTCGATTACGCTTCATTAGCAATCTAGCTTTTTTTTTATTGAAAACATTTATATATCCCCATGCGTATTATATCACACGAGACTTGTAAGAAATGTACATTACAAAAGAAAAAAGAAAAATATTTAAATCATGAGGGACTACAAATATTTACAATAAATTTACAGAACTTTTTAAAAGCACTTCTGGAGGACATAAGTTGGTAAAAGATCTCAAGGAATATAAAATAGCCTCAGAGTCACAGTCTTAGAATCGTTCTTTTTTTTGACGAACTTGGAAAAAAGACGGAGCACACATGTTCTACATTTTCCTCGCCATCAATATTATAATTGTAGGAAGATGACGAAACCAAATTAAACTAGCTCAAGTAGCTTTTAAAGTTACCTTGACCAGTGAGAAATTGTTATTTTGCAATTAGTATAAAAATGATGGCATGACAGTCTCTTACTATATATAATGGTTGGAAATAATTTCTTTGTTAAGCTCCCTTTATTTGAAAAGAGATATTTTTTTATTCCAAGACTTCACCATTCCTTTTTGCGTAATCTTCTTGTAAAAGGAATCAGGAATATTAACGGCATTATCAATTTTGCTATTGTTTGCAATCTATATTGAAATAACATTTTTATATTAAATAGTAATGGGGTATATTCTCGACGGTCACATAATAAAGGTAATCACGTGTTTCCCATTCAGTTCAAAACTGACATTAGACTTGTACTTGTTGTTCTACTTCTCGTAAAATTTCAAAATTTATAATTGGGTAAAAAGGTTCACATTAAAAAAATTCATCAAAAATTTTAAAATTAAAAATCAATTCTTATGTTATCCGTGTACTTTTAAATCGAGTATATTTTGCTTATTTATGTGAGTTATTATTGTTGACAAATACATTCTTTTTTAAAAAAAGTTTTTGCAAAAAGAAAAGTTGGCAACAGTGAAGTGCAGGAACTGACTATCTGGAAATACATGATTGCATTTATGTGACTATGAGAATACAAGCATTCATGAGCTGATTGGCTTGAAACATATGATTGTAGTTATCATATGACTAGGACATCACATTAATTTAGTCCATTTGAAATAGCCATTTTTATTATTCAGTTAAAAGCAAGGACTCTCTCACTCTCTTTTAGGGGATTTTTTATACCTAAAACTTTAAAATGTTGAAGGAATTGAACACAAGAAAAATACACTTGAATAAATTTAATATTTTATTTGAAAAATAAATATACACTTATTTTCTACTAAATCCACTATACACATACAGTGAAATACTTATTAATCATTGGCAGTGTGAAATAAATATAAAAAAAATATGCTATTTTTTGCTCCAAAAAACACTTCTTTTCTACACAAAAAACACTTCTATTCTAAAAATACTTCCATTGACGTCATTAAAAATACGCAAATATATGGAAGATATTATTTTACCAACATAGAAAAAAATTCCAGAAAGCGCTTTATGATAAACTGCTATTAAAACGTTTCGCTCTTAAGAAAATATTGATTAAAACCAATAGCAGTCGTAAGAAAATGCAATTATCTGTATAATTCGTATTTGTTTCAACATATTTGTTATTCTGTTTGTATTGTAAAATGAACGTTATAATTTATTATCTTCATTATTTCTCATGATGCAATACAAAAGAAAACAAAAACTAATTCAATAAACAAGTAATATAAAAAAAATTGTTAAGTCAATCCCTACATAGATTAACGAAGAAATTGTTATTTTAGTTAATTAAATTTAATTAATGAATTAGTATTTGAAAAAACTATTTTTACATCGTCATCCACTACAAGTTTAAAAAAATCTATTTGAACTTAGTGGATGAAAAAAAATAGGTATTTGAGCCCCATGAAAAAAAAATTGTTAGAAAAAACTTACTGGCTCCATCTGTTGCTGCTAGTTCGAACTTCGTCATAAATAACACAGAATAAGTTTTAAATTAAAAAAAAAAATAAAATATAAATAATGAGTTAATATTTGAAAAACTGTTAACATCAAGTGTTATCCACTACAGGTTTTAAAAAAAATGTATTTGAACTTGAATGGATGAATAAAAAGTATTTTATCAATGATTGAAAATTTGAAGATTAGATATTATATATATATATATATATATATATATATATATATATATATATATATATATAGGGAGAGAGTGAATTAATAGTAGGAATTGTGTAAGAAAGTATATCTGCGTATCCTATAAAAAATTTAGGGATATATTAAATGATGTAAGAAATATTAGTAAAATCGTTTTATGTTTCTGCTATTATTTGAAAACATAAAATGATTAAAATATATACAAAGTAAGTATGTTCACTTTACATCACATAAAAAACTGAGTTCTTTGTTACATAGTTTGTTAAAACCATATTGGCTCTTTCAGAAGCAATTGATTTGGCTACTTCGATTTACTTTTTCTTCGTCCTCTTATGTCTTCCTTGATGATCTTATAAGCAGAGCTAAGAAGGCCAATATTCGGAAGAATATCATAAGTACTATAATAAGTGCAATATCTGTCAAAAAGTTTTCCTGGAAAATAAAAAATGTATCATTATAGTATTTTTTTAATATATAGTCCAGTTGCAGAGACTTTTCAAAAGCCAATTCTCTAAAAAATCATAATTTGAATAAAGATATAATATGAGTTGGGAATATACTTTAACACTTATCTAGAATACAAATGATTTCATCTTTATATTACGAGCAATGACAATTTTAAAAACAGGAAAAAAATAGTAAAAGATAATTACAAAAGAGCAGGAATGGAAATAAACCTCAATCACTTGATGTTTATTTTGTTGAAAAGAGATCCACAAAAAATGGGTTTTGCAAAAATCCACTTTTGGGGTAGGGAGTTACGGGGGAGCGTAAATGATAATTCTATTTCAATTTTAGAAATTATTATTTAGACATCCTGTCTAAATAAGGTGAGAGTTATATATATATATATTCATACAACATTACGAAATACCCAGCAAAGTGGATGGATAACGGATCGTAAATATATAAAGAGAGAAAGGAGGAGTAAAAGAGAGGAGAGGTGAGAAAAAGGATATATATAGAGAGAGAGAGACGAGAGCCTATATAAGAGAAAAAGCTTAAAATCATTAACAATATTATATGTTTCTCAAAAGAAATTCTGGAACGTAGTTAACATTGATATTCCAAGATTTTATTACAAAATAAGCTTTTTGTTTCAAAATAAGTGATGATGTGTATAAAAATCAATATAATTTTTCATAAATACAACGAATAAGATACCTCATGAAAATCCAGGCTTGCCAATACAGCTTTTCCATCAGGTGCACACATTGGAGTAGAACACGCTATGAATGAATGCAATAAGAGAGAAAAATTAGGAAAACTTGAATGTAGCTTAAATGTGTTTAAATTTACCAATACCTATTGGAGAAACTTAGATAAAACTTCTATGATATCGATTTGTTGTAAGAAGGTTTTCTAAGCTTATACTTACTGATATTTTTGACGTTGGACCACTGATTTATTAACACAGCTTCATTTCCATAGTAAAACATAGATATGTATTTCAGCCATACGAAATATACTGGCACGGAACTAAAAATTGAATTAAAAACATGAATCAAATATTTTGTATGCAATTAACGGACACAAATTGCTTTACTGAATTACAATACTACATTGCGATACATTATTTGTTTTAATGTATTTTTTAAATAAAATTTTTCATTACAATAAAAAGTTATTCATGCCTATCAAGTGATAGAATATTTAGTTCCAAAAGTCTCAATTTAAACCTTTTGACTCAAGAGAGAACTTTGATTTTCTTGCGAAGAAGTTTTATTTTATTATATAATTGAAAAATATTTTATCATAAATCCTAGAAATCTTAAAAATATCAAATAAAAAAAGAGCTTGTGTCCGAGAAATTAATAAGCTTCAACGTAAAATAATTTATAATTTTTAAAAGTATAATTTATTTATAATAAAGTTACAAATTGCTAAGAAATATGAAATTTCGTTACAAGAAATTTTTTTCTTATTTCAAAAGTTTTCTTCAAAAGTCAACTAATTGGTAACAATGAAATCCTAAAACTAAAAATTCTGCGAATAATTATATAATAAATCAAAGTAGAGCGATTCGAATGAGTACTTACCGATTTTTTTCCGAAAAAAAAATACTCTTTTTAACATCTTTATCGTCTTTTAAATTTCATTAAAATATATACCGCTTTTAATTGATTGTTATTTGCATAGTCATAGTTGGTTTTACCTTTTTCTGACAAGATAATTTGACTTTTGGGATGAGAACTGATCCTTTTGTGAACGCTTTGATACCTTTATATATATATATATATATATATATATATATATATATATATATATATATATATATATATATATATATATATATGCTCACATAACTCAATTCCTTTCCAAAAGATTATTTCAAAGATTAGCTCAAATTTGTGGTGAAAGCATTGGTACTCAGTTTTTTCAAGATCTTTTTTTATTCATTTGCTTACAAAGAGAGTCTTCTTTCGACTAGGATTTCGACGAATTTCATCCCTGATTGTTTTAACTAGAACTAGTGGTCATGCCGACCGCGGACGATCACATCCAGTATGGTCTGTAATTCTGTTGGTCTCGGATAATCTCTTATTGGATCGATAAATAAATAATATTTTGTTGTCTAAATGTTTAATAACCTTAAAAATCCTCGATAAATTATTTTTTCGATGCAGAGAAATATCTGCTGCACGCCTCTGTTCAAAGTTTTAAAGTTCCGACGCAACATGCGCGGAAGACAAAAATTATCTAAAAAATATTACGGATGACCGCCAAGGGCGAAATTAAAAATCGTTTGCCACGTTTGAGCAATAGCAGACGATTTCCTATTTTTGATACCACGAGTTTATGCCACTATAAGGCACAATAAAGTTAAGTTTTAATATAATTTGGATGTCCTTTAAAGGAAAAAATTGATTAAAATTTTACAATCAAATGTTTGTGACGTTTTAAAAATATTATTTTTAATTGAAAATTAGTTGAAACATTTCCTGAAATTCAAAGCTGCAAAACAAGTTGTAGATATAATTGCTAATTGAATTGTTAATGTTAAATTGATTAATTCAATGTTTGATATTAAAGCGTTTGATAATGAAGTGATGAGTTTTCTTTTACAAAAAACTATCGAAGACTAGTGAAACAAATTAAATTTAAAAAAAATATGCTTAGGAATAAGATGTTAAAAGAAACTTACGCTGCGTTTAAATAAAATCCTCCGAAAAGAACCAATGGCATAATTAGAGGAGTTCCAAGACTGAGAGCGACATTCAAACTACCACTTATACATGAAATCATGTAACCTGAAAAGTAAAGGGCATTTATTAAGAAAAAAAATGGATAAAAATAAAAGACTACCAAGTTACTTAAGATTTATATGCAGCATGTTCTTCTCCCCTCCCTTCTATTTTCACACACACACAAATACAAAATAAGTTCAGAAAACTTCATTTTCAAATGAATATTTTTTACATAAAGTATTTTATTATTTTGAGTGCTATGCACACTGTAGGTAATGAATGAATTATGTAAGAGAAAATAGAATACCTAACTGCATCTTGTTAAAAGGAATAAATAAATATAATGTGCTGCCTTTTATTTTAATCATAAAAGTGTAATACAAGACACTTTATAAACACTAAGTCATGGGTAATAGTGCCTAGCATTTATTATCAAAATTTATATATATGTGTGTGTGTGTGTGTGTTCCAATAATATTTTTTTAACCTTAGATATTATAGTATAAGATATTTAATATAATACCCTTAGTTAGCAATTATTTTAGCACAAATAACTTTGTACTTATTGCTATGCTACCATTCGGCCAGTAATATTATAGCTATGGATCCGTATTTGTTCCAGAATCTGGCATTTTGTTTATTGTACACAAATTTCTCGCGGTCTATGCATTTTTTAATTCAACTTTAGGTATGTTACCTTTTTCCATGTAATAAATTTAGCACTTCTATCCATTGTTTTCATTAGGATTTCACTCAGAAGAAAGAGGGAAAGTTGGCTAGCCGAAACACTGGCTAAACTTCACTTTTTATACAAACTATTAAAAACTGTCCTAAGTCAAGAATGTTTATAATAATGTTGCATCCATATATTTAAGTTCCAATATCTGTTTGTCTCCTTTATCTTTGGTGTTCAAATTTATTGTCTCTTTAGTAGATTAATGAAACTATTTATATTTTACTATATATATATATATAATAGTGGCAACGGGGTAGACACGTTAGCTAAGCTTTGAGCACTATACAGGTGACAGTTACGATTTGGCTCGGTTCAACCCCAATTTTGAGGAAGAATAACTTTGGGGGTGGTCCATAGCTTCCCACTTTTCCCCTTCCACCAACCTCTCGAGAGGACTTGCGGCTCTATGAATATTTAGAGTGCCACCATGCTGCACAGGCATTACATATTCACAAACACCCATGCCTTTTCCGGGTGAGTGAGTGAATATTAATGTCGCACTGTTCAGCTACACGAGGGCTTTTGGCGATGGACCTCGTATTTTGAACCATGGTCAAGTGACGAGGACAACACCTAAGATGTCAACTCCCTCTCCTAACAACCACACCAACGGGTGCCTTTTCCGGAATTCGAAACCAAATCCTTCAGCAGAGTAGTCTGTGTCACTAACCACTATACCGAATGGACCATATCTACCTACAGACTGTTAGAGACAGACCTAAAGGGACAATGGAGACGGATCTTGTAATTTTGAGCCACCATCAAGTCACGACGATGACACCTGAGCTCATGCCCCACTCTCCAAAGTTCCATAATTCGCCAATTTGAAATTTGGATATAAATCTTAATATCTGATTACTTATAATTTATTTCGTTAAATATAACAAAAAGGGCTTTCTTACCGAATGATGCAGCTGTATTTGACACTAAAATCATAATTGCCAAGCATATTAAGAAAGCAGTGAAATCTTTGTTGAAACCTAGACAAAAGCGAAAAGGTAAGGAATATATCTATGTCATTATAAGCAAAATTTCTTTCCTATGAGTATAAAGAGCAATACATTACCTGCCATCCAGTAAACTATACATATAAGAACAGCTGTCATGAAAATGAGCACAGGGGCCTAAAAAATAAAAATTATATGTAAATAATGAAAACAAAGAAAATCCTGTTACACACACACATTGTTTGATTAATTTTAGCATTGTTTTGTTGCATATTTCAGCTTTATTTGAACATTGTAATATTTATTTTATATAATGTTGAAATGTAATAAAATATTTTTAAATTATTATTGCCTTTGCAAAAAATATTTTTAATCTTTAAGGTATCCGAGACTACGTTCGGAACCGTGACTTTGCAAGAGAGTACAAACGATTTTTTTTTTCGTATTTAATATCATTTAGATTAGAATACACTTATAAAATTGTTCTAAGAATACATTATTACTATAAGAAATTATTTAAATTCAATACTTTGGCAAAAAATGAACTTAGAACTCCATTTTTTCAAAACATTCTCCTTTTATGAAATATGCTTCAATAATATTTTGCTTATATACAGCTAAGACTTCTTTAGAGGGTCTGAACTACGACTTTTGAAAAATTCACATTATTTTCAAAGTTACTACTAATTGAAATAATTATCAGTGTTTTTCTGTTAAAATTTCTCCACTCTGATGCATTAAAACATGGATAAATCTGCACTTCTAAATTATATATTTCAGAAATTCTATTTCAGGCTATGTACAGATGTCTGTGCTCTATATAATATCAAAATATTATTACAGAAGCATTTTCTATAAAAGAATATTTAGAAAATAAATAATTCGAGGTTCATTTTTTGCCAAAACATTGCATTTAAATCATTTTTAATTGTAATAATATTCTTAAAACTGTTTCCTGCGTCTATTCTAATCTAAGTGACCTTAAATATTAAGAAAAATATTCATTTGTATGCATTTGAAAAATCACGGTTCCGAAAGTAGTCGGATATCTTAACTATCTTTTTTAGTGTTTTCCTTCATACTTTCAACTGTCATTTATTTATTTATATTATAAATTTATAGTACAATGATAATAGTTTCTTACATAAATCAACACAAAAGTTAGTTTCTTCAAATCTTATAACAAACATTAAAAATTTAAAAAAAAAACTACTTTTTTATACTTTATACTTTTATACTTATAGTAATTTTAGAGGGTAAATTACTCTTTCGTATTATTAGTTAAAATTATGTAGATAAATGCTTTTAAAAAAATTTTACTGAAAAGAATAACGTTCTTACTTCTGCAATAGTTTTACATAGAAAATAAATATCTGTTCTGTACATTCCATTCCAATGCTCTCGTAAAAATATAGGCTGCTCAAGTGTAAATGCCTGCAAACAAAAAAAAGTTTTACTGCACCACTTTCCAGACTACCTTATGTTAGGCTTTTGAAAGGCAAAGTTCTCATTCTTCTATACAACGACCTTTTGAGGAACTGATATTCGACTCTACTAATTAGTTATTCTCTCTCTGCTCCTTTCTCACGGATTTTACTTGATTTTCTCTTATTAAGATGACTTTTTGAAGCTACACATAGTCATTTGGCCATGAATCGCATAATTTTGAATCTCAAGAGACTAAGACAAAACTTGAGCTTACACCCTTAAAATGCAGATCATTCTTAAAAGAAGTTTCTCATAAAATCTCTTTTCAGTGGATACCAGCTCATTGTGACATAGCTGGGAATGAGCATTCTGACTTTCTTGCTAAGAAAGGAGCCCTTGTGATCTAAAAACCTGATAGGATTTCAACTTTTCATACTTTAAGGCTTTTTTCTAATATGGCCTTTAAGAATAACTTTAAAATGGAAGTTTCGGAGTTGTCGAAGAACAAGAACAAAAAATTCTTGAACAAGGACCCGTCCTGGGTTCCAGGGGCTCCTAGAAAAGCTGTTGTTGCTCATTTTAGACTTTTGACAGGTCATGACTGTCCGAGATCGCATCTCTACAAAATTGGTATGGTCAACTCACCGGACTATACTCTGTGGTACTCTGTTCAGCCAATGACCGCTGAACATTTGGTCGTGTGCCCTGCACTAATTAGCCTTAATTCAATTGACGAAAAATATTGGAGAGCATGAGCACTAATGGCATAGGTGCTATTGTAGTGTGTGGCATTTGTAAAATAAAATGAGCTTACTCCCTATTCTCTCATTTCCCACATCCTCCTAACTTGAAATCTTTGAGCCCAGACCGATTAATGTGCATTAGCTTCTCAACACATTGGGTCTTCCGTATTACCAGGTGACTCAGGTAGACAAGTAATCGTGGTCGCTAACGTTGGTGTGCTGTGGAACTTAAGAGTAGGAGATATACCAGCTCAGATGTCGTCCTCATCGCTTGACCCTGGTTCAAAATTACGATGTCCTCCGCCAATAGCCTTCGTGTTGCTTTATATAGTAAGACGTTAATATCCCTCACAATCATTTACTCTAGTGCATGAAATTGTGGACGATTTCTCTGAATTCTTAAAAAGTTATTTACAAACATTCTAAGTGCTTCAATTAGCTTAGAAATTTTCGTAAAGCCACTTTGTTATTTTTTAAACCAAGTATTTCCCTTTGTTTCACTTCAGTCCATCTTCTGACTCGTCCTATCTCGACAAAACGATCAACTGCGTATAGATGGAAACAGAATCAATTTGGAATTTTATGACTGCGGATGAGTACAATATGCGCATTAGAGTGGACCGAAAATTATTTTTCAGAATTTAGAAACCAATTTAAGGGGGAAAAGATGTTCTCCATTATATAAATGAAGGGGAAAATAAAACAAAAAATTAATTTATATGTGAAATACTACCACAAAGAAAATGAAGTCTAGGTATTTGAGCTTTTTTATGGGGGAAAAAAATCAGTCATTTTTGTTAAAGAAAAACAGATAATTAAATACTTTTTAAGGCTTAATGCGATGAAGTTTTTTTAGTATTAATTTTTCAAAAACCTACCGTCGAAATTATAGTGCACGATAAAGCGAAAGACGAGGAAAAGCTCGAATTGAAATGATTCGAGAGTGCGGTGAGAGAGACCTGAGGGTATGAAATGTACTATAATGTGCATTATATTATTCACATTACTCACAGAACTCTTAAAAGTAATCACCGCTTTTGGTTACTTTAATTGTAGAAAAAAATAATTATATTTTGAGTGTTAAATCCTCCAAACTTAATTATGTCTGTTTCCATTTTTTTCGAAAATTCAGCCCCTTTTAGGCAAATATTAAATTTTGAAATTATTATTTTTTTTAATTATTTTTCTCTTGATCTGCATACCAAAGAACATCTTTCTGCATAGTTAGGTTCTGTTAATATTTGTTTCCCTCTGTAGAGCCGCTATCTACCCTAATGCCCATTTATTTGTCTCTGTCGCTTGATCAACCCTAGTTAACTAAACTTAAATCAGTGCTACTCTGTAACATCATTCGACTCATAAACTATGAAATAAAAACAAATTATTTTTTATATTTCCTTTATTTTCAAACAAATTAGGAGGAGGAGGAGTATATTTCAATTAAAAAATAGAAAGTTGGTCAAAATTAGAGTGTGCACTCTTAGCAGATGTTAAAAGCGTGTTCTCCATAAAAAGAATTGTAGAAGTAGTTGCATGCGTATTTTGCTATTATGCACTTCTTATACGGACAGGAAGTACAAATTCTGCATCTGTAATGGTAGGTATAGTTTATTAGATAAATATTTAATTACCCAGAGTTAAAAAAAAGTGGCTTCCACGATTTTGTCTGATCAAATACCTCATAAAAATAGGAATTCCTCAAAGTAATTATCAAAATGAGAGAGGATAATCGGATTTGTTATTACAACCAACTCCTATTGTTATTTACGTAGGATTTTCCAAAAGTAAATTTCGTCTTTCCCTCCCGAAAGATAAGATCATACCCCAAGTGGAGCAATCACTTTAAAAAAACGGCCTTCTTTATTGGTTGAACGACCGAAGTAGCGTCAGAGCAAGGGGAAGGACACATGCACAGAGCGCTGAAGAAGAGAGAGTAACAGCAGACTACTGTGCCCAAAGTTATTCAAGTGCAAATAACGGTTCCAAGCAGACCTGTGCTGACAGCGCCGTCACCAATGGAAATTATCCAGGATGAATGGACACGTGATAGTAATATGCCCGTCATCCATGGAAACCTACAGACCGATTATTGTGAAGTGGTCGGGATTGGTTGTTAATGTTGCATGTTCAGTGAAGGAAAGCAAAGTATCGAGGATGATGGTCAAAGCGAGCGTCCCGCCTCATCCGCAATTGAGAACAACATTGTTAGAGTGTAGGATATGGTGTAGCGGATAGGCGCATAAAGGTGTCAGATTGACGTCTACATTAAACATGGTCTATTGCATGATCCATGAGGTTTTGGCTTACTGAAACGGGAGATAAAGAAAAAAAGTAATGTGTAAGAAATGAATTCCTGTTCATAATCCTCACAGGTGATGAGACGTGAGTGCACCACCTTTCCCCAGAAACCAAAGCCACCAAAGGGGTCTCAAGGTTGCATTCTCGGGACATAACTCCTAAAACAATGCTGAGGTGTGACTGGATGTGCAATAATTCTTTGCATGGCAGGGCACCGAGTTTTACCACAGTGGTTTCTTCAAGATAATTGCACGCTACGACAAATGTCTCAATGTTGGTGGCGTTTAACTCAAAAAATAGTGCGAGATGCATAGTTCATGATGTCTTGATGTAATTTTCGTGGCAAAAAAGTTTCTGTGTGAAAAAAATGATAAATTTCTCTTTGGGAACGTCCCTTGAACAATGAAATTTGAATTCCAACGTAGTACGATCCAAAAATAAGGGGACTGCTGCTATTGCAGGCGACGAAAGCAAGTACCCAAGGTTAAAACACTTAAAATGATTTCTCCCAACCCTCCCCCCCTACTGGGTCAGGTTGGTTTAGTCCATGTCATGTGACCAAATCACTCACGCAGCTGTTATCTTCCGAAACTAGTTAGCTTTGCTACGCGATGTAATAAAAAAGGCTTTTCTTGAGCAGCATTGAAAATTAAATTCTGTTAGAGTTTAAGTAAAACACCAATGGAGACTTTAAAGTTCTAAGTAAGGTGTGTAGTGAATCTATCATTTTGAGATCAAAAGTTTACGAATGGCATCGAAGTTTTAAAGAGGGCTGAGAATCCACAGAAGACAATGAATGCGTTGGACGATCTTCGACTTCACGGAACGCGGAGAATGTTGCGTTGGTGTCTGATGTGTTCGAAAAGATCGTCTCCAAACACTTGCACAAATCGTTGAGATGACACACTTCTCGAAGATGTCGTTTGAGGAAATCCATTCGTCGTAAACGGCTTCAGTTCTGGCAGTGTGACGACTGGTATCTTCTGCATGACAACGCAGAAGCACATCGATCCCAATTAATAAAAGAGTTCCTCGCCAAAATTCGCACTAAAGTACTTCCACATCCCCTACTTACCAGATTTAGCTCCGTGTGACTCTTTTATCTGTTTCCATCAAAGAAAACACATTTAAAGGGAACCTTTTTTATTTCATCAGATGAAGTGAAAGTAATATCGAAAGAGGCCTTACGGAAGGTTGGGAAAAATGGTTTCCATCTGTGCTTCCAGAAGTTATACGCTGGCAGGAGTATATCGTCGCCCAAGGATACTACTTTGAAGGTGAATGTGCTTCGGGGCTGTGAACGATTTAGGGTAAAGATTTATACACCTTGTTCCTGAACTTTTGGATTATACTACGTGTATTTGTAATATTTGCCCAGTTTTGGCTATTTATTGCTAGGTCTTAATATTTCTTCCACCACTGTATAATACATTATTTTAACGATATTTGATTCTTCTCTTATAAATTAGTAATATTTTTAAAGAAAAACTGTGTCAATGCAGCATTTTTAAAATTTTTTTTTCTCCTTGAACACTTACGTTGATGACGGAAAACATATTTCCAAAACAAGAGTTCATGAGTATAAGAAAGAGAGCTCCATTGATGTTCATAATTCCTTTTTCGTTCAGTTCTTGCTTGTAAAAAACTAATCCAAGCATCAATCCAATTACCTAGTAAGAATAAATGAACCAGAGAATTAAACATAAAAACATTAAAAAATGAATTATCATTTGTGCTTTAAACAAAAGGATATTTTTTAAATGTAGATTTCCAAAATCATTTCATTAAAAAAGAACTATTACGGAAATAGTCACTTCTATTTTTCATTTTCAAGGATGTTAAATAGAAGTTATTTAGGATGCCGGTTGAATTTTGGACAAATATTTTTTTTTATAATTTCGGTTAACTATTCCAACTTTAATTTGCTCACATTTTTTACTGGAATGTGTTTTGTTCTAAAAATTAAGGAATTGAACAAAATCTTGGAACTTTTCTGAAGCAAACGTGTTCGGAACCTTGGAATTCAGCTTCATTTAAAAACGTCATAGACCCATGATAAATGCAATTGCGTGTTTCCAGTCTATCAGTTCTTGCGCTTTGCTGTTGCCAACTTTTGTTTCTTGCTGAAACTTTCTTTTAAAAATACAAATTTGCCAAAAATAATAATGCAAAAGCTAAAGAAAATGAACTTGTTTTAAAAGTACACGTATAGTATAGAAATTTATTTTTATTTAAAAAAAAACATTTTAAAGAATCTTAATATTTGAACATCTTTACCCAATTATGAAATTCGAAACTTCATCTAAATTTTCCTAATTGAACTACAGGTCTAATGTCAGTTTTGAATTCAATAAAGAATGCGCGATTGCATTCATCATATGACCATCATGAATTTAGTCCATTATTGAATTAAAGGAGACGATAATAATATGAAAGAGAATTTTCAACCGAAACAATATCTATAACAATTGTATAGTCTAAATAGCCAAGTATAAATTGGTTCAAAATAACGAAATTTAAATAAAATTAAATATTTTGCAATACGAAACAAAATACATTAAATTTTCCTTGCTGTTTGTTAAATCAATTCTAAGAAAAATAAAAGCTTACCAAGCTTTGCAAAAATCGCACTTTAATAAGCATAGGGTCCCGTATAAGACTAATCCAAGATCTCCAAAGAACAGCTCTGAATTGAGAACACCAGGAAGCTTTATATCTAAAAAAGAAATAGATTTTTAAAGTTGTTTTCAAATAATTTTCTTAGAAGATAACAATACCTATATAATGTAATGCAATAATGTAAGGAAAACTTGTCAAACAAAAGCGGATTTAGTTAACTATATTATGTTACAAAAGGTATTTTATTCATAAATACGAAGAAGCAATAGCATAAATTAATTTCTCTTGGCAATCGAATTTTACAAAATTACTGAATGTTTATGTATTACACTTAAATGTTTCTAAAGAATGCTTGAACTGAAAATAAACTGGACCATCTAATGGTTCGATTTTTTTATTCGATATGGTTTCTTTTATAACTGTAAACTATGCACTTTTTCCCTCTTTCTTCTTGCACTTCTTTTGCACCTGCATGTTGTTCAGCGATATTTCAGCTGTTGATGTCAAAAAAAAAAATGCTCGTAACAATTTGATTCAAAATTATATATGTGTATGTTTTCTTTTTTTTTTCTGTTGTCCAAAAATATATCAGACCACTTTTTTTTCATCTACTCCCTGTAAATATGCTACTATGTAAACAATGTGTAATGTTAAATTATTATATTATGCAAATATTGTTACAAATTTCGAGTAATTGCAGCTTAATTTTATCTCAAAATAATGTAAATAATTTAAATCATGTTTAGTAAGAATATTTTTTGTTGGATTTACTTATGATAAAAACTGTAATATTCGCAATCAACGCCGTCTTTTACAATATAAAGGGGTTTCAATAGGCACTTGACGAAAGATTGGACATACAGCCAAGTTAGCATCCTTATTGGTGAGTTGATGACCATTTTTGTCGCCTTATGTCCTGGTACGGGGTCATTTATATTGAAGATTCTCATTGGAGAGTTCTCGAAATGTCAGGTAATGTATATGACGTCAAGTGACGTAAGTAGATTTTCGAGTGAGTGAGTAATTGAATATTAACGTCGCACTGTGTTCAGCTACTCGAGGGCTTTTGACGACGGACGTGGATTTTTCGAGAAAGCAGAAGGGAACCACGCAGATTACAAATAGTGGTCGCTGCCTAAAACTCAGTTCAACTTCAGCAGTTTTAAGTGCTCACTTCGATATGTCTTCCTAAAGCCAAGTAGTTGATTGCGAGTAGTTTTAATCGTTACGCAAGTGTATTTTTAGATAATGATAGCTGTTTCTGAGGGCTGTAGAAGATGTGAGAAACTTCTGAAACTTTTGTTCGAGTTTTATTGCTGTTTATCCTGTATTTTAAGAACTGTTTTCATCATTAAAGTTACTTGCTCTTGAAGAGCTATTTTGTTCTTTGGAACCGACACAGCATAAAATCCACGAACCATATAAATTAAAGAAAATTCTGCAGCACATTTTTGGTAGATATGGTAAACCATTTGTAGGAAGTTTTATATTAAATTACTTCTGAACACACATAAATTTGAAACTATTTGTTGACTATTATGATACAACCAATCTGATCTTTAAGGAAAACCTACATGGAACATCCCTCTCTCTCAGGAAACTTCTAAATTCTTTCTCGATGGGCTCAGTTTCCATGGACTAAAAAGGAAAACAAACCGAGCAATTTTTCAGCAATAAACTAGTAATTTTCAACGGTGGTCAAACTTCGTAAAAACTTTGAAACAAATTATATTTCAATTCTTGGTTTCTTATCTATTTCCTTCTATATTCCAAAGAAATAAGTGTGTTTTCAAATAGACAACTGAGCTTATGTGTCTTCAAAATCACTGAATTGGTACTAAAAATTCACTATTAGTACTTTAGAATCAATCGGCATTAAACATGCATCAAACATTTTTAATTAACACAATGAGCATCTGATGGTATAGAGCCAAAGAGGGCATTACGACGATCGCGATCGACCGGCGGACCGCCATGACATTTTCGGGTGACCGCTTATAAATTTTACCAGTTAGTAATTATATACGGAAAATTCAAGATTGGCTAACAGTACGCAGACTGTCTTCTACTGACTATAACAACGAAAACTAACTTTAGATAAAAATGTTTTTTTTTAATGTATTTTGAATTGTTTCGTTATAAATGCATCATTTGATATAATTATATTTGGGACTATTATTAAGTTTGTATCTTCCTTTTTGCGTTAAACGTGGCTTTAAAAGTGTTTTTTTAAACTTTAGTTCTATATAGGTAAGTACATATTCCATACGTATTATTAAGTTGTAATAATAACATTTTCCTTACATTATACCACACCCACAGCATTGGGCAGTGGCGCACACAAAAATTTTTAAAGGGAGAAGGGCTCGAGGGTTGAAGGTCTACCATTCTCGTATCATACTCGAATACGCAGCCAAACATTTTTTTTTATTTTGTCCATTGTCGGGAACAAAAACAGCAAAAAATAAATTACTGAATAAGTAATTAACATTAATAAATAAAAAAAATTAATATCAAATACTTAATTACATTTTACGTACTATATACATGGTATAACGAATCGGAAAAAAAGGAAGTGTTATAAGGGAGGGTCCGGACCCGTGAATCCCTTCCCCGCCCTTGTGTACACCATTGACCGCAACTCCTTGAAAAAATAAGTAGCCCGTATCCTGGAAAGGTCTGACCACTCCTGGTATAGAGACTCAGGCATACTGTACCTCAAAACTACAAAGGTTCTTATGTACCTTTTTCTTTTGTTTTGTTCCCTTCCATTTTTGAAAGGTATCAATTTTTTTTAACCAGTTTTGGTAATCATAGGTATTAAACGTAAAGGTATTCATAGGAATTATTACACAGGCTAAGAAACGTTTCATAATTTATGTTCTTCAAAAATTTACAGACGTTCTAACCCAAGTCTTGACATTCAATTCAAATCAAATATAATTTCATAAATTAAAAGTTTAAGAAAATGTCAAGAACTGTTGAATGGATTAATTTCAATTTATTAATGTGAGCTACTTATTTGTTAATTAGTCTTAATAAATGATCTTCAAAAGAGTAAAACACTGTTTACTGTTAAACACTCGTACACGTTAACTTTGCAATAAAAATCGATAGCTATGAGTTGGTGAAGAGTTTTGAACATCTTGATATTAATTTATTTTCTCACATATTTTGAACTAATTTAAGATAGATTATATTTAAATTTTTCTCTTAAACTCGGTTCTTCAAAAAATTGAATCAATTTTAATGGTGAATAAGTTTTTTGAAAGTTCTCTTCGGACTATATTATGTTGTATTAAAAATGCATAAGCCTTTATAAGATATTGAAGATATCTGTTCAGTGTACGTATGTAAATGTAGAGCGCCCTCTAGCGCTCAGAGTGTCTAACGAATCTGTGTAACCTCTGACTCCATCCAGTAAGGAGTCAAATCGAGCGAGCTGAGCAACAAGTAATAAAAACTACAGTCCACTTACTGAGAGAGACTTTTTTCTAGAGTTTTACTTGTCACCCAACATTCTGGTCCAGTCTCAACCGGAGCGACCTATGCATTGAAAATACGAGGTATGTGCTGTTGTTTTTTGACCTTTCATTGAAAAATCGAACTTTAAACTTTAACGATGTTTAAAGGAGCAAAAAAGAAGACTTGAGGCGAATCGCTTCTGAATTAGAGTTGTGTGTGAGTGATAAACTAACTGTTTTAGACTTCATGGATCTTATAAAAAACTGTGATAGATACAAAAACGATCCTGATTCAGTGCATGAGTTAGCAAATTTAATTATCGAAGAAAGGAAGTATGACGAAAGTCAGCAATTAGAGTTAGAAAAATAAGAGAAAAGTCTAAGCTTGATTTAGAGATAGCGAGAATATGAGCAAATGATAAAGACAATAATACTGAAGTTAATTGTAATGATTCCTTTTCTGTGGATTCTTTAATTAAAAGTATCCGCACACTTACAGTGAAAATTCCCGACAAACCTGAGGGATGGAGTTTCTTTTTTATCATTAGAACGTGCATTTGCAGCCAAAGTGTTACCGATAAATTTAAGCCTGAGATTTTGTTAAATTTATTAGAGAAAAAGCTGCAAATATCATTATATATCTGAACGATGAGGATCTTAAAAATTATGATAAAATAAAGTCCATAATACCCAAGAATTTGAGCCAACTCCTCAATCGTGTTTAGAGAATTTTAAGAAAGCAACACGGCAAAATTGTGTGAATCCCATGTCCAGTTTGCTAGTAGATTAACAACAAATTGGGAATACTATTTAAAATTGAGAAATGTTTCAAATTTCGAGGTATTAAAACAATTAATAGTTTCAGACAAAATATTTAGTACTTTAGATAAAGAAACCGCATCGCATATTAGTGTCAGACAAGCAGATAAATGGTTTGATCCTTTAACGTTGGGAAAAGAAATTGATTTATTTTATTCATCGCGAGGAAAACCACTGAGTGAGAATATTAATTATTGTCGCAAAATCAAAATTCTAAAAATATGTCTAGAGTATTTTTCTCAGATGTCAAGGGAAAAAAATGTGTTTTGTGTCAATCTGATAGTCATTTTTATATAAATGTCCTCAATATAAGCAATTATCAGTAAATAAACGGGTAGAACTTGTTAAAAATAATTCCTTGTGTTTTAATTGTTTAAATTTGCATAGAATCAAGTTTTGTAAATCTAAAGTTCTTTGTAAATGCTGCCAAAAGCATCATTATTCTTTGTGTTTCTCTGGAGACCCAAATTTTACGAGTGAAAGGGTCATTCAACCTTCTTCATTGGGGGGCAGAAAGAGCCGGAAACAGAGGAATCCTCGATGGGTCAACTTTCAGCGAAGGCGTCTGTGTTCAAACCCATAAATTACATAGGGGAGATTTCGAAAGAGGTGTCTTCTCAGGGTTTAGGAGATCTGTTTACTGCAACGAGTTACGTAAAATCGAAATCCGTTTTACTTGCAACCGCGATTTGTTTCATTAGAGATTCCTTTGGGAAAATGCAGGAAGTCAGAGCGCTGTTGGACGGTGGTTCAACAAGCAATTTTATTTCGCAACAGTGTATAAATAGACTCAATTTAAAAAAAGAGAGAAAATAAACATTTTAGTTTCAGGATTAAATAATTCAGAGTTAACGATTAAATCGCGCGTTAATGCAACACTTGCAAATAGAGAGGAAATAGTTATGAAACTAATGCAGACTTTTTTGCCGCGAATTACGGATATGATTCCTTCTCAACCATTTAACGTTAGTTTGGGTAATTTCAGTAGAGAGAAATTAGCGGATGAAAATTTCAACATTCCGGGAAATATTGATTTATTGTTAGGAGCAGAAATCTTTATGAAATTCTTTTACCAGGACAAACAAATCTTTTAAATGCAAAATTAATTTTTCAGAATACAGTCTTCGGTTATATTGCGAGTGGGAGTATTCCAGTTTCTAGTGAAAATAAACCTCACTGTGGGTTAATCAAAGATAATGTCGATTTAGAAAAGACAATGAGGAGATTTTGGGAAATCGAAAATGTTGAACCTGAGACAATAAAAAATAAGGAAACGATAATTTGTGAGGAGCATTTAAAAAAAAATCATACTAGAGATAGTACGGGAAGATATATAGTATCTATGCCATTTAAAAAGGATCCAAATTGTTTAGGCCAATCAAAAGATATTGCCCTTAAAAAATTAAATTCTTTATGGAATAGATTAAACCGTGAGCCTAACTATTTAAAATTATATAGAGATTTTTTAAAAGAGTATAAAGAGCTAGGCCATATGCAAGAGGTAGATGAGAGAGAGGAGTGTGGAATGTATTTCATACCACATCTTGGTGTTTATCGCTCTGATAAAAAAAAACAAGTAAATTGAGAGTAGTTTTTAATGCGTCGAGTGCAACTACAAAAGGTTATTCTTTAAACTCTCTACAATACAATGGGGGAGTTGCTCAAAATGACCTTTTTTCAATAATGGTTCGCTTTAGAAAGCACATATTTGCATTCATTGCGGATGTGCAAAAAATGTATCGAATGATTTGGATTAATCCAGATCAGCGTAAACTTCAGCGCATTCTGTGGAGAGAGAACATGGACGAACCAATAAAAACGTTTGAGTTGTCAACTGTGACCTATGGAACAACGAGTGCACCATTTTTAGCGACACGTACGCTAAAACAATTAGCCCTAGATGAAGCAGGGGAATTTTCCATTAGGGTCTTCAGTTGTGATGAGTGACATGTACATTGATGATGTACTTACGGGTGCAGAGACCTTATTAGAAGCAAAAGAACTGAAAAATCAACTGATCAATATCTTCGGGCAAAGGAGGTATGGTTTTTGCATAAGTGGTGCGGAAATAATACGGAATTGATCGAGGTTTCCGAAAATTATGATTTTTTCAGATTCATCAGAGATAAAAGTTTTGGGTGTTTATTGGAACCCCAAGCATGATTGCTTCTCCTTCAGAGTAAAAATAGACTTGCACGAATTAAATACCAAACGGGATGTTTTGTCAACCATCGCCAGGATATATGATCCTCTAGGTCTTTTAGGTCCTGTGGTGGCGAAGGCGAAAATCTTCCTTCAAAAATTATGGATGCTAAAGATTGATTGGACAGATTTGCTTCCAGATACAATCAATAGAGAATGGCGACAATTTGTCGAATCACTTCAGATAGTAAATGACATCAACATCAATCGATGCATTGTGGTAGAGCAACCGGAAGTGATCGAGCTGCATGGATTCTCCGACGCGTCCCAGTCAGCATATGGAGCTGTCGTCTACTGCAAATCCATAACCTCAGATAGAAAGATGCTTGTACATCTTATTGCCAGTAAATCCCGAGTTGCGCCTACCAAGCAAACAACGATTCCCAGACTTGAGCTATGTGCCGCTGTGCTGTTAGCAAAATTAGTGCATCGTGTCAAGCAAGCTTTGAAATTAAATGTGACTACTACTTTTCTTTGGAGTGACTCCATGATAGTTTTGTCATGGATAAGGAAAGAGTCATATCAACTAAAAACCTTTGTGGCTAACAGGATTGCTACAATCCAGGAGATGACTTCCAGTGAGTAATGGCGTTATGTGGCAACAGAGGACAATCCTGCCGACTTCGTTTCCAGAGGAATGGATTCTCTAAAACTTAAAACCTGTGAGTTGTGGTGGAATGGTCCTAAATTTCTGATGAGCAACCAGTACCCACAACGACAAATTCCTGTTGCAGTGATCAAGGATCCAGGTGAACTTAAAAACTGTAGTGACTTTTCTAACTTTTTCTTGATTCTGCTACTAACTCTTTTGTAAATAATTTACTTAACCTTAGTAATGACTATTTTAAAATTATTCGTGTCTTAAGTTTTATTTGTAGATTTGTTTATAATTGTAAGAGCAAAGAAAGCAAAAGAATTGGGCCTCTAGATTTAGGAGAATTAAAAAAGGCTGAACAGCTTTTATTGAAATTAGTACAAAAGGAAGAGTTTAAAGTAGAGATGAATGGTATTCAAAATTCTGCCATGGTACCTTCCAACAGTCGAGTAAAAAACACTCAATCCATTTATTGATAGTGAAGGGATTTTGAGAGTTGGAGGTCGATTGAGAAATAGTGATATTAATTATAACCAGAAATTTCCAATTCTTTTGCCTTCGAAACATAAATTGACTTATTTAATAGTTGAGTATTTTCATAAAAAGTTTTTACATAGTGGTCCACAATCCTTGTTGTATCAGATCAGGCAAAATTTTTGGATATTGAATGGCCGTAATATTTGTAGAAAAGTTGTTCATAATTGTGTAATTTGTTGTAAGGCCAATCCTACTTGCACTGATCAAATAATGGCTGACTTGCCAAAGGATAGAGTTATCAAAAATTATCCATTCAATGTGTCAGGTGTGGACTTCTGTGGCCCCTTTTACATTAAGTATAAAGGGCAGAGAAAAGGTGTATATAACAAAATCTATGTTTGTATATTTATATGTTTTGTTTCTAAAGCTGTGCACTTAGATATTGTGACTGATTTAACCTCTAATGCATTTATTGCTACACTTAAGCGTTTTATATTTAGAAGAGGTAAATGTGCTAAGTTGTATTCTGATAATGCAACAAATTTTGTGGGTGCAAATATAGAACTTAAAAAAATGTTTAATTTGGTGTGTAAACCTGATGAGGCACTTGCAAGTTATATGGCCTCTGAAGGAATAGATTGGAAATTCCTCCCCCTAGAGCCCCAAATTTTGGAGGTCTCTGGGAGGCAGGCGTTAAATCTTTTAAGTTCTATTTAAAGAGAGTAGTAGGTAACATTAGATTAACATATGAAGAGTTTCTGACCGCGATTATCCAAATAGAGGGGATGTTAAATTCTCGTCCTCTTGTCCCATTATCTTCTGACTTAGATGATTTAAATGTATTGACTCCTTCTTATTTTTTGATAGGTAGATCAATTACATCAATTGTTGAGCCTGATTTAACTAATTTAAATGAAAATAGGTTGGATAATTGGCAGAAAATTACAAAAATAATTCAATTAATTTGGAAAAGATGGAGTGCAGACTATCTAAATAGTTTGCAGCAGAGAAATAAGTGGCATTTCGAGAAAAGGAATGCTAAAATTGGAGATATGGTTATAATAAAAGAGGATAATTTACCTTCATGTCAATGGTCATTAGGTAGAATCAACAATATTTATCCAGGAAAGGATTCTAAAGTAAGAGTAGTGGAAGTCAAAACCACTAGAGGTATATTTAAGAGACCCATTTCGAAACTGTGCATTCTACCAATTGAAACAGTGTGTGTGTGAAGTAGCATATATAACCCTTCAGATAGTAATGTTTGTGTGTAGAATAGTATTTTTTTTAATTCTGTGTGATTTATCAATTGCTTTATACATTGTCTTCATTTGTATGCTGTTTTGTTTGTATTTTGAAGTATTGTATTTCTGTGTGTTATCTTTATGATTATGTTCTATGTAAATCTTGCATGTTGAAAAACATTGCAAGGCCGGGCGGCATGTTCAGTGTACGTATGTAAATGTAGAGCGCCCTCTAGCGCTCAGAGTGTCTAACGAATCTGTGTAACCTCTGACTCCATCGAGTAAGGAGTCAAATCGAGCGAGCTGAGCAACAAGTAATAAAAACTACAGTCCACTTACTGAGAGAGACTTTTTTCTAGAGTTTTACTTGTCACCCAACAATATCTTTTAGACTGTTCTGTATGTATTTTAAATAATAGTTAATATAATACAAAAGGTAAGTATTAAAAATTCTGTATGATATACATAGTTTCCAAAATAACCAGTTCACTAAACACTTAAAATCATTTTTAAAATATTACAATCATTAGCCATTACACATCTACTTCGATAAATATTTCAAGATGTTGTATAAATATAAACTATTTATATATATTGTTCATATCCAAGTTCTAGAATTAAACGTTGGATTATATTGAAAAAATATTCTTATAACCCTCACCTCTTGATTGAAAAGTAACAGGAGTTCCCCCCCAAAACTGAAGTAGAATTATCTTTTATACCCTCGTAAACCCATTTCTCGGAGCTGATTTTTCACAAAACTCATTTTAATCGATCTCTACTCAACAAAATAAACATGCTTGTCAAATTTCGATTCCCGTTCGAAGCGTTCTTTTTTAGCGGATTTCAACTCAACGAAAGAAACATGCATACCAAATTTCGTTATCATAAGTCCAATAGTAGTTCGAAAAAGCAGAATTTTTTTCTATAACACCCCCTCAAACATCTCTTGGGAATCGTTTTCCGCAAAATATGTTCTTATCGGATCTCTATTCATTAAAAGGAATGTCCTAAGCAAATTTCAAGACTGTACGTCTAATAGATAAAAAACGGGAATATTTATAACATCTCGTAACTCCTCGAAAACTCCCTATGGGGACAGCTTTGACAAAATTCTTTCTCAGCAAATCTACTCTATGAAAAGAGTAGAGTCTATCAAATTTCAAGTCTGTAGGCCTAATGCTTATGAAGATTTCGTGATGAGTGAGTTGCTTTTCTCCTTTATTTGTAAAAAGTTTATTATTAACTCTTTTAAAGACCTAATAAAATTATTGCAAACATGTTTATTGCATGTTTCAGAGTCATTATAAGGCAAGTATTGAGCTATTAAAACAATTTAAATCTATTATATTCATAAGGCACTATTTAGAACTATAAGCACAAAGTTAAAAATGTTAAAATATTACAACTATCAGAAAATTATGTGTAAAACATATTGACTTTTTTTATTTAAATCTTATGCTTGCGTTGGATATTATGTTATGTTTTAAATAAGAATATATAAAAGAAAACAAATATCAAAATAATACTTTTAAAAAAATTAAAAATTGCAAAGATGATAAATAAAAGTATAAATTATGATTCAAAGTAGAGATTTTTTCGAGCAATATTGGAAAAAAAAAATCCCTTTGGATGAAATGTAACTAGTATCTAGACGAATGAGTAATAATTTAATATATATCCTGCATGAAATACAGGCGTCCGTCGTGTAACACGGGACTTGTAAAACAGTTTCAATAGTACCAAGCAAAAAATTTTGAATTTTAATTGAATGAAATGAAACTTTTTTGTCGAAAAATATCTTTCTGTAGTACGAAGCGGATAATTTAAAAGCAAATTGCGAAGTTTTTAGCTCGTTATAGCGAAATTCTGAAAGAATTTCAAGATCGAAAAAGACAGGTAACTGCAACTATGTCAGATAATTTTTGAAATGATAGAGAAATAACTAAAAGAATAGTGTCAACCAACTTTGCGAAAAAAAAATTGATTTGCTGTAATAAGAGGGATGATGAAAATTGATTTTGTGATCCTCTAATAAACCACACACACACACATTTCTATTCATTTTATAATAATTTTTACTTTTTGGACTTATTTTTTGTTGTATTTTTAATTTTTATTTTACATATTCTTATGTGATTAAAAATTTTAAGTTAGCTTTCTTCTTCATTTGCTTGTTTTATTGGAACGAAATTTCAGCGACCATAAAGTTTTACACTTTAAGCCTTGATTTCGATATAACACGGTACACATTGAGTTGATTTTTACTATTTCTTAGTTTCGTATAACACGGTTTTGATACAACGTGAAACATGGTTTCGATACAACACGGTAGATATTGCTCTAATTTATACTATGCATATAGATATAATTAATTTAATAAATAAATAACAATTAAAATAAAATAAACAAAAAGTCTCATTTCGATGTAGAACGGTACGAATTAATCGCGTTACATAAAGGATGCCTGTACATAAAATAATATATTTACATCTCATATTAATCTTTATGTGTTTGAAAAAACACTAATCATAGAAACCAGCATATTAAACTTACCTGGAAGTTTCCTTTATTTGAGGAACCTACAAGAAAAATACTTTTTTAAATAAGCACTAAAACATACATTATAACTAAAAATTATCCCCAATTTTTTAGCGACAGTTTAACAAATTTTTGTTATATTATTTAAAATCAGTGATTAGAGCAACTGAACAACACTAAATTAAAATGTCTGCAAATATTTTAGAACGGTACAGGCGAGGGATCGGAAGACCACAGCTCTTTGGATAGACGACAGCGGCTTTTCAGATTTCTGCCTATACGTATTATTTAAAAAAATAATCATGACAACTGAAAAACTAATGTTTTCCTTTCTCTTTTTCTTTACAATTATCTGTTGAAAAAGTTTACCTGTATGTGCATACACATTTAAACATTTAACTCGCTTAAGCAGCGTCTCTCAAACTGTGGGGCGTGCCCCCATTGGGGGGGTGATAACTCTACGAGGGGGGCGCGAGCATATTGAATAGTCGAAAATAAAAGATAATTTTTAATAAATTACCAATTTACTGAAAGTAAGCAAAAAAAAAGCATTCTGACGTAATAAAAATTAGAATACACATTTACACTAATATAATACACTTTTAAAAGTATCAGTACTGCACAGTGTATTTTATAATTAATCTAACAATATTAAGTTACGGCAGTGCTTCTCAAACTTCTAATACTTGCGTCCCAATATTCAATCACAATTTTCATCGTGCCCCCCTCCATACAACAATGGATTGAATTCGATAATACGATACTTCGAGGCTTATAAGCTACACTACAACTTAAACCTTTCCACCACCGGCGTATATAAACGTCTTTCTCAGCCAGTGCGTGAATTGCCCCGGGCGTATATATACGTCTTTTCGAAATACGTTTACTACTATCCATAAAATTATTCAGAAGGCTTTGGAATGTAATAAATGGACCCTGACAGTGTGATTGCGAAGGATTCACTCTTTTCAGAGGATTTCCTTATTTATTCTTTCCCCCATACATCACATATGTTCGCCTACGTGGAAAACGGTGGCATTGGAAAGCGAATCGCAAAACATTTAATCGGCATTAAAGGGATTAATTGTAAACTGTACAAATTATATATATTATATATCAAGATAAGTATTGATTTTAGTATATAATTTTATATAAAATAAGCCCACGGGGGGGTCACTGATAATTATTAATCTTGTTCTTAACTTAGTATAGTTAAATTAATTATAAAATACATTGTGTAGTAATGAAACATTTATAAGTGTATTATATCAGTGTAATTGTGTATTTTACTTTTCATTATGTCAGAATGTATTCTATTTGTTTATGTTCAGTAAATTAATAATTTTTAAAAATAATTTTGTTTTCGACTTTTCAATAGGTTCGTGCCCCTCTCCTAGGTTTATCACGCCCCTCTGGGGGCGCCCCACAGTTTGAGAAGTACTGAGTTAAGGTAAGTTTATAATTACCAGTGACCCCATGGGCTTGACATAGATATAAAATTAGATACAAAAATTAACAATTATCTTAATTTGTAATGTATATAATTAATCCCTTAACTGCTGGTTAAAAGTTACGCAATGCGCTGCCCAATGACACCGTTTTCCAATAAGGAGTGCGTGTGTTTATACTAATTGGAGGTAGGGAAGAAAAAGAAAATAAACAAGCAAATCCTCTGAAATAAGTAAATCCTTCGTCAACACTGTGCTTTTATTGCATTCCATTGCATTCGGAATAATTTTATGGATAGCAATGCACAGAAAAGATCGTACTTCTGACAGACGTATATATACGTACGAGGAAAATAAAGTTTTAATTGAGCGAGACGCTTATATGTGCTGGTGGAACGTAAAAGGTTTTAATCCTATTGCAGATTTATAGCATCAAAGTTTCGTGTTATTTAATTCAATACATTGTTATTGTATGGAGGGGGCGCGATGAAAATTATGATTCAATATTGGGTCGCAAGTATTTAAAGTTTGAGAGCCACTGCGCTTAAGGCTGTTATTCTGAATTTAATATTTTATCCTTACCGAAGTTTATAGTTTATTGAGAATTAGTGAAAATATTAGAATAAGTTCAAAAGCAGTAAAAGGCAAATTAATTAGTAAAAAAAAGAAATTGCCATGTGAAAGCACTCCTCAAAGTTATTTACAACCATGTTTATTTATTAGCATACACGAGTCCAGGAACGATCATGAAAGGATAATAAATCAAAATGAACTCCAAGCAAAAGTGAAATACAAACGAACTCCAGGTCATAAAATACGAAGTGAAGTGCATTTTGTATTTTATGACGTTCTTAGAAGTAAAAAAAATTTGAATGATTTTTAATATGTACAAGAACAGCCTACTAAGTTTAATTATTAATGTAAACATGAAGTTTCAGAAGAAAGCAAGTTGGTTGTCAATGATAAAAAATTTTTCTCAAAGTTTGATATTTTAATTTATAATATTTGACAATGGGTTTTCTGCATTAAGCCACTCGAATAAAAATATGTTCGAAAGTTCTAAGTTTTTGAAGGAATTAAAAATGCTGTTTCGCGTGTACAATTTCATTTAAATATATTTAAAAAATATTAACTTGGGCACAACAGTCTTAATCATGATCACTAAAGGACCCTCACCTCTTCCCTTCTGAGTATACGCGTGTAAGCATGCAAGTGATTCTCTGATGCCTTAGTTATTTTGTTTCACTTACAAATTAACTCTTCTCCCTCAAAAGTTTGCTGAAACCTGTTATAGGCAATAAAATGGGTTTCAAATTATTTTTCAGGTGAAAAATAATTTCTTATTATGGAGAATACCTATAAAATTGAAGGAAGAGCAATGAAGAGGTGCGCATCTCTCATTGCATTGACGCCTCAACATAAAGTCGTCATATCCACTTGACGCAGCAACCCAAATCGTAGGACTCAGTTGACGCAGCAACCCAAATCGTAGGACTCAGTTGACGCAACACCACCAATTAACAAGAACACACGCTCACTATATCAAATATTCGTTCGCCTATCGACGGACTCACTGGTGGATGAGTACTGTATCAGTATCTATATAAGCCAGCAACAGCCTCTTGACAAGCATGATCCCTTTTGTCTAGTGGTCAGGCTTCGGATCCGTAGGCCATGGGCTCTATCCTCCGGATATGAGACCCCTTATTGCGCAATAAAAAATTTTGGAAAGTTATACTACTTAGTAAAGAAATTACAAAAAGAATTTAAGTAACTAATTTGTTATTTATAACACAAAATGAAAATAGGGTGTTTAACCAGTTAACTGTGGCACCCCGTTTGATAGTGCGCTACTGTGCGTCTCACCGAAATCGAGCGATGACGAGTATACTCGTCAATTACAGAATAAGCGTCGCTGTTAAAACATTGGATCAAAAAGATTTATTTTATAAATAAGGAAATTTTATTTGGTTAACATAAACATGTATTACATACATATTACTCTAAAAACGCAAGTAAAAATAAATATATACAAAGGTAAGTACTTTTTTTAAAGAAATCGGTGAAAATCAAACTTTTGCCTTTACCCACTGGCGTAGCTAGGCCTGAATGGGCCCTGTATCAAAAATTTCTTGTGGGCTCTTCTTTGGGAGCCTTTAATATTTCATCATTTATTGCTCATATGTTGGGTCCCCTTTATCTTGGGTCCCCAAATCATTGATAAGGTGGGAGCTACGCCCCTTGTCTTTACCTCTTTTAGGCTAACATCTAAAAAATATTATTGCAGATAAATAGATTCGGTACACGAGCTTATACCCTGTTTCAGATGGTGCATACCGGTATACGTGAGTTCTTAAACTTTTCATACTTTTAATTTATTTGTTTTACTCCTACCCTGGCCTTAAAATATTCTAAGCATCTTGAGAGTTGAGAAAAAATGTTTTGTTTTTCTCAAAAATTACAATTTAAATAGCAAGTGGTCACTACTTTTACGCATGACGAGTATACTCGTCATGACAAAATCCTGCAACTTCTACATGACGAGTATACTCGTCAATCCCAGTTAACTGGTTAAAAACATAATACATTCAAAAAGGAATTATTCGTAGAGATTAGCCGATTAGGCCGGTGGCGTACAGGAAAAAACATTCTTAAAAAGGTACCTGAAAGAACTAAGACGTTATCTTTACGCTAAATATTAAAAATGGTTCATAATGAGAAATTATTCTTATTATTAATATGTACAATCGTCAAAAAAAAGGGAACAAATTGCTATTAACACCTTATAGTAGATTAATTAACATAATTGACATTTAAAAATATTTTTTCCATTACAGATAGCGAATAGTAACACTCTAAATAACCTATGTATTAATTTTATGTACATATACACAACGTGACAAAAAATGAGGCTCTAAGAAAAGAGGCTTTGAAAAATCGTGTACTTTTTAAAATAGGCTCACTCCTCACCGAGTTGGGCAAATGTAAATTCGCAGTTCTCCAACACACGTTGCTTAGGGTAAAAGGTGAAGAACCTTTAAAATGAGCAATATTGCAATGGAAATCATTGTGGAAAATTTTTCTTGTCTCAGAGGACACCTATAAAAGTGCAAAGAGTCATGTTACCGCCAATGGAGGCCATTCCAGCAGACATACGATTTTACGGGAGGATTGGTGATTGAACTGATAACAGTAGTTGGGTTCATATGTCAAATTTCAGCAGGCACTCATCTGTATGCTACGACAGTTCACCAGATGGAGCAAAGATTATTGGAACACAAAAACGTGGCAAGTCTTGGTAGTGCAAGTGTAGTTAGGCCTCAACACATGTGAAATGATACATTTGCTGACATGCGGTGGAACCTCGCTAGCCATTTCAGCTACTATTTTACAACATGTGCAGGATACCTTGGATGTTGTAATATAAACCAAAATTATTCCTCAGTTTCTGTCGACGACATTTAAATGACCAGCAGTCGAAGAATCTGTTAAGAAAATTGCTATTCACCCCAAAGCGTAAACGACTACATATGCAATGGTATTGGGTTACAGTGATGTGGAAACGACGGAATAGCGCATGTTCTGCCAGTTTCACTTGAGGTAATTTTGTGCCTGTCAATTCGTCTCCTGTCATCACACGTCTAGTGTGAAGAGAGGAGAGAACGTACACAAGCGACCACAAAGTTGACTGAAAAGGGAGTGCCAGATATCAGTACACTGATTGGGTCCGGAGAAGCAACAAAAAGCTTTTACCATGCTCAATACACTAGTTGCCACAATATCCTTTTAATTGAGTCCACTAGAGGGGAGGAGAACGTGGTTTTTCCGAGTGCTTGTGCAGGAGTGCCAGTTGGAGCCATAGGAAGGGGCAAGGCAATTTTTTTTCACAAATAGCTCTCAGCTGTCTGCTCCTTCTATTAGATGCGACACAAGTGACTCGTATTAAAGGGTACTTCGTGTTTTATCAGATGAATCATTCTTCTGTATGTCCAATAATAGCATAATGTACATAACAGACGCAGTATGCCGAGAACGCAGTGTGGACCGACGTTGGGATGTCCAATCCAGTCACACCCGAGGGTCGCCTCACATGACAACATGGTTGGGAAAGCCATCACGTATGACAGCAGATTATTTCTGATTCGTTGTCAGGGTACTATGACGGCTAAACAACATGTGAATGAGGTGCTGCCACACGTGACACTCATCTTCAGTGGACCCAAAGCCCTTTAACAAGTCCAGTGCCACAAAAGACCCGTTATGCTTATGCATGTTAAATCTGTCGTGGTTCAAAGTCCTCCCATGGGCGTGAAGTGAAAGTTCGGAGAGAGCCCCAGCTCAGGTAACGACCACTTGAGCTTAGCTCAAAATTTAAATATCTATCGCCAGTAGTTCTGGCGCTGCTTAGAAGTGCGGCATTAGTAAAACTCTCATTCATTCAATCACCCTTTACCAGCAGGATAATGCCCGATCACACATTCACCACTCTTTTTGGGTGTTGCGTTTTTAACGACGAGTAGTGTGATATTGTGAATGACATATAATTAACACGAAAATCAGGAATTTTAATTTGCAAATAAAATAATGTTTGAAGAAATAAATAAGAAAAAATGCTTACCGGTATGGAATAATTCATAGATATTGTTGCCTCGATAGTACGAGCCTCTTTTTCAAATTGAGACACTATACCCTAAAATGCATTAAAAATAAATAAAAATATTTATTAGTCAGTTTTTAGTAACATTAAATGTAATATTTTAAAAACATATTTCGAATTAGTATATATCCTCTTAAGTAGAATTTGATTTCAACAAACTTTTACATTGTAATACAATTTCCAAAGTTAGAAATCAAATTTATAAGAGAAATTATCATCACAGACCTGATAATTTAAATAATGATAATTAGATTCAAGTAAAAATACAATTTAAAAGGAAGACTAGAAATAACCTGCATTTTTAAAATATATATATATAAATATTTTTTTTTCAAATTGTTTTAAAATCAAATTTCCATCAGATAGTAAATGAAATGTTAATAATTTGCTCCTAATTTTTTTAAAAAAATGTGTTTCTTCACTTACTGCAACTTTCTCCCTAGATTCATTTTCTCTACCAGGAATTATTGCAAGGTTCTGAATGAAAAAATCAGCTGGATTGTAGTTAATTGGACATTCATATCCTGCCCTGTTGGAAATCAGTAAATATATAAAATAAGGAAATGTAATTATATAAATAGTTTTCTTTCTCTATCTTTATATATAAAAATCTTCTGTGAGTGTGTTTGTCACTAAACTCCTCCTAAATGGCTGGACAGATTTCGATGAAATTTTTTGTGTGGGTTCAAGTAAATTCGAGAATGGTTTAGATTCAAAATTCGGTCCGATATCACAATTAGTTAAAATATATTAATTAAAAACATTCAAAAAATACAACTCAACATTCACCTGCATTGTTGTAACAACGCTATTGTCATAAACAAGTAATATAAAAAAAAATTTAAAATCAATTCCTACTTAGATCAACCAAGAAAAAATTTATTTTAGCTACTTTCTATTAAATAGTTGCAATTAATATAAATATGTATATACATATGCCAGAATCGCAACATTAAGTGGTAATTAATTTTTATTAATTATCATTAAAGTATCGTATTGTCATCCAAAACAATCGTGTATATAAAATTTCCTTTCAACTGAATGCTTTAACACGTGAGAAAAAAAACCTTTTTAAATTTTGACGTAAGTCGCCAAAAGGGTCGCTAAGTCGCCAACGTGGCTGTATTTGTAATTTTTTAAATAATTAGTTTTAGTCAATTAATTTTTATTAATTATAGTTAAATTATTGTATTGTCATCCAAAATAATCATGTCTATTACATTTCAGCTCAATTGAGCGCTTTAAAATGTATTTTATTAACGATTGAAAATTCCACCAAGATAAATAAATAAACAAACAAACAAACAAACAAAATGTGTATAGAGATCGTGAGCTAATAATAGGAATTGAAAAAGGCGTAAGTTGGCGTCGAATTTGTAATATAAAGAAGCATTCAGGCATGGCTGAAGTTTTGAGAAAATGCAAAATTATTATCTGGGATGAATGTTTAATGGCCCACAAGCATTCGCCTGAAGCTCTCGACAAGACCCTCAAAGATACTGAAAGATATCTTACCCTGAAAGATATCAAAAATAATACTAGTCTTTTCGGTGGTGCTCTACTGTTGCTGTCTGGTTACTTCAGACAAACATTCCTCGTCATTCCCCGTGCGACATATGCGGATGAAATAAACGCATGTTTGAAAGAATCTTATCTACGGCGAAGTATTAGTAAATTATGTCTTATCATTAATATGCGTGTTCAACTTCAAAATCATCCATTAGCGTCGAGATTCTCTGAACAATTGCTAGACATTGGCAATGGTAGAATTCAATTGTATGAAGATACATAATATATTCAACTCCCAGAAAATTTTTGCAACATTGTGGCTACCAAAGATGAATTAAAAAAAATATCTTTCCAGATTTACGACATAATTATACTGATCATGCATGGCTACGTGAGCGAGCTATTTTAGCGGCAAAAAATTTGGATGTTGACGCCATCAATTTCAAAATACAACAGTCGTTGCCTGGTAATGAAATTACATTCAAATCGATTGACGCTGTTGTTGATCCTGTAGAGTTTTTAAATTCACTGGATTTATCGGGAATACCACCACATAATTTGCGATTGAAGATTGGCTCGCCCATAATTTTGCTTCAAAATTTGAACGCATCGAAATTGTGTAATGGCACGCGATTAGTTATAAAAAAAATTATGAGCAACATTCTTGAAGCCACTATTTTAATTTGAAAATTTCAAGGTGAAGTTGTACTTCTACCACGGATCCCAATGATTCCTTCAGATTCCCCTATACCATTTAAACGTTTACAATTTCCAATTCGCTTGGCATTTGCTATGACTATTAATAAGTCACAAGGTCAAACAATGAAGATTTGTCTCTTAAATTTAGAAAATCCTTGCTTTCCTCACGGCCTATTATATGTTGCGTGTTCCAGAGTCGAACTTATTTGTTTATACCCCTCAAGGATTAACCAAAAATATTGTACATCTAATGGCATTAGAATAAATTAAGTTTATGTACAATTTAATAAATATACCTGTTATAAAATAGTTTAAGTCCCAACTTTTTCACCTTTAATTAAAACAAGTTTAAGTTTTTATTCACACAGCCTTTACATTTAACTTCGCTCATAGTATACACATACTCACACGCTATCGATTGATTGAATTGTGATAACCGTACATGTATATAATAACGTTAGACATTGTAATAACTTTTTAATACAAATTTTACTCAAAACGGTCCAGATTTTGTTAAAGCTTATTCATAAAAATTTGGAATTTTTGAATTCAAGATGTGTGTACAGAACAACGTCTGTCGGGTCCTCTAGTCCATGTATACATATATAATAAGTGTATCCTGGAAAATTCTATCCGTTCAGGTTACAAGTTTCAACAAGCATGCGTATAGTCATTTGACGCACTTTTTACTTTTTTTATGTTCTCCTTATATTGAATTAGCAAATGAACTCAAATGAAGATGATTCATTTACCCATGGCTACTCTGATAAAACTAACTTTTTCCACTACATTTTACGAATTCCATCAAGGAAGAACTGCTACATAAGCGTGAAGAAACTTATTGAAAGTATTTGGTAAAGGTACAGTCTTTGATACAATATGCAGAGAATAGTTCGAAAAATTTCATGGGGGTGATTTCGAACTTTCTAATAAGGTGCTCTCTCCTAAAGCAAAATGGGTTTTTTTGGCAATATGGGAGAGTGTGAAAATGCTTTATTTAGTTCAACAACCATTTCGGACCTTATTCGGAAGCTAGGATTTATGTGAAAATATTCAATAAAAGTGTCACATAAGTTGAGAAGAATTTGAATGATAGAGTTATTATATGATCATCGTTGCATGCACAGAAAAAAAATAGAACCCTCCTTGGATCGGAATGATCACTGGTGATGAAAAGTAGATCACCTATAAAATTTTAAGGAAAATGGCACATTGTGAATTCAGAAAATCTGCCCCCCTTCCACCTGTAAACCGAAGTTGAACCTGAGTAAAAGAATGTTGTATATATATATAGTGCAGTGGCGTAATGTACACGCCCGCAACCCTGTATTGCAGGGGAGCAGGACTTAAGGGGGCCCAAAGTGTAACTGGTGCCAAGTAAGATCCGACTTTGAGCATAAAACCTGACTTTGCAGTGGGGGAGCCTTAATAATTTTCGTTATGCCACTGATATGGTGGGACATTTCAGGACCAATGCATTCTGAAGTATTGAAATTGAAAGCAAAGCTAAAATTAAGAGAAACAGTGTATAATTTAAAAATATCACTTCAAGAAAAGAGGCCAGTGATGTTCAATTGGATGAGCATCATACTGCTTCGTGATAATGCCAAGCCACGTGTTGATTCAGGGGCTCGTCAGAAACTCTCCCAGCAAAGTTAGAAAATTCTGTCGAATCCTGCATATTCCTCGGTACTTTGTTTCTGCCCTTGCAAAAATGTTTGCAGGCCAAAAAAATTCAAAAACGAAGAAAATATCAGACTAGCACTGGTTCAGTATTTCGCCTCTGGGGATAAAGCACTTTTTTAAATGGAATATGCAAATTACCATCACACTAGCAATGAATGATGAAATAATGATGGCAATTATATGTATATATATATATATTCAATAAAGTTTATTTGTGATATATGAGAAATTTGTTATTGTATTTTATTCTAAAAATGGACAGAACTTTCCTCTAGGCCTAATATATATGATATAAAATTATCAAAAAGTTTTAATACAGAAAAATTTTTTTAACTCGTGTAGTGATATATCTACATAAGCCTGTAACAGCCTCCTGACAGAGGTGATCACACTTTTGTCACACTTACGAAGCCAGAAGTCACGGTTCTGTCTTTCGGAAATGTCCCACTTCATTGGTGACCCTGGCTAAATAAAAAAAGACTACCTTCTGATCTGTCGGGGTGCCATCTGCCCGCTAGAATAGCAACCAAAAGTCCTCAGACTCACTTGACTCAGCAACCAAAGTCGTCAGATTTTGACACAACACCTCCAATTAATAGCAACATCACACACGCTCACCATATCAAAATATCTCTTTCGTTCGCCTATCCACCGATTCATTGGTGGAGGAGTATTGTAGCAATATAATCTATATAAGTCACATCTCCCCATACAGGAGTATTAAGCGATATCATTTCCACAGCCTCCGGACAGCAGTGATCCCTTTAGTCAAGTGGTATGTTACGTGCTTACGAAGCCAGGGGTCGCGGGTCGCCACACTCGTATTCATAAAAAAATACAGTATTCTTACGATTATTTTATTCTCCAATCTTTTGAAAATGAATAACTTAAATTACTTGTTATATGTGTGACATAGTTTTTTTTAAGACTATTCAATTATAAATGATATTTGGTGTTTCTATTAAAAATATTTTAGTTCAACACGTTCAATTCCCATTATTCTATCCCGACCCCTGACATCATTAGAATCAAGATACGAAATATAGATTATCGAAAAGCAACGACGAATTGTCTCGATTTGCATGGTTGTCAATATCATGTCTACAAAACAAACGGCTACAATTTCAATATTTGGTTCTCCCATGGATAGATTGGGTTTGAAATAATGTTGTTTTACAACTTGATCGAGAATATTACAGTTACATATTGTCATTTTTGTATAGAGATCATACAATGAAAACGAACGTGGTCTTCGCTTCGAATTATAAGTTAGTGAGAGTCCAGTAACTTTTCTTGACTCTCCCACCTAGAACTTTGCCTAGAACTCTTCCGAGAACTTTGAGATACAACTGAATTAAACGTGCAATGTTCCACGTAACAGTGGTTTTAGTAGTGCTGAAATTTCTATACTACTGGGCATAACGTTTATACGATCATACTCACTAGGCGCTATGAATCTAATGGCGTAGCGTGCACCCCCCATCCCGGGGAAGAGGGAGAAGCCAGGATTCTAAAGAAACCAAAAAACTAACTGACGCCAAGTACATATTTAACCAATTTGTAAAATATTAATGGCAAAACCTGACTTTGCTGGGGAGGTTGTAAATAGGGGTTCCTAATATTTTTCGTTACGCCACTGTATGAATCCCACTAAAGATTGTCGAGTGTAATAATGAAGCTACTACTGTTTAACTAGAATCGAGAATGGGAAGAGTGCTTATAAAGACATCATGTGATGAAAATGAAGCATCAATTTGTTGCGATATAGTTTGATGATTAAGACAATAACTTAAATGCTTTTCTCATAATCTGAGCACGCTCAAAGTTATGAGGTCCCCTGCCACTAACTTTTCGAGTCTAGCTTATGCGAGTTTCATGTAAACAAAATCGAACCGCAATTCTGCACAATTAAACTATCATCTTCACAAATTACTCATGTTAAAAAAACATTTTTAAAAAAAGTGTCTATATGAAACATTAACTGGTATCTTCTCACATCTCACCTCTTAAAGAAATCTAGAGCCCTAGATGATCTTCCTCTGAAGGCCACTCGGCCTTCCGCCATGAGAAACAAATGATCGAACAATTCGAATACTTCTGAGGAAGGCTGATGGATGGTGCACACAATAGTTCTCCCTCCTTCGGCCATGGCTTTGAGTACAGAGACAATACTTTGGGACATGAAAGAATCGAGTCCAGATGTTGGTTCATCACAAAACATCAAGGCAGGTTTCGTCAGAACCTAAAATAAATATTCCTTTGAGTTCACTGACTACACCCGGAATCGTGGTCTTGAAAAAGTGTATAAATGGATAACTTTTGATATTTAGTGTCAGTTGAATTAGAACACACGTCAACGGTTCTTAAACTGTGTGGCGCCCCCTTGAGGTCCATGACAAGCGTACGAGGGGGGGCGAGCATATTGAAAAGTCAAAAACAAAAGATTTAAAAAAATTATTAATGTACTGAAAGTGTAAACAAACAAAATACATTCTGACATAAAAAATAAAATACACATTTACACTGAGTATAAATATATCAGTGCTACACAACGTATTTTATGATTAATTTACCAATACTAAGTTAAGAACAAATTTAATAATTACCAGTGACTCATGGGACTGTCATATATAAATTTATCTACAAAAATTAACACTATTCTTGATGATTCGTTAATGGTTTATAATAAATCCTTTAACTGCCGATTAAAAGTTACGGGGAGCAAAGGAATAAATAAATGCAATAAAAAAAGAGCCTCTGAAATGAGTAAATTCTACGCAAACACTGTCAAGGTCCTTTTATTGCATTCCAAAGCTTTCGGAATAATTTTATGGATAACAGTGCACAGAAAAGATCGTACGTCGAAAAGACGTATATATACGTCCGGTGCTATTAACGCCCTGGCTGAGCGAGACGTTTATATACGCCGGTGGCACTTAAGAGGTTCAAGTGGTATCGTAGTTTTAGCATCAAAATATAGTATTATTGAAATCAATGCATTGTTATTGTATGAGGGGGACGCGATGAAAATTATGATTGAATTTTGGGTCGCGAATTCTGAAACTTTGAGAAGCACTGACACACGCATAAAATTGTTTTAAGAACATTATTACAAGAAAGAATTATTTAAATGGAATTTTTAGTAAAAAATAGAGGACAAATTACATACACCCAAAACGTTCTTCTCTTAGGAAAAAGGCTTCTATAATAATTATATTTTACTTATGCATAGCTATAAGACTTATATACAGGAGCTCAGCCACGATTTCGAAATATATAATTTAGAAGTGAATTTATATTCATATTTTAACACATCTAAGAGTATAGAGAAATTTTAACAAAAAACAACCATTATTATTTCAATTGATAGCAACTCTGAAAGTAATGTGAATTTTTCAAAACTCCTAGTTCACACCCATGTATTGAAGTTATCGTGAAAAAAACAAAATATTAATATTATTAACAAGTAATACAGAAATTTTTTTAAAGTCAAGATTCCTGTCACCATCTGCTGCAGCTAGTTTGCAACTAGGACAGAAAAATAACGCAGAATAAATTTAAAATTAAAAATAAATTTTAATTAATGAATTAATATTTGAAAAAACTGTACTAACATCAAGTGTTATCCACGAT
Source organism: Trichonephila clavipes (assembly GCA_019973935.1). Lineage (NCBI taxonomy): Eukaryota > Metazoa > Arthropoda > Arachnida > Araneae > Nephilidae > Trichonephila > Trichonephila clavipes. Next base: position 557,703 of record BMAU01017445.1, read on the forward strand.
TGAAAATTTGAACAAGATATACAGTGGTACAAACAATTGAGGATACACCTTACTTTTACTTGATAAATCCAACTTTCAATCGAAATAACACATTAACTAGAAGTGCAAACGTGTTTTTATTTTCACACGTAACAAAAGGGTTAATTTACAGTAAAACTAACGAAAATCAACAAAAAAATATCTAAAATTAAAAATTTCACAAGTATTTGAAATAAATATAGGCAGATCTTTACCTCAAAAAATTGAGGATACACTAATGAAATTTGTGCGACATATCACATACAAAGACAGTGTCAATATTTGGTTGCATGTCCTTTGGCTTTTATAATGTCCTCCAAACGTCTTGGTACCGATTCGACCAATTTTTTGGTGGTATCTGGAGATATTTTATCCCATTCTTCTTGTAACACTTGCTTTAAATGGGCTTTGTTCCTAATTTGGTGTTTTTGGACCGCTGTTTCGAGTGTGGCCCACAAATTTTCTGTGACATTGATGTCAGGGGACTGTGGTGGTGTGTGCAATTGCTGTTTACAATGAAAAAGACACCACATTTTGACATTACGTGCCGTATGTTTGGGGTCGTTGTCTTGCTGGAAAATGAAATTTCCATCTAAACCCAATTTTTTGCACTTTCTTTAAGATTGTTGTTGAGTATATCTATATAAAGCTTATGATCCATTATGCCATCTATAAAAAACTAAATTTCCTACCCCATTTGAAGCCATGCAACCCCAAACCATGACGGAGCCACCACCATGTTTAACTGTAGGACGTAAATTTTTTGGATCAAAAGCGGTGTTCGGCTTTCTCCAAACGGTGCGACAGCCATCACTTTCAAAAATGTTGAATTTACTTTCGTCACTAAATATAACTTTCTTCCAAAAGTTATCTGTCTTCAATTGATGAGTTTTTGCAAACTCCAAACGCTTTTTCTGATTTTGTAAGCTTTTATGAAAGGTTTCTTTCTAGCAACTCGACTGCTATATCCAGCATGTCTAATCACATTTCTCACAGTTTCAGCACTTTCACTTCTGCCCATTATTCGAGAAGTTTCTGCAGCTAGTTTGACTGCACTTAGTTTAGGATCAATCTTGATATCTTTCAAAACTTTCCTTTTGGCTACATCACTCAGAATACTTTTCCTTCCTCTTCTACTTTTATTTTCAATTAATCCATCGCTAGCTATAATCGCATTTAGCTATTTCACGATAAGATTTTCCTTTCTTAAATAGCCTTAATATAAATTTTCTTACATCACAATACTGGTATCTCTCCGAGGACCCATTTTCCATTTAAAATTGCGACTTTAAATTCACATAACCAACATCAAAAGACAAAAGTAGCAGTCGAAAAAGTTTAAGATAAAATTGGCCAAACTTAGGCTATTATAGTAGCAAACTGAAAAAAAATCTAGTGGTAGTTAAACAAACATTTCATTGGTGTATCCTCAATTTTTTGAGGTAAAGATATGCCTATGTTTATTTCAAATACTTGTGAAATTTTTAATTTTAAATATTTTTTGTTGATTTTCGTTATTTTTACTGTAAATTAACCCTTTTGTTACGTGGGAAAATAAAAACACGTTTGCACTTCTAGTTAATGTGTTATTTTGATTGAAAGTCGGATTTATCAAGTAAAAGTAAGGTGTATCCTCAATTGTTTGTCTATATATATGGAGATATATATATGTCTATATATAATATCTATATATATGGAGAGAGTGAACTAATAATATGAATTGAAAAAAGAAACATTTTTGATGAAAGATAAATATTTTGAAAATATGTCATTTGTTAAAATAACCGAAGTTTTTTTGTTTTTTAAATCAATAAAATTTGTCTTAAAAAATAAAAACATTTTTAAAAAAATTATTAATTGAGAGACATACATTTTATCCATCTAAAATCCATTCTCAAATTAGAAATTGTGTACTACATTAATTGTAAAAGACAAATCACACAGAAGTCCTTGCTCAGCTTAAGATATAATGACATTCTATATCAATATTTATTTACAAAAACAATTCATGTGTTCAATTGACTCGTAGTAACATAAAATGTTACCTCTGCAGCAAAAGCTAACCTCTTAGCCTCTCCTCCAGAAATTCCTTTTACTCTACCAGCAACTCCAATTCTAGTATCAGCACATTTGGTAAGACCTAACTAGAAAGAAAAGAATTGTTAGGCGAGTGAAATGATGAATGACGTCAACATTAATTACTTTTCTTTTGGGTAATTTGATAAATTTAACTGATAAACATTCCTTTCTTCCTCAGGCGCTCGACAGCCCAGGGTGGGCTTTCTCAAGAAGCTTTTTCCAGGCCAATCTTTTTCTTGCTAGTGTTCTCCAGTTCTTAGTTCTCAAAACTAGGAGATCTTTTTCTAGGCCATCAATCCATCTAAGATTTGACCTGCCTTTTCTTCGTTTGCCAATTGGTTGGGCATTGAAGACTTTTTTAGTGGTGTGGTTTTCGTCCATTCTAACAACGTGACCTGCCCCATTTAATTCGTTGAAAAACATTATTTGCCAAAACTTTACGAATACATCGGTTAAAATGCATTATAAAAGAATTTTGTTTTAATTTTACTTTTTATGAGATTTCATTTTAATCATCATAGAATATTTTTGTAAAACAGTTCTTTTTTTAAAATAAATTGTTTACATGTTGCTTCTAAAATAAAATCTTCAAAAAGAGTCAGTGTATCATACTGTATGCATTGTTCTCTTACGCAATAAACGCACCTTTTTGTACTTACTACTTGTAAAAGGAAGGAAGAAACAGAAAAAAACCCTTCAAAATTGCTTTTTTCCCCAAAAAATAGTATTTTCCCCCTTTCTAATCATGGAAATAGACATTTTTAGCACCGGCTGATAAACATTTCACCTTTATTATGTTAAACATACGCAATTAATGACTACGAGAATCAAAAAACAAATTAAGTCTATTTTAATAATTACATATATTATAAGTCTAATCTATTGTGATTTTGCTATTCTAATTTGATCGCTTTAATTGCAGTACGAATACTGATTCCCGTAAACGTACGTAACAAGAATTTTAAATTTTTATTTCTTCTGAAGTTTCTAAGACTTTTAAGAATAAATTATTTTAAAAAATTTGAAGATTGGGAAAATAAGTCAAGAACGTTATCCATCTTAGAATCTTTTATAAATAACTTAAGGCTGAATATAACAGTACAAATCATTCCATATTTGTTTACAAAATTCAGTTTTAAAAAGCAGAAAACACAGTCGTTAAGTAACTTTTTTTAAAATGGATATTTTTTTAAATATAAATATAAAAAGTTTTATTCAATTAACATATAACTTACTTCCAAGATGACTTCATCAACTCGTGTCATTCTTTCAGTGTAAGTCAATTCTGTATCCATTCTCAATAAAGCCTGAAAAACACAACACAAGTTTAGTTTATTCTATTTAAGAATTTATTCGAACGGATAAATTCCTAATACTTCCATTTATATTGTAAATAAATGAATAAGTTAAATGATATTATCTTAAAATTCTAAAACCCGTTGAATTTTCTGTTATGAAGAAAATCGACAACTCAACTCACCTGGAAGACTAGATGTTCCCTAACCGTGAGAGTTCCGATGAAAAGGTCATCTTGCTGGACGTAAGCGGACAGTTTGGTGATGGACTCCCCAACACTCTGTCCATTGACCAGTACTTCGCCTTGAACGTCCAACAAACGGAGATTTCTGTTAGTCAGAACATTGAGCAAGGTAGTCTTGCCGGCCCCACTGGCCCCCATAATAGCCATCAACTGCCCAGGTTTTACTTCACCGTTTACTAAGAAGAAAAAATTAGGAAGAATTTCATTAAAGTTTCCCATTTGTTTTTCAACTTTTTCTTGACAGAAGCTATATTATTATACTTTATTATAAATACTATTCTATTTTTGATAGAGATTTAATGACTTAAAAAGTCATTTTAATAAGTTAAATAAAGTAAATGAAAAATTAAAGCGGGAGTTCTAATTTTAATTAATCAATTTTTAAATTATTTATGTTAAGTCTAATGCGATGTTAACAAATAACTTCAATACTAAAAATATCATATAAAAACTAATTGCTGTATGCTCTTTAAATTTCTATATATATTATTTTTTTTACTTTTATTACATAAAGGAATTACTATATACAAAATGTACAAAAAGAAATTAATTTATCTGGCATAATTTTTTTAGAATCTTATAATTATGTGATATATCTGCATTTTAAACTAAGCAAAAATTGCTAATTTTTTAATAACATATGAGCATGAAATCTTTATTTGAGATTTTTTACAATCAATTGAACAAATATTTTATGATAGTAGAGAGAGTGTTAGTTGTATAATAATTGGAGAACTTAACTACTATCAATATTTACTAAAATATTTCCATTGTTTTATTTGGGAAAAAAAATTTTCTCAAATAAATCTTTTAGTATCGTTTCAGAACGTTATTTCTGTTTCATTGAACCTATTTTGTTTATTTACATAATTTTAGGGTATTACGTATTATATCATCGATCAATATCTTTAAATCAATAGATGTCGCTAAATGCTACGATGTAGAATAGACTTGGACACATATAATAGAGTAGATTTATTCCTCTGATCCATCTGAACCAATCATTGTCTGAAAATGGCTATGCTCAACTACTTGGAAACTATTTGCAGCAATTCGTGGACTTCATGTATACAAACAACAATAGAACTTTTATGGATGACAATGCGCCATGTTATCGGGCCACAATTATACGCGATTGGTTTGAAGAACAATTTGATCAATTCCATCAAATGATTTGGCTTCCTAGTTGGCGCAATATGGATCTCTTGCCATCCATAAACTATTGGGGGTGACAACGGACTTTACCGGACAACTTTATATAAAACAATGCGCATGTTTTAATCATTGGGAAAATGTGGGGACTATCTATACAAAACTCATAAGTTTAAATGAGAAATGGTTAAGACTTTAATAAATTTAAATAATTATATTCTTTGCCTTAAATGTATTCAGCTTGCTTGACTCTCTGATCTGATTAAAATAATTATGAAAAGCAGTTCTTCAAATTTATCAAAGAGAGTAACAATCAAATCTTACCATTGTGAAGAAGTTGCTTTTTCTCGTTCACATCGTATTGATTCCTACAACTGCTAAATCGTCTCCCTTTCGGCTTAACGTACACATTGATATTGTGCCAGGATAAAGTTAGTCGATTTTGTGGATCAAAAGAAGGTGAACGTTGATAGATAGAATCTCTATCCTAAGAAAACGAAAAATAATCGTTAATAAATAAATAGAAATTATAACATTTTTTTAAAAAATTCTTCTTAAAATAACCAATACAGAATAGAACAATTGAAAATCATATTCAGAAACTATGTGATGTTCCTCCCCTTGGCAGAACATCTCTCGAAGTATCAGCGTGAGCTAGAGGCGTGGGATTAACGAAAGAACTCGTCTTAATATGACTTTATTAAGATATTCAACTTAAACTTTTAACAAATTAAATTATAATAATTAATATGAGAGAACCTACGATGTCAAAATACGCAACACTCAATATATATATTTACTTAAAAAGACTTAATCTAATTCAGACCACTATCAATAACTGAACCGCCTAATCACTGATTCTAATATTAAATAGTCAATCCTACCTTATTACAGCTTGGAGAATCAGTCTGTATTGACTTATGTTCAATCTTCTTTACTTGTATGCACTGGTGTGCAACTTGAATTAAATACACTGCTGGATAATTGCTAAGGCCGGATCACAAATTGCTATGTAGCATAACAGTAAGCGAGACATGAGGCCTAGTAGGAAAAAATATAGTTGCCACACTGTTCAGACATTAGAATAAAGAATATTTATTGTTCTGGAAAGTACGAAAGCTGTGAAACATCTGAAAGAAAAAAAATGTTCATTTGATCTGCGTACAGAGAAATGGAACAATGCATCTAAAAGTCAGCAGGCACCTTAAAGAAAGGTATCAGTACGGGATATGTCCACCGTGGAGTGTGATGCAACATTCCACACGTCGTACCATACTTTGCACAACATCATCCAGCAGCTGTTGAGGCAATTTATCCCATTCCTCTGGGAGTGCACGGATGAGGGTGTTCTTGTTTGTCGGAGGATAGTTTCGACCAGGAATTTGCCTCCCCAAAGCATCCCACACATTTTCAATGGGATTTAGATCTGGAGAACGCGCTGGCCATACGAGACGTTGAATACCCTGGCTGTCTAGACAATCCTGAACAGCGAGTGTTCAATGACATGTTGCGTTGTCGTCCATAAAAGCAAATTTATCATCGACAGCACCACGGAAAAGACGAACATGAGGAAGTAGAACTTCATCAATGTATCGTTGGCCCGTCATAGTCCCATTCGCAACCACATGTAGGCGCGTCGGCCATTGATCATGATGCCGGCCCACACCATGATACTGCATGTCGGATATCGGTCCTTTTCCTGGATATTTTCTGGACGATAAGCAGTACCACTCTCGCGCCAGATCAGTTAGCGTCTACATTCCGATAACAGACTGAACCTACTCTCATCTGAGAATAGTACGCAGGTCCAGTCCTGTTCAGTCCAATTGTGATGCTCACGACACCATTGCAAACGAGCAGTACGGTGCTGTCTGGTCAATGGGACACACACAACAGGTCTGCATGCGTATAGTCCTCCTCCCCTCAAACGTCTGGCAACAGTTTTTCGGGAGATCTGCTTTCCTGAGGCAGCAAGAAACTGATTTGCCACCTGCTGAGCTGTGGTGCGCCTGTTCCTTTTTGCTGATAGGATGATATATCTGCCTTCTGCAGGCGTCGTACTTCTAACACGACCTCCCCCGTGCCGTCTACTACACATTCCAGTAGTTTTAAATGACTTCCACAGCCGTGAAACAACGCTGTGAGCGATGTCGAACTCCCTGGAAACATCTGTTATTTTTCGCCCTTCTTCGATCTTTCCAATAATTCGGCCACGCATAAAATCATCTATGTGATGTCGGGAAGACATGCCAAAAATTTTAAGTTCGTCTATTAAATCTTTCCTGTAAAACTTTGACTTGAAACAACAACTGTCCACACACATCAAAACCTTTAAAGCTCTTATGAACGCTATCACGTGATGAACAGACGTGGAAAAAAATTTTGCATAATCATACTTCTTCTTACTAATATCCCGCACTTATTCTAATTTTCCACATTTTGCTTCCTTTCATTTTGTGGTTGCTATGGATGATAATGTTATCCGTCCTTAGCAATTGTCCAGCAGTGTATATTCGATCAGTTGTAACTTCGAATCACAGTCACGTAAAACTCATTCAGACTTGAACCACGATTCCTCTATTAGACATCAACTACCTGCCAATTTCCATCCGCTAACACAAATTGCCATACATTGCCATTTCGTTTACTCTTAGTTCCGATATTTAAAAGCTTGTTCATTTGCATCTTTCATTCACACTTCACTTCCTGGATTTGGTTGGAAAAGAGTTGCCATTAATTCTGGCCCAAAGGACATGTTAAAGAAAAGACGCTTGAGCCCGTCACAACTAAATTCTTCTTTAATAAGGGCACTGTGATGCCATGAATTATAAGCGTGCCAAAAAAAGCTACATGTTACTGAGGTGTCTTCATATATAAACAAAATAATAAACATAAGCAAGATTTTTTTTTAAAGCATATTATGCCAATATTGTCAAATTATACTTTTTCGGCTTCGTTAATTTCTTTTGTAAGGCAAAGGAAAGTGGCAGAAGGGCTAAAATTACCAACCTTGTTGGGGAATCAGTTTTAGAATAATGTTACCATCACCAGGAAGATTAGTTATGGTTGAACAAAAGCAATGACATCTGCGCAGGCTTGCGACTATGCATTAAGAGCACAACCACATAGGTCAGGGGTGGCAAACCTTTATTGATCTACGTGCCATTTTTTCTAAAGAAATGTTTACTGAAGTACAAGACGTGCCTTCCAATAATTTTGACTTGTAATTTTTTGGAAAATAATGTAATTTTTTCAATAGTAACAACTCAAAACTCCTGATTTGCTAAGAAAAATTACATTTTGCACGGTAAGTAATAAATGTTTTAGAGTTATACGTGTAATTCAAATTATAAAGTATCGTTAGTGTGTAGTTGCAAATTCGATAGCAATAATTTACGTAAGGATTGTAAGATGTTACTTGTAACCGAATGCATGCTGAATTGAAGTCATCTGCCAAATGGTTTCTAAGCGAGTCTTTAAGGCTGTTTTCGGCTAATGTTGAGAAGAATAGGATCCAAATCCAGAATATTTTATCAGATATTAAAGTACTCAAACATTAATATAATATTCTGACTCCACTATCCTGTAAGAGAATCACTCATTTTATCATACTACTCAATTTTATCCCAGTTGACATATTTTCTTTTATAAAATGTGTTCCGCACTTTTTCACCTATACCATAATGCTAAATGAGCTATTCCTTTACATGTTGAAAGGAAAAACTAATTATTTATTAAATATTTTGAAATTTTAAAGGCACTATATTATAAACAAATGCATGAGTTACAATTTCACAAATTTTTAGAAAAATTGAGGCATTTTTTCAGTCTGGAAATGATTTCCGCGTTAAGTTTGCGCTCTTGTGCATATGGCGAAAACAGCCTTAATGTTATTCATCTCTGGAAATAATGACTCGCAGGCATACGCAGATGAAAATAGCATGGGCCAGATTCTTCAAACAGTTAAATGTATCTGGAATCGAGTTCCATCTTTCCGAAATTTCGTTACTGGCATTTTTACTTATATTACTTATGAATATTTCTGTTTCAATTAATTCCCTCTTTTCTCTTGTTTCAATAAATTTTTGAATTTATATTGAACTAGACTAGAATTAAATTAGTTACATTTCAAATATTTCAATATCCAACTAATTGAATTGGAGCAAGTTCAGTTTGTCAAATGAATTCATAGCATTAGTTGCGTAACACACACCCTCGCCACCCCGGCATATGGGGGGAGGCCAGAATCCCAAAAAGCCCAAAGCCTGGCTGACACCAAGTACGTATTATTTTGTAATCCTTTTCAAGATCCGACTTGGGGTCCAAAACCTGACTTTGCAAGGGGGCCCTAATATTCATTGTTACGCCACTATATGGTACATAATAAACTTGAGCGTTTCCAATAATTCTTTGAAATCAGAAAATCTCGCTGAAAATTCCTTGATTGAATAATCATTTTTACGGAAATAAATTCTTCAATAACTCTTTTTCTTCACCTGGTTTCTCACGCACATCAAAATCTTTGATGTTTTTTTTTTCAATTGTGGGAAGTACCTGTAGTTTCTTGTAATGATATCGCTTCTTAAAACACGTCGCTTAGCGTCAAAACTACAAATGAGAGTTAAAAATCATAAATATAACTCAAATAAACTTTAAATACGGTTGTGTCAACGAAATTTACTATGCTATGTATAGACAAATTTTACATCATTGGCAATTATTGTCTTCGCTGATACTAAAGCAAGACAATAAAAAACCAGTGCACTCCCAGCCTCCCTGTCCACCGCTATCGATCACTCGCGTCTGATCGTAATACTTCATAGTGAACTTTATTATGTTAAACTAAAATGCAAACCGTTTTCATTGGTGGTGTGCTCAAAATATTATGTCTCGTGCCATTGGTTCGCCATCCCTGACATAGGCAGAAGATGGCTGCAGTACTCTCGCGTGATCTTGCCGCAACGTCTGGAAAAATTTCCAGGCAAATATTATAAAGGGTGTTTTTTTAGAGGTATAGAACTTTAAATAGCAATAAAACAACGATGTATTATTCGATTGACATGAATTTTTTTTATTCGAAAGATAATCTTGTGGCATTGCATTTTAAATATGATCAAGCAAGGCGTAGATTCGTCGAATGGGCCCAAAACGAGATTGCCGTTGTTCCCAATTTTCATAAGCGAAATTTGTTTAGCGATGAAGCGCACTTCTGGTTGAATGGCTACGTCAACAAACAAAACTGCCGCATTTGGAGTGAAGCTAATCCACAAGTGTATGTCGAAACACCGTTACATCCAGAAAAACTGACTGTTTGGTGCGCTTTATGGGCTGGTGGAATCATTGGTCCGTACTTCTTCAAAAACGATGAAGGCCACAACGTTACAGTCAATGGTGATCGGTATAGAGCCATGATTACTAACTTTTTCATTCCTGAATTGAACAATCATGATGTCCAGGAGCTGTGGTTCCAACAAGACGGCGCAACATGTCACACAGCTCGTGCCACAATCGATTTATTGAAAGACACGTTTGGTGACCGCCTAATTTCACGTTTTGGACCTGTGAATTGGCCTCCAAGATCTTGTGATTTAACACCACTAGACTATTTTCTGTGGGGCTATGTAAAGTCATTGGTCTATGCGGAAAAGCCACAAACGCTTGACCATTTGGAAGACAACATTCGCCGTGTTATTGCCGATATACGGCCACAAATGTTGGAAAAAGTCATCGAAAATTGGACGTCCAGATTGGACTAGATCCGAGCCGGCCGTGGCAGTCCTATGCCAGAAATCACATTTAAAATCTAATGCCACAAGCTTATCTTTCGAATAAAAAAAATTCATGTCAATCGAATAATACATCGCTGTTTTATTGCAATTTAAGGGGACACGGTACTCTGTACACAATTTTTTTTACTTAGATAGTTATAAGAATAAAGTTACATGCACTGTATTCGAACACATCTGTAATAAACATTTCATAAGCAAAATACTATTTTTAAACAAACAATAATTTTAAATTTTTAAATTTTTAAAATTATTTAAAGTTATTAAAATTCCTACTACTTTTACAAATTTGAGTATTTTTGATCCATTTTTTCCTGATATTCCTGGAAGTATTTCCCACAATTCTGTGCATGGGATTAGTATTACAAGTGATACTTTTATTTTTAGAATTTTTTTTCTCTTAGACACTGTTAAAAACAGTAAAAAAACAGCTATATCTAACTTTATAGATTTCTAAAAAAATAACTGTTCCTCTAAATACTTATTCCATGCACAGAATTATCAAACATATTATTTAAAACAACCAGAAAAAGTTTCAAAATTTTATAGTGAATATAAAAAAAGCCTTAGCATTTCAAACACATGATCATCATGAAAAATAAGAAGCTGAGAAAAAGCAGTTTAAAGTTTTTGAAATAAAAAAAATAATTGAAAGAGCTAAAATATAGTATCCATTCTAATATATATTAAAATTCAAGTTGTACTAAGCATTTTTAATGCAAAATTCATGCTGAATTAGCACATATTAAAAAGGAAATAAATTGAGATTAAATGGAATGAAGTGATGCAAACCAGTAAAAAAAACATATCTAACTTTATGGATCTTTTAAAAAATAGCTCTTCATATAAATCCTTAAGCTATGCACAGAATTATCACACATTTTATGCAAAACAACCAGGAAAAGTTTCAAAGATTTATAATGAATACAAAAAAAGCCTTAGCATTTATATATATGATCACGATGAAAAATATTAAGTCGTGAAAAACGTTTAAACTTTTGAAAGTCAATAAAATTCATGAAACTAAACCTTGGCCTTCATTCTTACATATATTGCAATTTAGGTCACAGTCAATAGTTTAAGACAGTAATATATTCTAAGTTATTACATATTATTAAATAAATATATTAAAATTAAATGTATTAAAATATTACAATATATATCAAATGCACTAATCAATTGTTTTGAAATTATAAAACATTCATTTTATGTTCATATGATAATTGTAAATAAATATTATTAAAAACCACCCCGTTCATATGTGATTCCTTCTTTTTTAATGATTGAAGCATTTCGCCGCTTTTTTGCTAACGCAATTTTTTTTCGAGCAATTGCGTACACCGCCAATCTTTTTCTTTTCCTCTGATAAACTCTACGGTAGTCTCGCCAAACAGCCAGCATTTTTGACTGTTTATTTGAAGCAAGCCCATTTTCCTTTTGCAAATTTTCTAATGATTTTTTGTACCAAAATTGAATTCACAAACTGCATCACAAACAGCAATAGTTACTCGACGCAGTGTCGCTGACGTTTCTTTTGAACATTTACCCCCATATGATGCTGTGAAGGCTCTCGTTTGCATTTTGTGTCACACATCTTATGCATCTTTGAAAGAGTTCATTCGAAGCTAATCTTTGATATATTGGCATAATTTTGGCTAAATGAATTTCCTTCAAGGGTGTCTTCACATGCTTCACGTGAGGACCCGGTACTTCACCACGAGCAAGAGCAGCCTGGAAAAAGCACCAAGAATCTTTTCCAGTCGGACATTTAAAATGTTGAGGTTTTTGGTCCGTTGATATACTATGAAACAATGTTGCCTAAATTGCAGTTTTCATTGCTTCTACGTCACCTTTGTTCGAGCGAATCGCATTTTGATAGTAACGTGACAATTTTTTAATTGTCTTTCTTTAAACTACCACGGGATTTCCCTCCCAAGGAAACACCTCTTGCCCGCCATTCTTTAACAGCTTTTCGTAAAGATGTACCTAGCCTCTTGCTAGCATGGTTTATGCACTCTTCTTTCTTTATTTTTATCTCAGGACATTAACTTCCTTAGTATTTAAATATTGATATGTTTTTGCATCACCATCTGACAATAGTGTCGTGTATCGAAAACCACTATCTTCAGATCTTTGCATAATTTAAGAGAAGCCTCTTGTTTCATGGCACAAGATGATCCTACGTGATTGATAGCACATAAAGATATATGTCCTTCGTACCACACATGAAAAATTCTGCTGAATTTTCTCACAAACCAGATTTTGCGTGTTCACATTCAATGCAGCGTTTCGACATATATAATTTCAAAATCCATGACAAATCCAGTAAGAAGGTCAATCACGCAACCTACACCTATTTGAGATGAATGTCCCTGAGTCAACCAAGTACCATCAAAAGTAACATCTATATCAGTAATGGCACTATTACTTTGATAAGCACTTTTCACCTGACTTCGAACATTATTCAAACTTTTTACTGTAGATCTAACCAAAGATTTACATAACTTTTTTTTATATATATTGAATGTTCTGCTTGAGGGCAAATCCATATTCATTAACATACAAAATTTTTCCATAGCTAAATAGCCTTTCCCAAAACTTAAAAATGATTGCACCATGCGCATGTTTATGTCGAATGATTGGTTTTCAGTACCTTCACTGTCAGAAATTCGTCTGGATGTAAAGTTACTTGATTCAATTATATCACAAGAAGTGCAAAATACAGAGATGTTTCTGGAGAATCCAAGCTTTCCACCAATGTCAATTTTTAGTGAATACGATTTGCAAACATCACACAATAAGTTTTTTAAAAGTCCTTTTAAAAACTGTACATCCATTATCACATAATGAGGGGCTTCAGAATTTTCACAACAATTTAAATCATTCAAGCAGCTGTCTTCTAAAGTTTGGCACATCTCATATTTCTTTCTGGTAATGCTGAGGAAATAGAAGTTTCATCTTTTCTGAAAACATGTTTCATGACTGTAGTGTTCACTGCACCATCTCTTGTTAGCTTTTTGTTTACTAACAAGACTCGATCGCTTTTGTCTAGGCATGATGAATTAAAGTGTACTTATTAATAAAAAGATATTCAAACGAATATTTAAAATTATAAAGAAATAAATTGATTATATAATTGGCTTTGTGAGAGAGAAAAAAGCCTTTAGTTTTGATACTAATGGTTTTAGAATAAGAAAAAAAGGATGCAAAAAGCAAAATGGAATAACGTTTCTCTCTTGCATAAAAACAAACGAATTTAATTCACTTCTCTTCTAATTAAAGTATAAAGCTTTAGAATCGCGTGTAAAAGTAAATCAATCGAAATTGTTTTGGCTAGGATGATAGCGTCTGCATAAGAAGCAGACGGCATGTCTTTTAGTTTCGGTTTCGCTTCAACATACTGTCAAAAAAATTTAAATAACTCGCAAAATAATGCAGCTACAGCTACCAAATTTTATAAACATATTTAAAAAAGTCACACAACTAAAATAAGGCAATAAAAAAAATTCGTTAAAATCGTCATTTTTAGGGTAATGTGTCCCCTTAAAGTTCTATACCTCTAAAAAACACCCTTTTACAAGTATCCAACAAAACGAGCCCTTTACACCCAGCATCTAGTGATACACCTTCGTCTGAACATATTGCAAATGAGAGCCCGTTTATCTTGAAACCTAACTCAGAATCCTTGGACACATAAATAATGAGAGCATGTTCTTTTCACTGATATGTTGGGATTCGGAAGATTCGGTGGTTCTGGCGAGTTTTCATCTAAAGAAAATATATAAATCACTATCATCGATATAATGTAAGAAAAACGGACCAATTTGGTATCTGTGGCGGCGTCATGTTGAACAGATGTACACCGCTGAATATCAATGCTACGGAAAATATTACTTGACAGCGCTATAAATATGAGGTCCTTGAAGACCACATGAGATTTTTTCTGGGTGTTCTAGGCCTGTACATCCTTTTCATGAAAGCCAATATAAAATTTTATAACTCTCCCATTGTGTTGATGATTTTTTTAAATCCCATTGTTTTATTTTTTTAAAAAGAATTGTCCCGGAAGTCCCCAGATCTCATTCCTACTGAGCATGATTAAGTTGCTCTAAGAAAAGTCACTGCATTCCATCAACCTTTCCCAGGATTCTCCAGGTGTTAAAAGTCGTGCGGTTGGAGAGAATGGGATTCATCAATACAAGTATTTCTTGATAACGACAAAAAGTTTGACGGTTCGTTGTGCCACTAGCAGTACACGAGGGATACATTTCATATTAGACGAACCTTTCTTGAAATAATGTATTACGGTTTTATCGCTTTTGATATAACCTGTATTTTACATATAACTAACAACTCTCTCTTTTTCTATATTGTTTAGTTTTATGCTTTCTCCCATAGTAATGTACCAAACTTGTGCCTTAACAATCCGAATATTTTTCCAGTTATCGCATATTTTCTGTTTGAGACCTTATTTTGGGCGCCAGTGTACTTTCATAACTGTGATACAGACATGAAATATTCAATGAAGAAAATAAAGACTTTTTGCCGAGCAATATTTCCCCTTATGGGATTGATTGATTAATTGAATACTAACGTCGCATTGTTCAGCTACACGAGGGCTTTTGGCGACGGACCACGTAATTTTGAACCATGGTCGAGTGACGTGGACGACACCTGGGCCCCTTCTCCTAACTACCATACCACACCAATGGGAGGACGTTTCAGCTCTTGACAGATTTAACGTGCATCGCTGCTCTACACGGTGGTCTTTAGTGGTACTGGGCTCGAACTCGTGACAAGGCAAGCCACGATACGATACCTATACCATTGGGCTACTGCGGCCATTTTCCCTTATGAGAAAAAGCATAATCAGATATAGCAGAGAAAGGTACAATCGATTTATTAGGAGCTACTGCAAGACAAAAAATCTGCACATCCAAAGCACATTATATACATTCCATATACTCTTGGAATATATTTATTCCAAAGATTTTTAACCTGAGATCCATATCACTCATGTCACCCTTCCCTTTTCTGTTTTTTATCTGCGCATTATCTTTTTATATAGCTACACATTTTCTATTTTTATATTAATGCTAGTTTTTTTTTGTTTAAAATTATATTTCGTTTGATCCCAAAAGCTAAAAAAATGTTGAATAGAAATTTTTTTTATCCTCAAATATCTGAAATATTTCTTTAACATTAGATTTTCTTTTCAAACATCATAACTCGGAACTTTTTCCGCAGAACTTTAGGATATTTGAAATTCTAACTAATTTTAAAAAGGTAACACATGGGGGGAAATCCTATTCAATAAAAAAACTGTGCTTTGGAAGTTAATTTTCTGTGTTAATTAAATAATCAACTAATCCTTTAACACCCTAATTTAGTTTCATTTGAACCACGTCCACACTGATTGTTATCAATTTTATCCTGTTAAGATAATTATGGGAGTTACTAAAAAAATCCCTATATCTTCTTTTCTCGACGATTCTACCATAAAAAAAACAAAAAAAAACAAGTAATATAAAAAAATAAGTCAATTCCTACTTAGGTAAACAAAGCAAAATTTTATTTTAGTTACTGTTTGTTAAATAATTACAATTAATATAAATATGTATATACATATAACAGACTCACAATATTAAATGACAAAATAGAAAGCGATTTTCCTTCCATATTAAGGTGTTGGACTATTATTTTTGTTTGTTACTATTTATTCATTAATTAAATTTAATTATTCCAATAAAATAGTATAGTAAAAGGAAATCACACTCAGAAATTAGGTCATCCCAGGTGGAAATCGAACCCACGACATTTGTATTAGAAATCCAACGCGCTATCCATTGCGTTAGAGGGATACAACGAACGAATTTCCTTTCTGTATATGGTGTTTGACTATTATCTTTGTTTGTTACTATTTATTCTTTTAAATTAATTAATGAATTAATATTTGAAAACTTTATTAACTCTATTGACATCCACTACAAGTTAAAAATATATGTGAACTTGAGTGAATGAATAAAAAATATTTTATTAACAATTGAAAATTTGAACATATATATACGGTCGGACCTCGATATAACGAAGTCACTAAATTCTGGAGAAAAGTTCGTTATATGGAAAATTCATTGAATAGAGGTTCATCTTTTAATATACTTTATAAACCACATAAAACAAATTTTAAATTCATAAACACTATGTATAAAAAAGTAATTATTCACACTCTTTTTTTAAAAAATTTTAATATATAAATATTTTATATATCTTACCCATCAAAAAAGAAAGGAAGAAAGAAAAACTGCAAGGAAAAGAAAAAAGAATGTTGAAGAATTCACTGTATTTTCAATACTAAGGAAATAATTTTATACTAAAATCAATGAATTTTAAGGACATTTTATAATTTAAAGCATACAAGTTTTTTAAACATACATTATTTTATAATTAGAACACAGGGACACGGGACAACTCCTCTGAGGGTGAAAGAGGATATCGAAGATGTTTCTAGTGAACTGGGCAATGGGGAGGGGGGTTAAAGGTTGCACTTCTTGGATAAAACGTCCAGAACTCTATTGCTCTTGGTGAGTTAGGAACTAATAAAATCGGTTCAAGATTTATAACCACCATAAAATGTGCTGAAGGGAGAATAACTTCAATTTTTTTTTCAGAAATACTTTAAGAAAAGGAGAACAAAAATTGAATCACAAAGCAAAAAGTTCGATATATAGAAAATGCACTTCGCTATAGAGAGGCTTTTTTACGAAGAAAATCGTGAAATGTTCAAGGCTCCAGGAAAAAGTTAACTACATAGAAAAATTCGCAATAAAGAGGTTCGTTATATAGAGGATCGACTGTATATATATATATATATATATATAGGGAGAGTGTGCACTAATAGTAGGAACTGAAAAACTTTAAAAGATCACATTCAATGAATTTATAAAGAATTCTATGTTTTGTAGTTGTTTTTTCTAATGATATGCGAAGCTCTTCCGGAAGTACCATTTCGTTTTACCACAGCACTACTTTTGCAGTTCAACACTTTCGTTTACATGCCTCTGGTTGATCGTCAGTCCAGTGAGAGTATTATAACCGGACTGTGTTGTTTTTACAAGTGTTAGTGAGCGTTCAACATGTTTAAGACGATTGCCATTTCCGCCGATTTTTAAGTGCATTCTGTAATGCGTTTTTTTTAACTCAAGGAACGTTACTCCAGTTGAAATTCATCGTCAACTTGTAAAGATTCATGGTCAAAATATAAGAGTGATGAAATGGTGGGTTCGAAAATTCTCTAATGGGTGAACCAATGCTCGTGACGAAGCACAGAGTGGGAGACGTTTTGTTGTTAATGTTGGTTAGCAGGGGCGTAGCTACCGCAATATCAGACGCTCCAATCATATGAGGCCCAGAAGCTACAGGGGGCCCCAATATGTTTGTTTGACACTTTCAAATGTTTTATTATTGTGATAATTTTTTTTCCAAAAAAAGGGACCCTCAAGGAGTTTTGATGTAGGGCCCACTTAAGACTAGCTACTCCATTGGTAGTTTGGTTGAAAAAGTGAATGAGAAAATTCATGATAACACAGACCATTCATAATAAGATTACTTTGTAATTAGTTTCTGCAAATTTTGAAATTGTCCACTGGCGGCATCTATCTTAAGGTCCGACTAACCTAAAATCATGAATTTCTTCAAAAATTGACAAATTTTTTGTGATTTTATTTTATAGGCCATCTTATTAGCTTTATAAAAATACCGAGCGTTTTATTTTCCATTCACTAGAACAGAAACTACAAGTCTTTTAGTAAAAGCAAATGTCATAGCTTTACACAAGATGTCAAACTTTAAAATGCGTTTTACTCGAAATGTGGTTTTTTTCCCGAAAAGATTAAACGGGGACAGCGATTGCTCAAAGAGTTTTGAAAATAATTTGCTAAATTTTTTTTGTGTATGTTCTGTATAACAGTAGAAGTGTTTTGATCTTCAGATTTATCAGTCACTGTTTTATTTGCAAATTTACAGTCCTTTATATGAATATAATCACTTTTTTTAAGCAATTTCATATAATAACTAAAATAAAGTGCTCTAGTTTTTGTAAAAATTAAAAATGTCTCTTATCCTGAAGGTAATTTCAAACATGAATAACAAAGTAACACATCAAAATTGAAAATTGAGAATTTGTTCATAAAATTTTTTTGTAAATACAATTTTACCGGTTTTTCCCCCATTTTACTAATGATAACTTTTTTCTGTTTTCAATTTTATGATTTTTTCCTTAAAATATACTAAATAAATCTAAAAATCACAAAAAAATCTTCATATCTCCATTTTTTCAAAAAAAAGTTGTCGCAAGTAGGCGGATACCTTAAAAGGGTATAGATAAATTGGTTTCCCGATATGAAAAATGCCAGAATAATGGGGTTAGATATGTAGAAAAATAGCTTGCGACATGTTCTTTCCTGTAAAAATAAATTTTGCTTTGAAAAAAGATTTCTTTTTATGCGAGTTTTTTCCAAAATGGTGCTTAATTTCCAAACACGCCTCGTAAGTATTTTTTTTTTCATTCCATATATTGGTTTTTCACGAAACTAAGTTGCTTCTTTATTTTTTTTTGCTTTTTATTAACATTACGTAAATGATTTATTTTAAAGGCATATTTGCTCAAACTGTCTGTTTAAAAACACTTTTTGTATCAAAATAAGGTAAAATACTGATAAAAAGATTTTACTTTTTGCATATCCCACTTCCCACTAAAAACTGTGATTCTAGAAAGCTTTTTCAAAAAAATTTAAAGCACAGAATAAATTATATCAAATGATTCAGCAAAGAATAAACAAATGTCAATAGCAACATTTAATTTTCTGAAGTTAGTTTATCAAATACATAATACATGTTCTCAATTTAAAAAAAACATTATTTTTTTTTAAAAAAAAACATTCTGTTTCTGACGTAACAAATAGCGTAAGACAGTCTGAAATTTTAACGAGGAATATATTTAAGATACTTATCAGTTATTTTTTAAAAAGCTATGTAAAAATTGCTTTTTTTGCGCTACAGTTACGGTCTCCGTTAAACTTAGATGTGCGAGCTGTTTGTAGAACTTTTAACTTGTATGAAGGCTGCGTGCTCATTCAGGGAAAAGATGCTTTCTTTAAACATATCTATAAACACTTGTTATTGCTACAAGCTTTTTTCTTACGGTACCCGACTACATTTGGAAAGTGATTTTTCAAAAGCATACAAACGAATATTTTTAATATTTAATGTCACTTAGATTAGAATACACGTATAAAATTGTCTTAAGAATATTATTACAATAAAAAAATTATTTAAATGCAATATTTTGGCAAAAAAATGAACTTCGAATTACCTTTTTTCTCTCAAAACATTCTCCTTTTATAAAAAATGCTTTCATAATAATAATATTTCGCTTATGTACAGCTAAGACTTCCCCAGAGGGCCTAAAAATTACGACTTTTCAAAAATTTATATTATTTTCAGAGTTACTATCAATTGAAATAATAATCAGTGTTTTTCTGTTAAAATTTCTCCACTCTGATGTATTAAAATATGGATAAATCCAGCTCTAAATTAAATATCTCAAAAATTCAAGTTCAGATTATGTACAGAGGTCTGAGTTACATTTAGGCAAAATAATATTACAGAAGCGTTTTCCAAAAAAGAAGAATATTCGGAAAATAAATAATTCGATGTTCATTTTTTGCCAAAATATTGCATTTAAATCATTTTTAATTGTAATAATATTCTTAAAACAATTTTCCTACGTGTATTCTAATCTAAAAGTGCACCTAAATATTAAAAAAAAATATTCGTTTATACGCATTTGAAAAACCATGGTTCCGAGCGTAATCAGATACCTTAAAAAAATTAATGTTATGCTAAAAAACGTTGAAAATATAAATAACCTATAAAACATTAACATTGATTATTATATTAAAATCTGAGAACTGTTTCTGTATTAAAAACATGAAGTAAATATGCTATTAATGTACTAGAATTAATGTTGCTAAATTTTCGAAATTCATACCTGTTTTTAGAAGAACATAAATAAATCAAACTTTTTTGTTGTTTTGAAATCGAGTATATTCTGAATTTTACTTTTAATTTGAGTAGATGTTGTTAGTTTTGTACCATTATCATTAAAATATTTATTTTATACAATATCTGTGAAATATTAAAATATTATGTAAAATATTTGCTTTAAATAATATTTGATATTCAAATGTTTCTTAATACTAAATTCAGAATTTAGCCCAAGAATATTAAATACTCAAATAAAAAAAATTCCTGATAATCAAATTTTGACACATTTTTAACTAATTTTTAATTTAAGATAATATTACAGGAAAAGACATGGCGAATATCCATACGTTTGATTTAAAATTATATTGGAGTAAGTTTTCCCACTTTAAATATCATTTAATAATTAGAATGTTAAGAAGTATAGTGCGAAATTTTTTACAACTAATGATTTCAGACACTCCAGCTATGTTTCCATTCTTAAACATTTCGCAGACTTAGCCACTCTTTAATGCATATTTGTAAATACTGGAATACTTTTTACATATTGTAGGATAAATGTCTTTAATTCCTACATTATATGCTTCATCCGAAAAATTAATTTTGTATTTCAAGGTACTCAGAATTCCAGTGATTATGAAACCAACTTTAAGTCATTGACATAAACACCATGTTCTGTCTGTCGGAAACTAATCTTAAGCAAAAAACACTTAAGGTATCCGACTACGTTCGGAACCGTGATTGTGCAAAAGCGCATAAATGGATAATATTTATGATATTTAGTGTCACTTAGATTAGAAAATGTATATAAAATTATTTTAAGAATAGTATTGCAATAAAAAATTATTTAAGTACAATATTTTGACAAAAAATGAACATAAAATGACCCATTTTCAAAATATTCTCCTTTTGCGAAAACTGCTTCTATTATAATAATATTTTGCCTGCATAAAGTTGAGACCTCTGTACAGAGGCTCAACTAGAATTTTTGAAATATATCACTTAGAAGTGGGTTTATGCATGTTTCACGACAACAGAGTGGAGAAATTTTAATAAAACGCCGATAATTACTTCAATTGATTGTAACTCTGAAAATAATGTGAATTTTTGAAAAATCATAGTTGAGCCTCTATATAGAGGTCTGAGCTATGTACAGGCAAAATATTATAATAGAAGCATTTTTCACAAAAGGAGAACATTTTGAGAAAAAAGGTTATTCTAAGTTAATTTTTTGCCGAAATATTGTATTTAAATATTGTTTTTGTCGAAATGTTCTTAAATCAATTTTATACATGTATTCTAATCTAAATGACACTACATATAATGCAAATTATCCATTTATGTGCATTTTTAAAATCACTGTTCCGAAAGTAGTCGGATACCTCAAGAGAAAACACTATCTTAAAAAGAAATTCTTAGAGATTCTATATCTTAGAAGATAAGAGTTCATTGAAAAAGTGTGTGTGTGTGTGTACAGATAACTAACATTAACGCAGCAATCAGCTTTTATACCAAATATTGCCTTTTTACTCATTTTGTGGAATGCAGGTAAATTAGTTAGTTTTCTGCTACTTTTAAGCCACACTTTCTAGAAGTGTTACATTAGTTATTCATGTCTTTTCCACATTTATAGTTCAAAATACTGAGTGAAATGTTAATGAGCCAGTTTAAGTATTAAGAAACAGTGGAGTGTGCGTACATTGTTAAAGCAGGGATATTTACTTAACAATGGTCTAGATGCAAGGTCACAGAACAAGAATAAATCCTTGGTGTCATTTTGTATTTGGCATTGGCCAAGCTGCTGTTATTTACCTCCGTCGATATCATAACTGCCGAAAGATTAGCTTTTGGAATTCAGCTAGTAGAATAAATATTAGAATGAATCAAAATTAAAAAAAGAATTTTTTTTAAAATTTTAAAACTTACATTGATAAAAGATGTTCTTTGGTATATAAAAGGAGACCAAAATAAAAATTTTAAAAAATTAATTTTTACGTCAAGTAGTGCCATTAAGGGAATGAAGTTCAGGTACCTGAACCTTTTCTTATGGTGAAAAGTAAAAAGAAACTTTAATTAAAGAAAAACAGGTATTTTAGTATTTTTTTAACAACTACTGCGAAGAGATCACAACTGCTAAATACATCACTGAACATTAAAATTGCTACACCAGGAAGAAATGCAGATAACAAAATGATATTTAATGGACAAATACAGGGTGCGGCAAGAAACCCGGTCAAACAGTTTTTTATATAACTTTATAAAAAAATTAAGAAATTAGCAAAATATAACAAATAAGAGTACACTCGTACTAGTAAATAAATTTAATTGGTTTCAAAGCGACCACCGTTTGCAACAATGCAGAGGCGCAAACGCTCGCAGAAATTTTCAACAGTGAGTCTCAAGTCTTTTACCTTTAATATATTCCATTCCCGCAGAAGCGATTGCTTTAGAGAGTCCAAAGTTTTGCGCAGTGTAGTACAGGCACTGGACTCCAAAATAGACCATACACTGTAATCCATGGAATTGAAATCCAGCGTGTAGAGTGGGCAATCTTCAGATTGTATCATATCTGGAAAATTCACCTTGCACCTCTCTTGTGTCTTTTTGGCTTTGTGAGCGAGTGCAGAGTCTTGTTGAAATGTCCAAATTGCATTTCCTAAATGTTTTTGGGCCCACGGAAGTATAACAGCTTCAAGAATGTCCCTCTGCTATACTTTTTGATTGATTTTAACGCCCTCTTCCACAAAACCCCAAAGTGTTTTGCTACTTGCGATAATTCCGCCCCAGACCATGACCAACTTTGGATATTGGCGATGTTCGACAATTGCCGAGGTGCTTGGAGCGTCCACAGACCAGATTCTATTATTTTGGGAGTTATGAATTTTTTGGACAGTTAAGAGCTTCTCATCATTGAAAAAGAATCTCTCCCAGTGCTGACTTGCAGACCGTCTCAGAAGTTTTCAGCATATTTGGAGCCGTACGCGTGTTTGTTTATTTCAGTGAGAAGCTGAACTTTTCGCTACTTGTAAAGCTTCAGTCCAAGTTCCGTTTTTGCAATTCGCTTCACCGATCTGTCACTTATTCCCATGTCGCGAGCGATCTGTCTCATGGAAACCCTTGGATTTCTCTGGAACTCACTTTTCGATCCCTCTAAGTGTTTACAGTGCGTTTTCGCCTTCTTCCTGGACGTTGACCTTCATTGCCAAGCTCTTTGAAACGGCAGATTGCATCAGACACTGTTTACCGAGGTACATTTTGCAAACGAACTGTTGTTTTCCTTGCTGAAACAACTCTAAAATAATAAACCTTTTGCTCAACATTATCAAAAACACATAAATCAAAGTAAAAACTAAGAAATATATTTAAAAGATTTTTATTTAAAGAAACATGAAGACACCAATTAAAAAGAAATTTGTTAACTATTCCAGGAAGCAAGAAATTTGTCTGAGTTTTTTTTTGCTGCACCCTGTATATTATACTGGAAATAACAAGTAATTAAACTTTCAAGAAATTTGGTTGTATAGATCCTGAGAAATCAGTACCCAGAACAACTTCTGACAGTAATAACAGCACTTACAGGCCTGAGAATTGAGTAAAGCAAAGATTGGATGGCATGTACAGGTACAGATGCCCATTCAACTTCAACACGATGTCACAGCTCGTCAACCGTAGTGACTGGCGTATGTTGACGAGCCAGTCGCTCGGCAACCATGGATCAGACATTTTCTATGGGTGAAAGATCTGGTGAACATGAAAGCCAGGGAAACAGCCGAACATTTCTCGTATCAATAAAGGTTCGTACAATACAGGGAACATGTGGTCATGCATTATCCTGCTGAAATGTATGATTTCGCAGAGCTCGAATAAAGGGTAGAGCCACGGGTCATAACCCATCAGAAATGTAACGTACCCTGTTCAAAGTGCCATCATTTCAATTAAGAGATGAACGTGACGTGTATCCAACAGCATCCCATACAAACACGCCAGATGATGTGGGCCAGTATGGCAATGATGAATGCCCACTGCCAATGTGCGTTCACCACGATGCCACCAAACACGGATACAGCCATCTTGATGCTGTAAACAGAACCTGGATTAATTTGAAAAAACGATGTCTCGTCATTTGTGCACCCAGTTTCGACGTCGATCACACCTTTGAAGACGCTCCTGTCTGGGATGCAGCGTCAAGGGTAGCCGCATCCATGATCTTCGAGTTGAGAGTCCATTCTGCTGCAAACATCGTCGAACTGTTCGTGTAGACACTTGTAAGTGACCCAATTTTTGACTCACGATGCAACAACATGGTTGCACGATCCATTAAGGTCATACGGGTAACATGCCTGTCTTATCGGCCACTAGTGATAGGAGGCCGTTGAGATCCAGCACGGCGTACCGTTTTACCGTTCTGAACTCATCGATTCCATATTCCGCTAACAGTCATTGGATCTCGACCGATGCGAGCAGTAATACTGCGATACGATAAATCGCAATTCCGGTACGCTACAATTCTACCTTTATCAAAATCAGAAACGTCCTGGTACGCATTTCTGCTTCATACACGAGGCATCACAACAGCTTTTCACCAGGCAGCAACGTCCAAATTCAATTTGTATGAGAAACCGGCTGAACAATTTCCTCATTTAAACACATTTTAGGTGTCGCTACCGGGGTCTGCTTAGAATGAGTACGCTGAAAAGCTCTAATAATTGGTATATCACAACATCTTCTTCCTGTCGTTTAAAATTCACGTCTGTAGCATATCGCTTTCTTGGTGTAGCAGTTTTAATGGCCAGTAGTGTAGTTACAAGAACAAAACGTACGCATCAGGTATTTCGCCTTCTTGGTGTAGCAGTTTTAATGGCCAGTAGTGTAGTTACAAGAAGAAAACGTACGCATCAGGTACATTTAAAAGCTTTTTTAGCATTGAATTTTTTTAAAAAATCTATTGTTGAAATCACAGTGCACGATAAAGTGGAAAATGGAAAAAAGATTGAATGGGACTGATTCGGGTACGAAGAGATTGGGGGTTATGTAATGTAACACACTATGTATTCTGTTCATTACTCAATACTCACTTATCAATTGTCATCGTTTTTTGGTTATTTGTATTGAAAAAAAAGTAATTATTTTGGTTCTAAATTCATCTAACCAAAATTAAGTCTTTTTCTATTTTTTCGATAATTCATCCACCTTGTGGTAGTATTAGTTTTTGAAATCGTTTTTTAAATTTCTTTTTCTTTTTAATCTCCATACCATAGAACCTGTTTTCCGCATAGGTAGCTTTTGATTAATAATAATTTGTTTTCTTATAACCTCAATCCAACGTAATAAACCTATGGTCGATCTATAGAAGTATTCCGTATTATTCATATACCATAGGGCAGATGTGTCCAACTCTTTTTTAAAAAAATTTAAATATCAGGTTTTTAAAGTTTTTTTTCATTCTGAAATTTATTTGAGGGGAAATTTATACATATATAAAAATCTACAATGCATTTGCCTCGTACCTGTTCTTGTTTTAAAATAATCCTTTTTGATAGTAAAAATGTCTTTAAGATTAAAATAAATTTATATTTTATCAAACAGTTACATTTGATTTTACTATAATAAATTACTTTTTTAATAAATTCCGAATTGCACTATGCATATCTTTTACTATGGATGGTACATGATTCTTTGTGTGTGCGACTTTCATTTCTTCTCCTTTTCTGTTTGGAGTGGCCAAAGAGCAAGAGACAGATGTTTCATCAAGTTTTAAAAAATATATTCAGGACGGTTAAGAGGTAAAGGGCAATGTATACTTAATCGTTTGCGAATAACAGCACAATCAAATTTCAACAAAGAGTAACGAAAGATCAATTCAAAAGGAACACCGTAATTTTCAAGAGAATGGCAACTGTAATATTTTAAACATTTGATCATTGCATTATTGCATTATATAAACATTATTATACTATCTATGTCTGTATACATGAAAAATAATGAAAATAATAATAATTCATTCTGTTTTAAATTTTCACTCCAATAAATGTTTCTTTGTTTCCAACTCTGATATAAAGGTACACATTTTTTTATGTGCGGCCCACGAGACTATAATGTTTTCCCGAAGAGGCCCGCAAAGTCATTTGGGTTGTCCACCCCTTCCGTAGGGTATCACTTCCTTTCTTTGCACGAATTATTATGTAAATGTACTATATATATATATATATATATATAGCTAAATTTCACCCAATCATACACAGTCACCTCTTCACTTGGTTACTTTCATTACATTAGGTTTAACAATAAATGTTAACCAATACAAATTACTCTACTATAAATTGGTCTATGTCGGCTGAAGAGCTAATCGCGTAAATTGAGCCACAAACAAATTGAAACTTTTGTGGAAATTTATCCTAATTAATGGAGGAGGGATATAAAATTTCACATTTTTTAAGTTAAGAGCATATGAATGTTCGACCCATTATATAATTTATATAACTTTTAATTATAATAGTTTGTCTCCTGAGAGAGAATATTCTTTAGAAAACAAAATTATTTTATACAAAAAAAGTTATTTACCAGTTAAAGATATGATTTTTTAAAAAAAATAAAGGGAAAGAAACATTAATAGAAATTTTAATTTTTAATAAACGTTAAGTTTAATAGGAAAGTGCAGTTTCCAAAAAATAAAGTAATTCAACGAAAAAAAATGAAATAAAAGCATGTTGGATAGAAATCGTTAACTCTGATTAATTTTGTATTTTGACACTAAAAAAAGTAAAAAAATTAAATATATATCAAAAAACGATTTATCGAAAATCAAAATTCTCTACCCTACATGTATACAATTGATATATTTCAATTTTTATCTGAATATAGGGTGTGTTATTCCAATTCCTTTTATATTTTTCTGGAAAACTCATTTGGAACAAGAGTCTGACTCTTAAAACAAATTTTTAAAGAACTTCGAAACGAAAAAATATTGTTTTTGAGCAAAAATCTCGAAATGTAACAGTTTAATGCTAATTTTTTTTATTACATCAGATCACGAGAAAACGTACAAAAGAATATCAAATACCTTCACAATTATGAAGAAACGTTAAAAAAATTTGAATTTTAAATTTAATATAAAGTATTCTGAGATTTTTGTTATGGAAAGTATACTTTGAACAAACATATATAAAAACTACCGTCCGGTTAATATTCATCCTCTTGAGGTGTGTATCGTCCCCTTTGGTCTGTTTTCCTCCAAAGGATCGGAAACGAAATTCGCACTACAGTTAGTAATGGGTTTTCTGCGATATTGAACAAGAAAGACAATTATCTCCGATATTCTCACTTTTTGTGTAATACTAATCTGACTAGGAGTGTTTTTTCCTTTAGCGGAGAAAATGACAGAATCAGGTAAAAGATGTTTCTCTTATAAATTATCTGAAATTCAAAAAACGATAAGACATAGTCTGAATTTTGTTTCTTCGTTCATTCCTTTATTTCAGTTGTTGAGATTTCGTAAAGTTCGTATACAGTCAAATTATCCACATTTTAAATCTTGTTGGTTATTTTCATATCTCTTTAAGGCATGGGCAAAAAAATGAACACGGGAATTATATTTATGTACAAGATTCTCTTATGAGAATTATATTTTTTATAAATGTTCAAAACAATCAGACTTTATTTTATTTTATTTATTGATTAGGATTATTTGTATATTTTGCATATATAAAAATTTCAATTGTATATCAACGTCATTGAATTAAATTATCTGTTTGTATTACAGTTATAAAACTCGCAGATAGATTTGATTTCATTTTAATTTGCGTCACGTTCTAAAGCAGCCCGAGGGCTATTGGATATGGACCCTCATAATTTAAGTGACGACGACGACACCTTAGCGGGCACCCCTCTCCTAACCTCCACACCAAACCACTGCGAGAATATTGATCCTCGGCAGATTTAACGTGCATGAATACTCGAGATGACAAATGTTAGGACTGAATGCTCATGTATTGCATTAAAAAGCCACTTTACATTCGTCATGATGATTTTTGATGACATGAAGATTCAAACCTATAATCTGTGTCATATTTTTACAGACAGATGGTGTTTTAGATCAGTGACTATTTAAGCTCATTTCGGGCCCTGGACGCAGAAGATCTACAGGCCTTTTGGCACTGGAGGATCGAAATTTATAACCAGAAATCTTATGTCCAGCTTATCCGGACCCCTGGGCGACCACCCCTAGCACCCAATGGATAAACCGGCACTGTTTTAGATCTCAAAAAAATTAGGACAGGGATATGCAATAACAAAAATAAGAAATGCGATGAAACTCCTTATAATGAATCAGTGAAAAAGGTTGAGACCAGATACCATCATATTATTTAAAAAGAATTCTCTGTCATTATTTTCTTTATAAATATATTTTTTAAAAAACTTATTCGAAAACTAATTAATCTAGTTTCAGTAATATATTTTGAATTTTTATTAAATAAAACTTAATGATTCAAAGTTCGCCTCTAGGTTCCATTGCGGCCATGATCGTCAAGTGGTCATGGTTACGAACTCGTGACAGATATTTTTCTGTCAAGAAATGGGTTCAAGTCCAGGACTCGTCATATAGAGAGGTTGATTCACGTCAAATCGATCCAAGCTCAAAATCCTCACGTGAGCGTGTCATGGAAGTTTTGAGAAAGTTGTGCCACCTTAAGTGTGTTCCTTTTCCCTTGGCTGAGGTTCAAAATTACGAGATCCGTTGCCATTAGCTTTCGAGTAGGCTTCAAAGTTAGACGTTAATTAACAACTAATCAATCTAGGTTTCGTGGAACAACTATATTCCATTAAATCTATTTAGTCAATAGCTTGATATGTTTAATTAGAAATTGTTCTTGAATTTAAATGTTACAATACATGCTTATTTAATGTTTAATGTTTAAGTGTTTTAATAAATATGAATTAAAATAATACCCATTTAATACACTCTAATCTAACTTAAGATATCCGACTACGTTCGGAACTGTGATTTTCAAAAGCGCATAAATGGATAATTTTCATGATATTTAGTGTCACTTAGATTAGAATACACATGTAAAATTGTTTTAAAGACATTTTGACAAAAACAATTTATTTAAATACAATATTTTGGCAAAAAGTTAACTTAGAATAATCTTTTTTCAAAATGTTCTCCTTTTAGGAAAAATTCTTCTATTATAATAATATTTTGCCTGTATATATCTCAGACCTTTCTACAGAGGCTCAACTAGAATTTTTGAAATATATAACTTAGAAGTGGGTTTATTCATATTTTACGACAACAGAGGGGAGCAATTTTAAGAAAAAAAACGCCAATAATTATTTCAATTGGTGGTAGCTCTGAAAATAATGTGAATTTTTCAAAAATTCTAGTTCAGCCTCTGTAGAGAGTAGAGAGATCTGAGCTATATACAGGAAAAATATTATAATAGAACCATTTTTCACAAAAGGAGAACATTTGGAAAAAAGATTACTCTAATTTTTTGCCAAAATATTATATTTAAATACATTTTTTTTTGTCAAAATGTCCTTAAAACAATTTTATGCACGTATTCTAATTTGAGTGACACTAAATATCATGAAAATTATCGATTTATGCGCTTTTTTAAAATCACGGTTCCGAACGTAGTCTGATACCTTAAGATACTCATCAATGCTGGTAGTTAAAATAAGACAACAGAAATTGAATTATAAAAGCAATTGCTGAAATAGGAGCGCATTTACGAGAAATTAAAAGCTGTAATTAGAAGGGTCAAAAACCGTCCTAAAAAAGTTTTTCACACACACACGTGTACAAGAAATTATTTTATCATAAATCCAAAACATGGTATATAAAAACACACACTCCTTTGGTGATAATGAGAAAATAGATGCATTTATTCTGAGCTGCTCTTATCAGTATTTCAGATAACTCCATTCATATGCGTAGTATCTTCCACTGAATAATTTTTATATCTATAATCTATTTAAATAATATTTATTGTGGATAATTTAAAAGGGATATCTTTTATTAACATGTCCATTACAATGTACAATATTTAAGATAAATGAATTTCTTGTTTTCGAATCATCAACTGGAATATTATTAATGCGAATCATTCAAATCCTTATCTTAGTCAATTCTTCATTTGTTTCTCCCCTTTTTCCATACTTCTTAACTTTTTTTGCAGGCAGGTAAGAGATAAAGAATTATCATTCGTGATATTATTCAAACAAAGAATTTAAGAGAATAATAAAATGGCGTGAAGTAACAAAATTCAGAAAGAAAAAGCTGAATAAGTTATATAAATCAAATGCCTCAAGAAAGAGGAGATAAGAATAAAGATAAAAGAAGAAACGAAAGAAAATATGTTATATAAGGGGAAAATTACAGTTTGATTTTTAATATTTCATCATTATTTGATACTGAAATTTTCGAATTAAAATATGCAACAGTTTTTATTTATTCTTTAATTAATTTTTTCGCTATGTATTATATTAAAAAGGATTCGAAAAGTTTATATTAAAAATTAAAACAAATCAAGACAAAATTCCATCATATGTAATAAAATAAAAAAACATTAAAAACTTCTCTCTCTCTCTTTCATATTCAGATGTTAAAACATTTAATAATGCGAGTGCAACTTTTGAAGTAATTAATTTTTATTTCCATCTATATAAAAAAAAGAATTGTAAAACCAGAAAATGAAATGTTTCGAATATTAGCTTTTGAATTATTACATTTAAAAATTTAATTCTTTGTACTAAAATATTTCGAATTTTAAATTTCAGTACTCTAACGTAAATACAATTTAATGGAGAAAAAAATTTAGCAAAATAATTTAAATTTAACATAAAAAAGAGAAATTTTACATACAAAACCTCAACGTGTAAAATATCTATCCATACATTTTTTTCTAAATAAATAGAACAAATTTTTTTACTTATATTTATTTGAATATTAAAAACTTTTTTCTAATCCAAATCGTAAAAACGATTACTTAAATAATACATTTTATAATTTCGAGTTTTCATTTAGTTTTTATTCTCTTAAAAAAATGGAACCCAAGTAATGGCAAACTTCTATATTTAAAAAATAATATCTTACATTTAAAGTAATCTTGCTGGTGAACATTGTTCCACAATAACCTTTATGACCACCTCAATTAAACTAGAAATAATCTACTATACATACTTCGAAATATGATTCATTTTTTGAAAATTACTTAAAACGTCTCTTTGAGTCATTAGTTTACTGGTCTCAGTTAGTAAAACCATAAGTAGGGGGAAGATGTTTTAAACATTTTATTCTCCACCATTTTTTATTCTTAGACGACTCGGCGACTGGGCAAGAAACCAAAAATAGAGCGCCATCTTGCGAAACAGTTGCCTCTCTTATGTAATGGGAATGTATACTTGAAACAGCCATGATTTCAAAAAATTCGAAGCGGTGGAAAAACTTGTGACTGCTCAAGATTTATTTTTAGAAATAACTAGTTATTGAAGTTAATTTTCTCTTCTAGGTTTGTTTTGTATTTATTTTAAAATGCAAATCAAAATTTAGGAAATAAATTCAATAATATTTATCAAAATTAGTTCAAAATTAATTTTTCCTGGATAATTCGTTAGTTCTGTATACTTAAAAAATGCATAATAAAATTGAATTTTTCAAAATTTTAGTATAACTTATAACATTGATTGAGTTTTTATTTTATTCTTTTAATTTTATATTTGGAATTTGTTAGTGAAACTAATAAAATACATTCGGGGTATTTTATTTGAATGTAAAATGAGTGATTTAAAAATTTGGTCTAAAAAGGATCCAAAACGTTTATAACACTGCAAACACATGTAGCATTTTCTATGTCACTAGAAACAAAATACTTTTCTGACTCCGAAGTTCTGCAGCCAACAATAAGTTAATATTGCCTAATTTTTTTTAGCCTGTAGTTTTTATTGATTTTTTTCATTAAATATTTTTCGTCTTACATAAAATTATTTTTAATGCTAAAAAATAGCTGAAACACATGATATACTCGCATATGATATGTATGTGTGTGTGAGAGAGAGATACCTTCATTAATATTATTTACAATGATATAATCAATTTTTTTTATTTTTAGTATTGTAAGTGGTTATTATAATCCAATGTGTCCTTTGACAAATTTAAAGCTTTTAGACTAAAATTAGAATTAGCATTGGTAATAAATTCCTTAATAATATAATGGATTTTGTATTTCTCAATATCATCCTCAATGTATATTAATATATTCTTAATTGTTAAAATAAAAATTTAAATGTATTCCAAAGAACTTCAAATCTCACAAAAACATGAAACAGTATCGGAATAAAATTAGTGTTCATAATTATATATATTTAAAAATAATATGTGAAAATTGGAGCATTACAAACAATCAAATTATATAAGAAACGCCATTTCTGGGTATTGATTCCTTCGGTTGAAGTTAGGTTATAAAAATGTTACGTAAGTTGTCGTTTTTCTCTTTTTCAATCATGTTTAACATTAATACGTAACCCTTTGCTTTCAGATCCGACTGAGATTTATCGAACTGTTTTTACGATATTATGAGACTCAAAAGTTTAATATAAATTTGCTTGTCTTCTCCAAAATTATTTTGCTATTTCAATCCGCCCCTTTCTCAATTTTTTTTTCTTTTGCTATTGTTTTAAAAATTTGAAAAAGTTAGAAGACCAAAAACGTGTGTCAGTAAAAATCGTTCTTCATCGATCTCGTGCGAGACTAGGGGGAAGGATTAATTCTTCATCAAAAATACAGTACAATTTTCTCCCTCTCCCCACCTTTTTTTTCAGTTTTGTTTGCCAATTATCTTGAGAACTTTCTACAACAATGTTCGTTAAAAGATAAATCATTTAATGGAAAAAATTTTTATTTGTAATTCAAAAAAAAAAGTTTTAAATTCAAAATCCATTCATGTCATATTTTTAGTTGTTTAAATAGCAACAAAAAAAATCGAGATAGTTGGATTTCTTTTCCTTATATTATAATCGAACTGTCTGGAAATTCTTGGGACCAGACAAATAACATCCATACTGGCGATTTATTCAGTTATGCAATGATATCAAAGCATTTCGATTTCATATTGTTAACAAAATATCTATTGATTTTATCTAAGTCAATCAACAGATTTTAAAATTCAAAAACGTCACTGAATAGCCAACAAAGATTATCATAATAAAACCTCAAGAACGGTTTTTAGCATTTAATGTATATTTTTAATTCTTTTTAAAAACTTTGCAGGTATAAAATAAATAACAATTAAGTTCATAATTTTAAAATTGAGAGAATTTATCTATTTTCGTTCCATTGTTTAAAAATCATGAGTTTCTTTTAAAGATTTCAAAATGTGGCGAATTTTAAAGATTCAAATGTTTGTCTGAAACAGTGGTTCTCAACCACTGTGCCGTCGCACTTTTGTATGCCGATAATTTTTTTTCCAATTATTAATTGTACTCTGAGAAAAAAGTAAATCCGAAACCGAATCCTTCTGCCATTTTATAGAAATAAACTAAAGGTATTCGTGGTTTCACTGTTTCTTTTGTGGATAGATGGATATTTCGTTGATAAGTAGATTCGTAAACCATTTGCGTACGGCTACATTTGTATATGAATTATCTGTGAATGAAGAGGAAAAACTAAATTATCACTCTGAAATAGGAGATTTAATTTCAAAACATTAGGTAGAGTCAAGTATTTCATTTTGCATTAAAATTGGAGACGATTATCTCATAATAACCAAAAAAGCTTTAAAAATATTGATACAATTTTCTACATTTTATTTAGGAGAATTCGGATTTTCAGCATTAACAAATATAAAATAAAAAAAGATGGCACGCGCGCGAGACTCTTAAATGTAGATGACTAAATGATAGTGGAATTATCATTTTTATGACCAAATATAAACGAAATTATCAAAAATCATCAATCTTAAATTACGCATTAAATGTATTCTTATAATTAATTTGTAATTAATTACTCGATAAACATTTTGCTGTCTTTGTCGTACATATTTCATTTACCATTGAACATTATTATCACAAACTATTTTACGTAGTGCATTACAGATATATAAAATTCTTTTAAACTCATTTTATTGTTACTGTGCCGCCAAATTTTGAAATTGTTAAAAATCTACCACAACACACACACACAAAAAAATTTGAGAATCACTGTCTAAACCGACAGAATTTAACTAAACATATAATCTCTGCATATTTATCATCTTTAAAATTAGCTGAGTTTTTTTTATAAATAATAACATTTATTTTTAAACAAATATATAAGGATCATTATTTCTTTCTAGTCAGCAACCAAGAGATCAGAATTGACTTAAATACAATTCTTCATCTATACACACAAAGAGAGAAAAATAATTTTTTAATTACGGATGTTTAAAAATGGAGTTATTTTTCAAATTATTAAAAATGAAACGCTTCGATATTTATAATTTATTAACGGAATGTTTTCAGACATTTTAATGAAAGCATTTTTCATGTCGTAGGATAAATACACGTAAAATTGAAATGAAATTATTTTTTCGTGTACAATCTGCTTTAATTAAAACATTTTTAAACTTATTGCAAATGAAAAAAAGCTACCTTTTTCTTGCTTATTCTTGCAATATGTTTGGCCTTGTACAGGAAATACTTGTTTATATGCAATTAACAATTTCAGCAACACTATTATCAATTTTTCCAGTCATTTACTCGAAAACTCGTTTAGAAAATGATTCTATGATAGATAATCGATGACAAATATTTTATAATTACAATGATTAAACGCAACTTACCACTGTATAAACCGATTGCTGTTGCGATGTGTATACTGTTTGTATGCTGTTCGGTACATCTTGATTTTTCCCCATCGTAATATAGCAAAAAATTAAGTTTGCTGTGGGTTTAAAAGCATACCCAGGAATCGTTATCAATCGAGACGAAGTGATATCATTTCACTCGAGTTTGTGAGATAAAATATCAAAGAAAATGATGAAAATTTCTTATGTGTTTGGAAATAATACAGGAATATGTCGTTTGTAATTTTTTTTAAGTAATGCATTTTGAAAATCATGATGTACAAGAAATTGTACTATTTTAGCTTAAATAGCTTATTTAAATTAGATATTCTCAACACTAATTTTTTATCATTGTTTATAGAAAGAAAAGTAAACATTGATTATCTGTAAGCAAACAATTAAATGCTCTCAAATAATTTTAACATTGTGGCTTAGATAAAGTTAATAGTTTTTTTTATTTGAAATATACAGATTGGATTCTCAAGGTATCCAACTACCCTAAAATTGGGAATTTTACCAAAATTTGACAATTTTTTTATGATTTTATTTTATTGTCCATCTTATTAATTTTATAAAAATTCCAAATTTATTATTTTCACTAGAACAAAAACTACAAGTGTTTTAGTAGAAGTAGACGCACTTACTTCAGGCAAGATGTCTCTTTAAAATGCGTTTTACTGGAAAAGTTTTTTTTCTTTTGAAAATGCTCAAACGGAGACAGCGATTGCTCAAAAATTTTTGAAAATAATTAACTGAAATTTTTTTGTGTGTGTTCTGTATAATAGTAGAAGTATTTTAACCTTCTCAGATTTGTCAATCACTGTTTTATTACAAAATTTACAGTCCCTTATGTGAATATAATCACTGTTTTTTAAAGAAATTTTATATAATAACTAAGATAAATTGCTCTATTTTTTGTAAAAATTAAAATATATCTTATCCTGAAGTTAATTTAAAAATGAACAGTAAAGCAACACATCAAAATTGAAAAATTATTCATAAACTTTTAACACGGAATGGGACGCGTTTATGTAGGCTTTTTTTTTGTAAATTTTTACCAATTTTTTCCAGTTTATTAATAATTTCTTTTTCTCTTCTTAATTTTAGTATATTTTTCTTAAAATGCACCAAATAAATCTAGAAACCATACAAAAAATTGCCATATCTTCATTTTTTTAAAGTTGTTGCAAGTTGTCGGATACTTTAAAGATGATCAAAATAAATACAAATCAAATAAATATATATAAATACTTTAAATTAAAAAAAATTATATTTATATTAAAAACGTATTTAAAAAACACGTTGGAGTGAATACGTGTGTCTTTCCTTCTCTGAAATGTTTAAATGTCAAAATGCATTCAAATATTACTTTATTTCATTAATGTTACACTTGAGTTATTTAATGGGCATTTGTCGAAAAGATATTTTAAAGCTAGTGTCTAATGATGTGGACGTTATTTGAACTGGATGGATCCACATAAAGTATCCACTGTTTTTCATAGAGGTCTTAGATGGAATGAAATTTGCGATATCACTATTATGCATTTAAAACTATTTAAGTTTAATTTGAATTGATGTCACTCTGTAGAAAAAAATGAGAACTATTAGTGACGGACTAGTAATTTTAATTTAAGTGACAAAAATGGCATCTGTACTGATACCTCATATTCTCAATATCAATAAATGCCATATGAAGACTGTCTAGTACCATGTAACATGCAATAGCCCAATTATACAACGAATCTTTGGTGGAATCAAAACTTGACAACTCAACTTGACTTAAATATCACTTTTTCGTTGGGAAGGAAGAGGAGGGGAAGGGTATTGCAACTTTTAGAAAAAGCACCGGGAAAATTTAATAAAACTGCTATCAGTTTATACTGCATTTTTTTCCCAGGGAAGGCCGATTTGCAACCCTTGAAGGGTCTTTTATTAGCTAACAAAATGTCCATACCTGGTAACTTTTCAAAAATTAAAGTAGTGTAATATTAGTTAACACCCATATAA
Organism: Trichonephila clavipes; assembly: GCA_019973935.1. Classification (NCBI taxonomy): domain Eukaryota; kingdom Metazoa; phylum Arthropoda; class Arachnida; order Araneae; family Nephilidae; genus Trichonephila; species Trichonephila clavipes. The sequence goes on from BMAU01017445.1 coordinate 595,148, forward strand.
AGATTTATTTTCTGTATGTTTGCGCTGCTATTCAATATAAGACAACACAATGCAATAAAACGCAATCCATTGCAACACAATTGTATCAATATATATCATACAGTAGAACGTCGTTTATCCGAATCAATTGGGACCAGACACTATTCGGATACGCGATTGTTCGGATAACTGAAAACCGAATGCGATCCATGCAGTATATGAAACCGGACACTATACGAATATTGAAATTCATCACAGGCGGGAAACGTGCTTGAAGAAAAAGCAAAATGTCGCAATTTTACCTTTATTGTGGAAAATAATCACTTATTTTTCGCTGTACCATTGTACACCTTCGTTTTGAACTTTGAAATCAGCCGAACTGCCTGATTTCTCGTTAAGTTCTAGAGCTTTTTCACACAACAGAGGGCCCGATCCCCTTTGCTCCTTTGTGAAAACCTCAAGTAGAGAGCACGTTCAAGAACAACATCGTTTGTTTCCCTCGTGGTTTTCCTTTTCTTCGAGCCATCTTCTGAGTCAAATTTTGGCGCAATATTTAAAATGGTTTCTCTGCCTTTTTTCATGTCAGAAATTGTTGACTTTCCAACATTATAAAACTGAGCTAGGGATGATCTATACTTTCTCCCTTCGCAAGACGGTTCAATATTTCAAGTTTTACCTCTATGTTCAAAACTTTGCGCTTCCGTTTTGAATTCGAAACCATAGCAGTTCACAACTAACTCTACAAAAGGGCACGTATACACCCCCTCACTTGGAAACAAACTGACCTAATATTCCGCGCAGATGTTCACTAAATCACACAACTGAAATTCCCCAAATATCCCTGACCTTGGGTTTTCTCGTCATTTTTGGCCTCACACGAAACAACTGTTTAGTATTGCACTGTTCGAAAACGCGTATTCATATACAGTACATGTAGTTGACAAAAAAAACTGGTCCGGACATTTTACTCTCCCGATAATGAACGTTCGGATAAACGGCGCTCTATTGTATTATAAATAGTATAAATAAATTTCTTAAATTTTATACATTTGTAATACGTTAAATACTACTTTGAACTAATTTACATTTTTATATTTATTATTTTCTTTATTCAATCATAAATGTCACTAAGGTTTAACTTGTTTAGACATTATACACGAATTCGTTACAGTTTACTATAACTTTAATCCCTTACTTTCTTTTTATAACTTATTTAAACATTATATATTGTTTCTATATTTCCAACAGATGCTGAACTGAACTCAGTGGCGCAACAGCCCATGAGGGCCAAGTCCTAATATGCTTATCTCAGTTTACGTGACCTTAGGCACTGGGGTGCATGTGCAAATGTTTCGGTCAAGTGGTCAGTCTGACGCGAGAAAAAAAAATCCCCAGTGTTCAGTTCTTAAGTAAGCTTGGTACTCATTTATCTACCCATTGAAAGGCTGTGTCGACCTTGCCCAGCGTAGAATTTTTCCAAAAAATAATACTTTAATTTCACTGAAGAATATATTTATTAACAATTATATCCGGAAGTGCAGTTCTTCAATTTTCTTTGTTTCGATTCATTACAATGAAGTAAATAGATTACTTTTTGGTGCGTTTACAAATTTTAACATTAAAAAAAGGAATTAACATTATTTCTAACACTAAATTTTAATTCAGCTTAAATTTTAATTCAGCTTTTTAAAGCAGAAAATAGCAAAATAACTGTTAACCCTGGAAGTCTTAGCTCTAAACCTAACAGTTTATTAACATATTATTGTTGCCATTTTACTTTGCAAAACTTTGAATTATATATTTATATTCTTTAGATTGTTTTCAGAAGTGCAAGACCAATTTAAAAAGTGCTACGTCATTCTAACGCATGCAATGACTAAATAAAATTATGTTTGCAAAAGCGATGCGATAAAAAAATATACATAATGAAACTCATTTAAATGAACATTGTAAGTCTCAATAGGAAACAGCTGTGTAATAATAATAATTCCTCCTAGTATTGTAACATTGGTAAAAGAAGCATATACGAACGTCTTTTACGGGATGAAAATAAAAAAGACATTCATACTTATTTACAAGCACAATTATAAATGACAAAAAAAATTCTAACATAAACTCAAATGCTTTTTTTTCTTTCATTCCAGGTAGGATTCATCAAATTAATTTGTTAAATAATAACACATTAAAAATTCGTTACGTTCTTATCTAACTTTAAGGAAATTTTTTTTATGAGAATAAATACGTGAACAGAGGAGTAAAATATCTTTTTCAACGTTTAAAAAAGGGGGTTTTATTAATGTTTCCAATAATAATTACAAATATTTGCGATGTTAAAAAATTTCAACTTATAACAATATGCAAATATAATTAAATAAATTTATTGATACCCATCACAGAAGTGTTCTAACTTGGATTATTCCTAAAATGGAATTCCACTTAGATGAAATTTGTGATAAATAAATATTATTAATCATGTGATTTAATGAAAATAATTGAAGTGAAATCTACATTTATCTTAAGGGTAGATATAATACTATTATTAAATTCATATTAAAAGATAAGAATGGTGTTTTGGATATAAACTAAAAGTTGTGAGTTGATTAAAAAAAAACTCTAATAGGAATTTTCAATTTTTTAAAAAAAAACAACGTGAAGAATGCACTATAATTTATAAAATTCTATAAATCGTAGAAAATTGACCAAAAAATGATTGCTTTACTACAAGTAAATTTTATAACGTTCTTTCACGTTAGATTTGACATATTTCAGATCACTACGATTTTGAAAATTTTATGAATTCCTCTACCAAAACGATAAGAAATAAGCGTTAGCGTAGGAGGAATGACGCAAGCGCAAAGCATCAAGCAGCAATGTACCAGCATGACAGAGATTATTTGAGTACAAATCACTATGGCATCCAGACGTGTACTGACAACGTGGTTATCAATGGAATTATGTGCTGTTGAGTGAGTCAGTGAGTGAATATTAACGTCGCACTGTTCAGCTACACGAGGGCTTTTGGCGACGGACCTTTTAATTCTGAACCTTGGTCAAGTGACGAGGACAACACCTGAGCTGGCATGCTCCTCTCCTAACTACCACACCACACCAACGGGAGGACGTTTGAGCTTTCAACAGATTTAACGTGCACCGCTCCCCTACACGGTGCGTCTTTAGTGGTACTAGGCTCGAACTCGTGACAAAGCCAGCCACGATCCGATATCTTGACCACTGGGCTACCGCAGCCCCAGTACGTGCTGTTATCCGATATAGATGGACTAGTGCAGTGGTCAAAACTTTTGGAGAGAAGAGCCAGATTGTAAGGAAAACAAGATAACTAAGGTATCACAGAGCCATTTAAAATGCCCAAAATTAAGGTCACAAGCACAAAATCTAGGAAAACTGGTGAGCTATTCACTGTGTTGCCACGAAACATAGCAAAGAGACGTATTACAATGCAAGAAAGAATATAGCAACATAACCATATAGAAAAGATTTTAATTTTGAATTAAGATAAAGGATATATCAAAAAGTGTGAATTCATAAACCACATGTAAAGCCTTTAACTAGGTAAAAGTCCGTCTAATTTGCAATGTGAATACTGTTCACCAGTATAAAAGCTTTAAAACGAGATGTCATGCTGTTTATGTGGGTGACAATATATTTATGTGGCAACAAAGCCCGTACTTCTAAAAAAATTACTTTTCACTCCTAGGGTTTCTGGGAGGGAATTACGCTGAGAAATGGTTTTTCCTATACTGTCCCAAATATGCTCATTTAGATCCGGAGACCTCGAGGGCCAATCCATATGGCAAATATCCCTCCCTAATGAAATTCATCAACAATGTGAGTTACGTGCGACCGTTCATTTTCTTCCATAAAAATGTTGTCCGGGCCCATAGCAACCAAAAAAACGTCATACAAGATTCCAGGGTCTCATCCCTATAGCATTGTGAGTTGACAGTAATCGCATAGAAAACGAACAGGGGTGTACGACTACCCAACATTATGCCGCCTCTCACAAGGACTCCTTGACCACGAAATCTATTGGCCTCGGTAGCCCAGTGGTCAAGATATCGGATCGTGGCTGGCTTTGTCACGAGTTCGAGACTAGTACCACTAAAGACCCGCCATGTAGGGGAGCGATGCACGTTAGGTCTGTCAAAAGCTCAACCATCCTCCCGCTGATGGGGTGTGGTAGTTAGGAGAGGGGGTGCCAGCTCAGGCGTCGTCCACGTCACTTGACCATGGCTCAAAATTACGTGGTCCATCGCCAAAAGCCCTCGTGCAGCTAAATAGTACGACGTTAATATTCACTCACTCACCACGAAATCTATCGATTTTTGTTATATAGTAGGGACGAAAGCGAACTCTCCACTTTCTCTCCAGATGAAGAGTCTACGAGAATCATTTTGTCTGGGGAATTTTGAATCATTGAAAAGAACACGCTCCAATTCTTGAGATGTCCACGACTGATTTCAGCTCCACAAATATCCCGTCTTTCCTGTTGGGTGCAGTCAAAGGGGCACTCAAGACTGGACGCCGGGTGTAAAGGCCAGTCTCTGCAAGACGGCTGTAGACTGTCTGCCTGGAAATTCTTCCAGATACGGCAGCAAGACCAAAAGCAAGCTGAGGAGCCGTTGTCCCCCTATAGCATCGTGTGCTTAAGGCCAAGTAGCGATCCTGTGCAGATATTGATGCTCTGTGGCGACCTTGGCTGACCTTTCTGGTGACAATACCTCTTTTTGGGAAATTCCACAGCCGGGAAATCCCTTTTGGGTCACTTGTAACGATCGAGCCACCTCCGCTTGAGACTGACCAGCTTCAAGCTTGCCAACGGCTCTCCATCTCAAGGAATCATCTTAACGATTGTG